>JAVANC010000018.1:45647922-45724951 GCA_033319125.1 Parnassius glacialis
GCGAGTTTTTCCATCAATGTGTTCAGTTCTTGACAGTACATATCTGCAGTAATTCTCATCCCGTTTGGTAAGAAGCTGTGTTGAATCACACCGGCACTAGACCACTAAATAATGAGCATCAGTTTCCAGGGATAAGTTTTCATTTAGGGCATTATTTAGGTGCTGAAACAAGATCCAACCAACTTGTTGAGTACTTGCGATTGTCAAACATAATCCATTTCTCGTTACAGGGGACAGTACGGTTTAAAATCCCTTCGTTAAGGTGCCTGTGAGGTGAGCAGTGTAAGGCACATATAGATGCGTAATTCGCGCTGTTGATTATTGAGTTCGTGAGGCACCCATTTGTCAAGCTTTCTTACCTTGCCATTTTGATGCAAATGAACTAATATTGTTTTGATGCTAATGTCCAAAGTTTCTGCTAATTGGGCCGTTAATTGAGTATCATCAGCTTCCACAATCACCTTTAATTCGTCATTGTCGACCAAATGATATCGTTCATGATGCGTACAGCAAAAAAGTGAAATAAGTTGCCAGTATTTGTGTTTCATCCAATCACAATGTAAGTATCTTCAAGGCCAAATTGAATAGGCTTTTGTTAAGTCAGTGCACTACTATCTTAGGCTACATCACCACTTACCGGCAAATGGGATTGTACCTAGTTAAGCGCTGGCTTGGGAAAGTAAAATAAAAATGTTTTCGGACTACCACATATTCCATAATTAATCGAATTTTTAACGTATCCATGATGAACAAAAATATTATGCAATAAATACATAACGCTTATCAATAAACAAATGACTAATTTTAAAAAAAGAATTCCATGTATTTAAAATAAAATTAATTTGAAATTAAAAGTTTTAGCCAAAAAATATTATGATTTGAAATGGCCAGTATTGCAAAACGACAATTTTAAAGATAATGTCCTATTATATGATCTAAAATGTAAAGAATGGAATTTGACAGCTAATTTCAAATTTTGAGAAGTCTGTGACACCGCAGCTAGGTTGAATTACACTACGTATTACGTTATCAAATATTAACTAAATTTTAAATAAATTTTTGAGTGTCTTGATGAACTTGCAACTTATTATTGCAAGTTTTAATTTAGCGTTTAAGGAAAAAAGTAGAATAGGATTATTTCTTATTTTCGGTTAAGTTGATGGATGTTTTAATCTCTTGACTCCTTAGGACATTTTATATGATCTAGCTTTGGCGGAGCGTCACGTTCGGAGCTCATGTGATTGAAATTGTGTTTTAAACATTGAAGTGGATTATGTGCTTGTTTGTCACCATTATCCTATAAAAATCCATCTTAGACTTCAGGGATGACAATGTATCCTCATTCTGATTCTTGATTATGGATAAATTTAGATGTTGATGGGCCACGGCATCCACTTAACTGAACCACTGAACTGTATGCTCGTTTATTACTCGTATTCTTTAAACAAAATCATAAAGTACATTGTATTATAGTATTTCTAATCTTTTACGGAAGTTCAATCAAATATTCATTGTTAAATTTTGTTAATTAAGAAATAAAATAATATCCCTCAGCCAGATAAATTTATTTAAACTGTAACTGCTGACAGCTCGCAAACAATAGAATTATAAATTCAATTATCTTTTGAACCACGTCTGCAAATACAGCGAGGTCACGAAAATAAGCTCACAGCCAAAATAAACTTTGTTACCTCAAAGGATCGAATAAAATAAAATATTCGACTTAAGATTTTTTTTCATCTTCTTATCTTCATTATTATCATTCGTGACACATGAAAAAAATCTAAAAAGTCTTGTCGAGTATCTTATTAAATTCTGTGAGATAACATTGAAGGAAATGTGAGATGAATCAAATAATAGCTGGCTCAAATAAAAAATCACCCATGAGCATCATTAACTACCAAGCGCCGCTACTACAAACATCACCACTAACTTCATGTTCAGACGGCTTCTATCCGTAGTGCATATCATTAGTCCACTTGTCAGCAGAAGGGCATGGGGACCCATGTCAAGAGGCTCTCAGGCGTAGCCTTAACAATATCGCAGTTATGGATATGCCTGCATTCAGCAGGCGGATTAGTAAGCGCAGATTCATATATTGTTAAATTTGTCATCCATCGCCGATCTGAAACGTGACACTTTTTATATATTATTTGCTAACCCAATGCTCGACTTAATTCAGTCTGATGATACGCGGAGATGGAGCCTTATATGTTGAATCGCCTTCTAAGCCTTCTTGTCTGGAATGCCGTCTGTAAAAATACCACTAACCTATTTATGCCGGCAAATAGTAGTTGCTAGTACAGTGCAGCATTCAATATATTAAGTTTGACGGCTCTGTGGCGCAGTGGCTTAGAATTGAGTCATGGCGCCGAGAGATGCGGGTTCAAATCTCGCACGGAACAAGTACTTGTATTTTGTTCATGCCTCTTTGTGTATGCTATATAAGTAATTGTTCTGGACGTTTGTCCTTGAGCAAGTTGTGTATGTGACCTGCCTCCCAAATACAGAAGAAAATCTTTTTGCGTGGGTAATGTTTTAAAAAAAAAGGTTGAGTGCAGGTGAACTGTTGTAACTGGTGGCAATCAAGTGAGCTATAAGCCCGTTTGTAACTATATTTTGTAAAAAAAATATTAACCTAACCAGCACGTGTAGCTGATTAACAAAGGAGTCTCTGACGACCCACGGATGGTAGTA
The DNA here is from genome assembly GCA_033319125.1 of Parnassius glacialis. NCBI lineage: Eukaryota > Metazoa > Arthropoda > Insecta > Lepidoptera > Papilionidae > Parnassius > Parnassius glacialis. The sequence continues at coordinate 45,650,620 of JAVANC010000018.1, forward strand.
ATCAACATATCATGATTTTCTTTTATAGGATAAGGGTGACAAACGAGCACACAGTCCACCTGATGGTAAGTGGTTGCTGCGGCCCATAAACATCTACATCTATCCTCTATTACAAATCAAAATGTAGATGCGTTGTCACCAGTGAGGACTAAGATAGAATGCCTCATTTCCAGCAAAAAGGGCCTCCGGCCACCTGCACCCACCAAGCGAAACGCAGAGGTAAACCTCTACTTCACGCTGGTTTTCTGTGAGGTCGTGATACCACCCCGGTTCGAGCCGGCCCATCCGTGCGACAGCAAAAGCTGATGATGCGTGGCTCTACCACTGTTAATTACACACGTCATCTTATTTTGCTCCAAAAGCAATTATTTTGTCCATAAAATAAAGTTTAATTGAACTGAAGTTTGGTAAAGTTCACGACCTAAATAAATAAACCACTAATTTGAATTTATTGGATAATTGGCTCTACCATGTAAAATGAATTTAAATTCTCTGAATGTGAAGCTGTAAATACCCAACATATAAATAACCCATTTAACATTTCATCTTAACGTGAGAGTTTTCCTTCAGAGATGTTTATAAAAAGCTAAACTCGATACGTTAAAAGCCTGTACAAAATTCATGAGGTTCACTTCACACGCACACGCTCGCGATCTTTTTTATTCGGTCAATAAAATTATTCTGAACTTTATTGGATATTAGAAGGTTGCCTCTCTCTCCCATTAGAAAACAAAAGCTATTTTAGTAAAATCTATTTACACGTACACACCAAATGCCAGTACGTCTACTGTTTTCCATCTTATTCTTCAGAGGCGAAAAGGTACCGCATAGCTTCTTTATTTGAATTTGGATTCAGGTGTTCATAGACTGTAGTAACCATTTACCTTCATTTGTCACTTCCAGTTTTTAAAAGAAAAACACTGTCTGTTGTGTAGGTACCGACCAACAAGGAAAAGTTCAAGCCCAAGTCTTACAAAGTGACATCGTATTACGTTTTATATTTTAACTTTGTTGGACTATATCGTGAGTCGTTAAACTTTATTGAAAGTCAACCATTGCCTCAACTATCGCACAACGAAGGTGCAGTTGCCTTCTTTGTGTGATGTTTGAAGAAGTCGCAATCCCGATGTCATTGCTTTGCACCTTAGGTCGACCGGCATCTGCGATCCAGATTATTGAAAACAACACGAGCTTATACGGTCCTGCTATATGTTTAAAGACGGTTTTTTAAAACCGCATTAAACTTTGTAAAAACACTTGTTTCTTGTAAAATCTTACTCGGTGAAAGAACTTACTTGCACAGCGAAGGAGCAGTTCCCTTCTTTGTTAGAAGTTTGAAGTTGGTTGCAGGTGTCCATGGGCAGCAGTAGCCACTTACAAGCAGTGGACTGTAAATTATGAACGTCTTTTTTTGTAAGTACGTCACGCGATATCTACGTCAATTGTAAAACTGTTACTTGTACATTTTGATGATTATTTTTATTATACTTTAACTGTGGTTCCATATTAAATTTGAGAAAAAATTCGACTCCTAACAGTGGAAATATTTAGACAAAATTGAGATTGTGATATTCCTTAGTAAACTCCAAGGAATAAAAAAAAACTTCTAATAATAAAAAGTAAGCTGACTTCAAAGCATTTAAAGAAGAAAATAATGTCACTGTGAAATTATATTATTTTTTCTAGTACTTTAAAGTTATCTTTCACTTTGTTAGTGCCTTGTTATATCATGTGTTGCCTAGGTTATGCGTGTCTACTATTTCTGAATTAAAGAATAATTTGGCATTTGAAAATAATTTTAGCACCTTACGATTTTTTATAAAGAATGTAATGAGATTAAAGTATACATAGTTCATGGATAGAGAGGAAAGGAATATTACGATTTACGTTGACCAATAATTTTGATTTGAAGTTAATTTTTTTCTAATGAAAATGCGATTTCTTATAAAAATGAAAATAAATTTTAAATGTATAATGAACAACTATTAGTCGAATTTATCGTAAAATATTATGAAGTAGAAGAAAATATTGTCCCATTTTATACGGCTTACTGCTTGCTTGCCAGAAATATTATATGTTTTAGGAAAAATATTGCAGTGACCGTATGTGCTGGTATAATTTGCAATATTCCGGGTCGCAGCTGCCAGTTCACCCGACGTGCAAATCAATGAAATCGGGATTGCGGCCAGTACTCAATAAAACGATGTTTGATAAGAACATACTTCAAGAATATATTTGTGAACACCATATTTTCTGCCGACGTCCAAAAAGGAGACGGTACTCAATTCGGGTGTATGTTTTTTTTTATGTGTGTTAGTCCTCATAACTTTGTACTGGGCGAACCGATTTCGATGATTCTTTTTTTATATGAAAGCTGATAGTTCTCGTGTGGTCCCATATGAATTTGATCAAGGTCAGATCAATGGTTATTGAGTTATTCTTAAATAACCTGCATTGAAGTCGCTTATATTGAAGTCGGCTGTACAAAATTTTTAATTTTAAATTATATTTTCTTTGATCGTAAATGGAAATATTGTAAGGAAACAAAAAAATCGATAAACACGCATAATTTGTATTCTCATTCTAAAAATTTTTATAAGACATGCAATTGACGGCTCCGTGGCGCAGTGGCTTAGCAATGAGTTGTTGCGCTGGGGGCCGCGGGTTCGAATCCCGCACAGAACAAGTATTTGTATGGCCTACAAATAATTGTTCCGCGTCTGGATGTTTGTCCTTGGGCAATTTATGTTTGTAAACTGCCTCCACGACACAGGAGAAAATCCTAGAGTGGGGGTAATGTTTTTTAAAGAAAAAAAACAATTGTGATCGTCAAAATGCTTTTAATAATTCATTTATTACCTGCCTAATTTCGCTTGAATAGTAAAAAAAGTAACAATATACGTATAGCTTTTACGTATTTTACGTTTTCATCTCACCCATAAATTGTAATATAGAGGGGAATGTCCTCTTCTAATTAAGATAATTTAACGGTAAAAAGTTCTTTGCCATCGCGCTACCAAAATGCGTTTTTTTACTATTCTAAGCCAGCGCTTAACTAGTGCATGTGGTGATGTATGTATGACCATGGGTGCTGTAAGTGCTTGAAACGTCGGTAATTTTAAATAATATACACCCTAAAATTCGTAAAAACTAGGTTTACGCGAAAACTACACTTTAAATGTTAATGTGTAGTTTTTGCGTAATATAATATGAGAAATCATTACATTATAACATATTTCATTTATTTTGAAACCAGCCTACTACCACCAAGAACGTCGATTTAAATTACATATTTCGATTATTTTGTTAGTTTATTGAGAAACCTTGAAATAGCTTTATGTTTCTTTTAAGTACAATTGATGACTAAGCTACCAAGAGATTAGAAACTGTTATAAATAACTATTTTTAACTGCATACAATATTTGTATTATATTTCCTAAGACCCAAGCAGACCCAGTTATGTTTTCCAACCGTTATAACCTACATTTATAAGCTCAAGGTTTTTGCACAACTCGTATGTGAAGCGAGAGGTTTTAGTATCGACTTGACAAGGTCACGCTATCCGCTCTCATAAATTACAGATTATTATTTTTATACCGCAATAATACGTAAAGAAAAGTGGAAACACTTATCGATTAAACTGATGCTTCTTTTGCACGTGACGGTAAGTACATGCTTTCTTCTATACCAATTAAAAGATATTTCTCATGAACGCCACCGGACGCCTTAGGAAGCAATACAAATTTTCTTTTCAGATATATTTTAATGTGAATATTACATCATACGACGCCCTGTATTGATGATGTAAGAGAATCCACCACCCAATATCATTCCGTTGGTGTCGTAAGAAACGACAGATGGAATAACACTAAAACGTTTTTAATCTATCGTACTGAAAACCTTTTTTCTATAGATCAATTGTTTGTACCTGTGATTTGTATATATGATGTTGTTTTTGACTATAATACAAATTACTTAGAATATTTACCACCTTTTTATTAACACTAATCCATGCACTTCCACCAGCTGACGGACTATTCTACGTAAGCCCATTCTGCATATTGTCAGGATGCATTAGGTGCCGTAGTTATCAATCCGGTTTGGTATATAGGTTTGTATGTAGAGTGAGGATTATAGAAATAGCAATAGAAATATAAACTTTTTTATTCAATATAGATTATGCTATCAAAAACATAACTTGTCAAAAAGCCAAGTCTCGCAACTCAGTTCTTCTACCGTAAAAAGTTGTGAGATCCATGTAATACTTAGTCGGTTAATTTATTCAGTCCCTAGATTGATACATAGATTGACTTGGGAATCGCATGAAAACACGATATATCTCACAAGTAATACATTTTATATTAAATTAGATTGTTTAGTGCGATTGCCAAGTCAATCTATGTATCAATCTATGGACTGAATAAATTAACCGACTTGGTATTACATGGATCTCACAACTTTTTACGGTAGAAGAACTGAGTTGCGGGACTTGGCTTTTTGACAAGTTAAGTTTTTGATAGCATCTCATTTCTTTTTGTAGATAGTTATATCTAGGTAGCTATTTAAACCTATTATTCCATTATACATAAATATAGGTACAGATTCATTCACTGCAAATGTAACTTTGTAATACTATATGTTTATATGGGATTACAAAGTTATTTATGCAGTTGGTGTATCTCGAAAACTGGACCGAAATTGTAAAATATTTTAATTTTTCCTTGATTTATATATTAAACAATAATTGTATTCCAAATTTGAAGTTTCTATGTCTAATAGAAGTGCCTTATAGTTTTGATGATCGGTCAGTCAGTGAGTGACAAAATTAAGAAACTTTGACTAGTTATAATTCTTAAACTACTGGTACAAATTAAATGAAATTTGAAATATACCGAGTTTATACAATGCCTACTTGGTCAGTAGAAATTCAGGTTTCTAGTTTTATCCATAACGAAGTTATAGGGTTTCGGAAATAGTCTGAACTGCTTCGAGAAAAGGAAGGTACGGCCGTGCCGCTTTTTTGCTCGACTTGGCGGGGGCACTGCCGTGCCCCCAGATAAATAATAGTTATTGGAAGCCACTCTTATGTTTAATTTACCATTGACTTGAAAATATCTCTGTCCTGGGAAGAACTACAAGAAACCTAGCGGGTCTTTCTTTTTTGTAATTAAGAACAGTTTACAATCATAACACAAAACAAATTAGAATTGGCTTGGTAGCTGGCTAGCCTAGAAGGTCATGGTCATCTATAGAATCAGAAATACCCATAAACATTATAATTTTGCTATATTTGTCACGCTTGCTGCAATGCTTCTGCCCATCTCCTGGTTCAGCTTCCCTCTGTCGCCTCATACGACACTCACAAGATGGTGTGGTGTAGTGAATATTCTTACACGCCACTTCGTAATATTTTAAATGCATTTCGGATAATAATAACTCCATGAAGTTAATCGTCAATCCCAAAAATGTCGAATTTAACGAGTTTATTTATTACTAGCGACCTGCCCGGGTGTCGCCTCTCATACCGCTATCGCCCGCCCATTATCGTTCATCGCATCGCTCATCGCCCGGAATAGTATCCGATCTATTAATGCGCCTTTATTTAGATATACTATTTGTTTATCATTATTTTGTTTTAAAAAATAATTTCCAAGTGTTTCGGATTAAATATAGTCTAGGTTACTTCTAGCATTGCTTTCTATCTCTTCATAAAGTTTTATCATTCAGCCATTTTGAAAATTAGGCCGGACAGACAGACAGCTAAACAAACAAGCAAATAAAAAAAATAAACAAAGACATGCATTTATTCAGCAACTTACACTTATACAATTTACCGGACTATCGCGAGTCAGAATTCTTGACAGTGCTAGGCTGCCGTATGTACTTGTTCCGCAAAAAACATGGAAAACTGCATGTGTGAGTTCTTAAAACAAAAAAAGGAATTACATGGCAAACAATATTTTCTATCCCTGTGTTCCCGTTTGATTCGTTCTTTCTACTGCGTTAGTATTTAACAAAAGTGCTAATTCATTCAATTCAAGCCATTTTAACTTTGCCTTGCCATATTTATATCAAAACTAAGTACATATCTTGATTATTCTATATAACTCATGTAGGTGATATTATGGTCAATATTTTATTATAGATCGATGGTGACATAGAATTATAAATAAGTTAAAGGATGGAAAATTAAGGTAAGAATTTAATTATAGCTATATATGTTACCCTGAACGTGATATCCAAGTCACTGTTCACTCAAAGGGATAACAAAAAATTAAACTATTAATAAAAAGTAAAAGCCGGCGTGATAAATTCTTTCATTCATTAACACAGACTAACAAAAGTACAATGTTGAACGTAGGCCTCCAATAGTTGCTACGCTTGTAATCGCATTTTTCATTATTATTAGTTGTTATCAGCTGCTGCTCATCTCTTGCTTCAATTTCTTCTTACGACACCCGCGGAATGATACGAGGTTTTCGTTCGCTTTATTTTATGCCGCCATTTTACGGCGTCTTCGAAAGCTTTAGAAATTTTTAAGCCAGGTTTGTTAAATAATTATCTTTGTTAAAAATTAGGCTGGGGACAATGAAAGGGGAGATCACCCATCGAGCAGTGTGCAGTTAAAATAACAGCCGACGTTCCGTGTAGTAGTAGTTAAGTTATTCTAAAGGTAAACGGTTTCTGTAGGTTCTAATATAGGTTCTTGGGTTCTTTAGGTTTGAATGATGGCCGCCAAGTAGACTGTGTGCTTTCTGGTCACTTTTATCAATAAAAAATTGTTTTCTAAGTGATTTTATGATTTATTATATGCCCAACAATAATGGATATCTTCCCAATCTTCCCCTAAACCTACTTAGTATATTATAAATCTATACATATAATAAAAATGTAAATTGCAGATGTCTGACATTTCATATTTTTGTGACAGAAGTTATTAAGAGGGACTAAAAATAAGTAATCTAACACATTTCTATCATTTTTAGAATTGTCTGTCTGTCTGTCTGGCTGTCCGTCTGTCTGTTTGTTTCTTAACGAATCACCTAAAAAGTACTAATTTATATCATAAGAATCATTAAGAAAAATTATTAAGTGTATCTTCAGGTTACATTTAGTCTTTATTTTATTAAAATCAGTTCATTCCATCAAAAGTTATGATAAATATTCTGAAGTACGGGTACGAAGTATAGGTACAAATTTGTTCAATGGTGGCGTTGGTTGAGTCATCAGGTACATTTTCAACTAGTACCATATTATAAATTATAATTAAATGATGTAAAATAGTGTTGATATAATTATATCTTTAACGCAGTAAACAAAAGTGTTAAAGAACGTAATAAATATATGCAAAAATATATTAACCTTATTATCTAAATCTAAAGTACAATAGTTAAACAGTTTAATCGATGATGAGATGGTGGTGTTGTAGAAAAGTTATACAAAAGGGTAGGTTGTGGTTTCTTCCTGTAGATGAGTTTCATATTTCCTGCACATATTAACGGAAATTGTAAAGAGTCCCTCAGAGAAAATTTTAAAGAAATAAACATATTAACTTTGGCATCGCAATATACTTATGAAAATGTAATGTATGCACATAAAAAGATAAATTGCCTGATAAGGACGTATAGATTGATTCAAGCGCAATTGTAATGGCAAATTTAAATGAGGGAATGCGATGGAAAGAGGAGTTTATAAACCGGTTATTAGCGAATCGCGATCACGAAAAAAAAAAGAGGACCACGTTTGTATTATGACAAAAGAAACCTATGACAATTGAAGGATTGAAAAAGAACAACTAGCTGTTCAGAAATCTCAGAAACAGTACAGGAGACTGAAGTGATTTAAGGTAATTAATATTTGTGGAATACGAAAATTAGTGACCAGAAAGAAGTCCGTCAAATACTACTTTATGTGTAATTTTTGAAATTTTCTGCAAGCACTAGACTCCTGAGGTACCACGGCTCCGATTTCGCTTATTTTATCTATAACTAAGAGTAACGTCATCAGAATAAAAGAACCTCTGTCTATCTTCGAATAAGATTCAAAATTCAAATACGTTGCCACCTCTGATAACTAAGACCGAATGCATTGTTATGAGTAAATGGACCATTCTCAATGGCGGTTCTGAACTCAGCTAGTCAATTTCCGTTATATGTTTTATAACGAGAAATTTGTCGTAATATATACATTTAAAAAACAACATATAACAACAAATAAATTGGTAAATCCAATTAAGCATACCTTAAGCGCATTAAAAAAATTACGTATAACATGATTATCCGGAATTTTTAAAGTAGTTTAAATACATTTCGACAGCACTATCGGCTTCAACACCCTTGAAAACCATCAAAATGACACCCATGATGTAAAAATTGATACCTATTGCAGCCGCCAACTTGAATTTATATTTCGACAGCACTATCGGCTTCAACGCCCTCGAAAACCATGAAAATGACACCAAAGATGAAAAAATTGATATCTATTGCAGTCTCTAAATTGGATTTACATTTCGACAGCATTATCGGCTTCAGCACCCTCGAAAACCATGAAAATGACACCAATGATGAAAAAATTGATACCAACTTCAGCCACCATCATGAACTTACATTTTGACAGCACTGTCGGTGTTAACACCCTCGAAACACATGACAAGGACACCCATGATAAAAAATTGGTACCTAATTCAGCCGCCATCTTGGATTTACATTTCGACAGCACTATTGGCTTCAACACCCTCGAAAACCACGAAAATGACACCCATGATGAAAAAATTGATACCCACTCCAGCCGCCACCTTGGATTTACATTTCGACAGCACTATCGGCTTCAACGCCCTCGAAATACATGAAAATGACACCCATGATGAAAAAATTGATACCCATTGCAGCCGCCACAATGGATTTACATTTCGACAGCACTATCGGCTTCAACACCCTCGAAACCCATGAAAATGACACCCATGATTAAAAAATTGATACCCATTGCAGCCGCCACAATGGATTTACATTTCAACAGCACTATCGGCTTCAACACCCTCGAAACCCATGAAAATTACACCCATGATGAAAAAATTGATACCCACTGCAGCCGCCACCTTGGATTTACATTTCAACAGCACTATCGGTTTCACCACCTGCGAAAACCATGAGAATGACAACCATGATGCAAAAAATTCATATATATTGCAGCCGCCAACTTGGATTTACATTTCGACAACCCTATAGGCTTTAACTCTTTCGAAAACCATGAAAATGACACCCATGATGCAAAAAATTCATATATATTGCAGCCGCCAACTTGGATTTACATTTCGACAACCCTATAGGCTTCAACTCTCTCGAAAACCATGAAAATGACACCCATGATAAAAAAATTGATATCTATTGCAGCCGCCATCTTGGATTTACATTTCGACAGCACCATCGGCTTCACCACCCGCGAAAACCATGAGAATGACACCCAAGATGAAAAAATTGATACCTACTGCAGCCGCCACCTTGGATTTACATTTCGACAGCACTATCGGCTTCACCACCCGCGAAAACCATGAGAATGACACCCATGATGAAAAAATTGATATATATATATATATATATTGCAGCCGCCATCTTGGATTTACATTTCGACAACCCTATAGGCTTCAACTCTCTCGAAAGACATGAAAATGACGCCCATGATGAAAAAATTGGTACCAACTTCAGCCACCATCTTGGACTTACATTTTGACAGCACTATCGGCGTTAACACCCTCGAAACCCATGAAAAGGACACCTATGATAAAAAATTGGTACCTTATTCAGCCGCCATCTTGGATTTACATTTCGACAGCACTATTGGCTTCAACACCTTCGAAAACAACGAAAATGACACCCATGATGAAAAAATTTATACCTATTGCAGCCGCCACCTTGGATTTACATTTCGACAGCACTATCGGATTCAGTACCCTCGAAAACCACGAAAATGACACCCATGATGAAAAAATTTATACCTATTGCAGCCGCCACCTTGGATTTACATTTCGACAGCACTATCGGCTTCAGCACCCTCGAAAACCACGAAAATGACACCCATGATGAAAAAATTGATAGCTATTGCGGCCGCCGTCTTTGATTTACATTTCGAAAACCCTATCGGTTTCAACACCCTCGAAAACCATGAAAATGTCACCCATGACAAAAAAATTATACTACTTACTTTTAGTACGTACCTACTACTATTATTTATTCTGTGCTTTTAAAATATTGTAATAAAAATCTCTTATTATTATTATAATCAAGTATTTAAGAAATTTGGTTATTCGAATATTGTGTATTTGTACAGCGATCTTTTTGAGCCGCTGCAAACAACCGAAACAATGTCCACTCAATGTCCGCTTTTGTCCACCCGATCCCTAAAAAAGGCGACCGCTCAGACCCGTCCAACTATAGGCCTATCGCGATCACCTCCTTGTTCTCCAAATTAATGGAATCCATTGTTAACTGCCAGCTCATCTGGTACCTTGAGGATCACCAGCTGATTAGTGACCGCCAGTACGGTTTTCGTCGGGGTCGATCAGCTGGTGATCTTCTGGTCTACCTGACCCATAGATGGGCGGAGGCAGTAGAGTCCAAGGGGGAGGCGTTGGCCGTTAGTTTGGACATTGCGAAGGCCTTCGATCGGGTTTGGCACAAAGCGCTTCTTTCGAAGCTCCCTTCCTATGGGCTTCCCAAGAAATTGTGCAATTGGATCACCAGCTTCCTTGCAGATCGGAGCATCAAGGTCTTTGTAGACGGTGCATGTTCTGACTGCAAGCCTATTAACGCTGGTGTTCCACAAGGCTGTGTGCTATCACCAACGCTGTTTCTTCTGCATATCAATGATATGTTGCTAACTGGTAACATTCATTGCTATGCGGATGACAGCACTGGTGATGCTCTATACACCGGCCGTGCTAATATTTCTCGGGAAAACGTCTCCGAGTACCGAAATAAACTTGTGTCTGAAGTCGACTCTTTGCTGGACAAAGTCTCGAACTGGGGGCGACTAAATCTCCAGTTTAATCCTCAGAAGACACAAGTTTGCGCGTTTACCGCTAAAAAGAACCCCTTTGTCGTATCTCCTCAGTTTCAAGGCAGTCCCCTAGTTGCCTCAGCCAGTATCGGAATCCTTGGCGTCGACATATCGAGTGACGTGCAGTTTCGTGGTCACTTGGAAGAGAAGGCCAAATTAGCCTCTAAAAAGCTTGGCGTGCTCAGCAGAGCGGGACAGTATTTCATGCCGGCACACCACCTGCAACTTTACAAGGCGCAGGTTAGGCCTCACAGGGAATACTGTTCCCATCTCTGGGCATGGGCTCCCTAGTGCCAGCTCCTTCCACTTGACTGCATCCAGCGCAGAGCGGCTCGAATCGTCAACGACCCAGCCCTTTCCGATCGGCTCGATTCATTGGCACTGCGAAGAGATGTTGCATCTCTTTGCATTTTCTTTCGCATCTACCATGGGGAGTGCTCTGAGGGATTGTTCGGATTAATCCCAGCCGCCAAATTTCTTGAACGCACATCGCGGCAGAACTCCCGATACCATCCACACCATCTGGATGATTGGCGGTCCACCACTGTGCGATTTAGAAGATGTTTTCTTCCTCGCACGACTTCCTTGTGGAATCGATTACCATCAGCGATTTTTCCGGACCGATACGACTTAGGGACCTTCAAGAAAAGAGCGTACTCCTTTTTAAAAGGCCGGCAACGCATCTGCAATTCCCTCCCTGGTGTTGCAGTTGTTCATGGGTGGCGGTAGTCACTTACCATCAGGTGAGCCGCATGCTCGTTTGCCCCCTCTCCTATAAAAAAAAACTCACGACGGCGACTGGAGCCGAACTAAACTACTCTGTGGCTGTAGCTCCCCATTTACAGAAATAATTTACATACGAGGCTACCAAATCAACGAAAATTTCGCTAATTTGTAGCCGAAAAAAAATAATTATAGCAAAACGAAACAAATTTACACTGCAATTTACATTTAGTGGCTTCCCACATGATAGATGAAGAGATTTAAAAAATAGATTGAGTTAAACAATTGATATTTTCTAAATTTATCGTGTTTACAAGCCACAGGGCCATGATAAATCCACACCATAAGCCACTAAAACCCTTTTTTTATTTAAAAATTGCAATTAATCGATTTTAAAAAAAATTATTAATAAGTTCAACAATCATTTATCTTTCTTACAATGTCCTTTTTATATCATTTATGTGTATAATATGATTGCTAGATACGATTTAATTCGATAAAACGTTGGAATCTTAATTTTAGGTGATAGTAGAACATACTCGTAAGGTACGCTTTCGCTTAAGGTATGCAAAAACAAATAATGTTAAGTATACAATTAGAAAGGTTGCGATCAGTTTGAAGAATTGAAATATTTTTTGTTACTGTAGACTTTATTACAATTTCTTCTTCTTTCTAGATTGTTTACTTAAGAATATAGAATTAGAATATAAAATAATAAAAAGAAATCAATTGTTTTTCCATATAAAAATAAATTCATCTTACGCTTATTCATAAATGTAACTTAGTCAATTTTAACACACTTAAAATATTTTTTTGCGGAAAGTTATGATTGAAAAAATGACAAGAGGATTATTAGAAGTTTTACGAGCAAGAATTGTAACTTTGAGGGAAGAAGGATATTCCACGAGAGAAATAGTACGCAAAGTTGCTGTATCCCAATCCTGTGTCATGGCCATGTTGCAGAGGCACCACGGCATGGATAATTTAGCTGACCGAACCTGCAGCGGTCATGCAACTGTTTTGAACGCTGTTCAGAAGCGCTATATTATATTGCTGGCAGCCCGTGACCCAACAATCAACGCCACTGCAATAAAAGCAGTACTGCGGGCCGTCTCTAGACTTTAAGTTACCACTAAGACCATTCAGAATTGCTAACATCAAGCTGGACTACGAGCACGGAAGTCTTGGAGAGCATCTTTGAATTCACGGCAACGTCGGCGATGGAGATTGCAGTGGGATAGATTCCGGCAAAATTAATAAGATGTGGAGGAAAACATTTGGCAAAATTATCTCTTCATTGGCGAATCGCGAATTAGTACTCATCCAGATATCCAACGTGTCCGTGTCTGGAGAAGACTTGGAGACTGAAAGGCAAAGAACTGCTACCTCGAACACATGCGGAGATCATTTTGCGGAGATCATCCGCAAAATGATCTCCGCATGTGTTCGAGCCAGGGGAGGAATAATATTGTATTAAATAAAAAGCTGTGAATAAATTGTTGTATAGGTTTGATTTAATAATCCTTTTTTTTTGATAAAATTTCTGTTACAATTACATCAGGATTGAATCGCTGAATTTTCGTTATTAAAAAATAAAAAAGATTTTAATTTTTTAAGTGAAATTAGCGTATTTCTATTTAAAAAAGATGTAACGTTAACACTTTTTCTTGATAAAGTTAAAATTAAAAAATATATCATCTTTTGCTAGTGATCACAAACATTTTTTGATTTCTATATGTATTTTACCCCTGAGGAATAATGTAAGAACTTTAATAAAAAGTAAGAGCCGACTTCAAGGATTTGATAAAATAAAATGCCTTCACATAACATATTATAAAAACTTCCGAAAACGGTGTTATGGCCTAATATATTTTAGTGTTAAGGCCACGATTTAAGCAGATGTTAAGTATATTGTTCTATTTAGTTCATCGACTTTAAAATATAAAAACAAATTAGGCTTTTAATGTAAAGTAAAAGAAGATTGGATTCGACTTTATATCATCATCCTTATTCATCATTACAGCCCTTAACAAGTTCGCTGCTGAACATTGGCTTTCCCCAAAGAATGCCACAAAGCACGATCCTCAGCCACCTGCATCCATTGACTTCCTGCATGTCTTATAAGGTCCTCACTCCATCTAGTGGGGGGTCGCCCCACACTTCGCCTACCGGTACGAGGCTGCCACTCGAGAACCTTGCTTCTCCATCAGTTGTCGATTCTTCGAGCTATATGGCCGACCCATTGCCATTTTAGCTTACTAATCCGTTGGTATATGTCGGCTATTCTGGTTCGACTGCAGATAAACTCATTTCTAATTTTATCACGCAGAAAAACCTCAAGCTTAGCCCTCTCCATAGCTCGTTGAGCGACCTTGAGCTTCCTCATAAGTTCAGCAGTGAAAGACTACGTTTCAGAGCCATAAGTCAACACTCTCAACACGCACTGGTTATACAAGCTCGTTTTCATGTTTTGAGATATACCTGACGACAAGATGTGTCGCAATCTTACGAACGCTGACCAGCCGAGTTTAATTCATCGATTGACATTTCGGTCGAAGTTGGACTTACATAATCGGACTATTTCTCCTAGGTAAACATACTAGTCTACTACTTCGAGCTTAGTGCTCCCAACAACTACCGGCATACATAGGTGTGACGTGGACATTACACATAATATTTGTTATGTCCATGTTTTTCTTAAGGCCTATCCGTATTGGGAGGAGCTATTGAGGTCATTGAGCATAGTGCTTAGGTCCTCCAGCGATTCTGCCGTAAGGACTTTAACGTCGGCAAATCGAAGGTGATCTTTCCAGTCTACTAGCTTGAAAACGTCTTCCAATGTAGAAGTGAAGAGTTTCGGGGAAATGACCTTCTTTACTCGCATAGTTATCGTAGCCCTACTGCACAAACACTTCAGCGTTTCGATCTACCGGCATTCAACTTGGCATCGCCGAAGGGACTGCAGCCCCGCTCAAATTTTGACGGAATCAAAGGTTTTTTTATGGTCCACATACGCTAGATATAGTGGCAGAACATATTCTTCGGTCTTCTGTATAATTTTCTGAAGGATTGTATGTGGTCTATGATGCTAAAGCCTTTTTAGGGTTCCGTAGTTACACAACAAGGAACTCATTTCGTTTTAGGAACTTTTATTAGTTTCGCTATGTCCGTCCTTCTGCCCGTCCGTCCGTGGTTTTGCTCAGAGATCATAGGTGTTACAAATCTGTAATTTGGCATAGTTATAGTGTAAGGGTTCAACAGACCGGGGTCAACTGGTGAGTGACTTTCTACCCAAAGAAACTGATATCGTTTATTGCGTTCGGGTACAACGAAGTGGCCGTGACCACTGAGAAGGTGTGCCACTCAAAGTCTTTCGCCCTTTCTTAAAAGGAAGGTTAGACGACTAAGATTATGGATCCCTATGGAGTGGTCCCGGTCTTGACGTCCATTGAAGTGGACTGTAATCGTTATGAAGCTGCAGTAGGAAATGAAACATCAATTTCATTTTCGTAATTTTACCATAAGAGTGCAATATTGAAACTTTCACTACTTTTCCTATCACTTTCCCTACTCTCTTCTCTCTTGATTTAAACTGTAAAACTGGTAGCTGGTCCCGAAAAAAAAACAAATTACCACTTTATTATCCTAGTACGCGAACGATACACGAAAGAGAATCGCGCGCCGCACGTCATTTCGACATATATTAACATTGAATTTCATCGTTGCACCCTTATATTTTACCCCATATCTTTAAATCATATGGTTACATAATTTTATTTATAAGAAACACATACAAAGTCTTATTATTATGTTATACAATACATCATACAGAGAAAGATATTGCATTCACCTGTAGTTATACACTGGTCACTTTCCTTTTAAAGCGGACCATTGCAGATGCACTGCTGCCTAGTAGCACACCGTTCTTAAGTTGTGATAGAGCACTAGATAATAACTTATCCTTTAATTATATACTTTAGCTCAGTATAAAATTATAGTCTTATGTCGAAAGACCCTACACTAATGTACCATAAAAAATAATGTAAAATAATACAGGGAGAAGTTACGAACCCTTCGTGATAATTTCATTACTCGGTAACTTTCATTAAAGACCACTTGTGCGAGTTTATTCGCCCACTTAATACGACTGTTGACCTGTTTTGAGTGATATTGCCCGTTTCATTAATTCTTATTCACAAAATACGTTCTTGTTCTATTAAAACTGTTTGCTTTGTCAACTTGTAATTAATATTTTTGTTCAGTGTTTTATGGTCTGCTTCATGCTTGCCAGTATATGCATCAATTTACGGTACATCGTTATATACGGTAGGCCCAGTGTACTGATCCAGTCTTTAAAAGTCCACAGCTGAATATAGACCCCATATATACAGCAGTGGACTGGTAATCACAATTTTTTACTATTTTGAGTTGTTGTGAGATAAATGCTGCCGTCCATCCCCTGTTTCAGTTTCTCTAAGTCTCGTTATTTGTATGTCAGTTACCTTTAATTGCTTTATTTAAAGTCTCAAAATTAAACAACATTAACCATACTTTGTATATTTATTGGGTATAAAATATAACAAGTTTTTATATAAAGTTTTATTTCAAATTTAAATAACATTGTACCAAAATATTAAGTATTTTGCAGTACTAGTGGTGATGAGGGGACCAAGGTGTTTGACGTCCTAGTTAACCCTGGCTTCATTCAACTTTTACTGAATAATTTTAGTCCAATAGCAGAATGAGCTCAATGAACCTAAAAGGTTTGTGTTTTAAGTTTTACAATATTAATTGTTGTTTTTGTTCGTACTACCAATGTTAAAATTTATAGATGTAGGTACTCGTGAACGTAATGTCTCTGGTGAAGACCCTTAAATTTCAAGCATCGTTAAGCAGAAAAGAAAGATCTCAACACTCGCAACACGCAACGACTTGACATTGAAGAATCGTTAATGTTCAGTAAATATATTCAGTGAAAAAATATGTAAATATATTTTTCATTATAAAAATTAGCCTCATGTTATGTGGATGCTATGCACAGGCCCTCTTTAATTTCTGAAAGGGTTTTGAAGCAATTAATTCACGAGTAAGTAATGCGGACTTTGCATGTCCTCAAACATTTTATTCCTCACGATGTTTTCCTTTACCGAGCACATAGTAAATCTTTCTATGTAGTGGCGGTGTAAGAGTATCCACTACCCCATATCATCCCGTGGGTGTAAGAGGCGACAGAGCGAAACAAATCAGGAGATGGACAGCAGCGTCTTCCTAATAACGACTATAAATAAAAATGCGGTTGCCATCCCACTTGCCAAGCATGACAACTATAGCAAATATTCCCACTATTATGCAATATATAGAGGAGGCCTATCAGCAGTGGACTGTAATATGCTGTAACGGTAACGTAGTATACCTATCCGCACGTAAATTGCAAATTAACAATTGCATTCGTGCCGGTGAGGATCAATTAGTTTTTTTTAAATTATTAAATAAGGATCTAAAACGAGTACACAGTTAACCGGATTGTAAGTGTATGCTGGGGCCCAATTACTCTACATTTTTCTTCGATTGAAAATGAAAAATCTGTTGTGGCATCTTACCTCTGAGAACTGAGATAGCATAGCATATTAAAAGTCTCCGGGTCTCAATCCTAACCATACGAAACACTGCAGCCTAAGCAGGTATTATTTTACGATTGCATTCAGTTTACAACCACAATATAACTGCAGCATGGATCTAGCACGTGCAAGTCGTAGTTATCTAGTATACATACAGTAGGTTTCTCGCTGACTGTGAAATGTACCTAATTGTTGAGCAATAATATATAAATTATTATAGAATTATACGAAGGCGTACCTGCAGTCTACTAAGCGCCATTAAAAGTATAGATTAAAAAAATAAAGCCCTTTGTAAAACAAGTGCTTTGTAAAGTAACGCCGCTGCTGCTAACGTGCGAACAAATTGAAGATTGCTTTCCGTTATTTTTACAACGAGAGAAAGAGTCAAGCAGAATGTTTACGTAAAGAGTTTTTTTTTAATATCCTGGTGCTACATATACAATTTAGTGTAACTTAATTAAAACAAAAATATCGTAATTAGGACGAAAAGCATGATAACATATATTAGTAACTAAACGATTAAAAACTAACTTTTGTAATCAAATTTTCATGGGAAGTAAATATTACACAGACTTGTTAAAACTCTGACAAGACGAAGAAATGTTTTGGAATTTAATATTTAACATAATCTATACATATAATAAAACTGTAAATAGCAGATATCTGTACATTTCATATTTTTGTAATAAAAGTGATTGGGGGGTACTAAAAATAAGTAATTTAATACATTTCTACCATTTTTAGAATTTTCTGTCTGTCTGTCTGTCTATTTGTTTGTTAACGTATCACGTATAAAGTACTAATTTATATCATAAGAATTGTTAAGGAAATTATAAAGTGTATCTTCGAGTTACATTTAGTCTTTATTTCATTAAAGTCAGTTCATTCCATCAAAAGTTATGATAAATATTCTGAAGTATGGGTAGGGAAGTATAGGTACGAATTTGCTCAACGGTGGCTTTGTTTGAGTCATCAAGTGCATTTTAAACTAATATCATATCATAAATCATAGTGAAATTATTTAAAATAATAAAATAATTATGTATATCTAAAACGCAGTAAACAAAAGTATTAAAGAACGTATTAAATATATTATACAAAAATAAAAAAAATATATTAACCTTATTAACTAAATCTAAAGCACAATAGTTAACCCATTTCATCGATAGATGGTGGTGTTGTGTAAATGTAATGCAATTGCAATGTGGTTTTTTCCTGTAGATGAGTTTTCATATTTGCTGCTTCTTTATCTTTATCTTTATTATATTACTCGCTGCCCTACTGCGTGTTGACAAACTCAATTTATTCTTTACCGCCGAGTACTCTATGTGTTAAATCAAATTTTAAAAGAGCTATTAACAATTGCGTTGGTTTTGGCGAGTATCAAACTTTCTTTTTTGCTTACTGTGCACGCACTGATTTATAAGTGTTTTTATGTTTTATATAATGTATCAATTGCGTCAATTAATCTCTTTTATTTTTAGAATTGATGTTAGCAGCGCCATCTCTCTTTAAATATATACATATAACAAAAATGATGATAACATGTTGCGTCTCTTTCTGTACATTGTATAGTATATTTTGGTGGCTAAAATCATTATGGGGAACTGAAAATAATTAAATAAGTACATTTTTAGAATTTTTAGAATTGTCTGTCTGTCTGTTTGTCTGTTTTTATATGAAAATCATGAAGCTTATCTTCGAGTTACATTTAATCTTTGTTTTATTAAAATTGGTTAATTCTATCGAAAGTAATGATTATTATTTTGAAATGTAGGTTCAAATTTGTTCGATTTGTGTGTAAAAAAAAACGTTCCATAATCTATACATCTATACAAATAAATAAAATTAAAGTGTCTGTTTGTAATGTCAAAATTACGGTTTTTTTACTAAATGCATATGAAAGTAATTATGGTACCTATTACTAAAATACAATTTTTAAAATTTTTGTCTGTCTGTCTGTCTGTCTGTTTGTTCCGGGTAATCTCCGAAACGGCTGAACCGATTTTGACGGGACTTTCACTGGCAGATAGCTGATTTCATAAGAAGTAACTTAGGCTACTTTCATTTTAGAAAAATAATAAGGGTTCCGCGCAAAAACATAAAAACCCTAACACGCGAATAAAGTCGCGGGGAACAGCTAGTAACATAATAAGATTAATATAAATGTTAAGCTTTTTATACTGATTTATGAACGAGAGGGAGGTAAGTAAAGTAAAGTTGCAGCCTATTTACGCCCCACTGCTGGGCACAGGCCTCCTCTTCATTTCTGAGAGAGTTTTAGGGCAAGGAAATGTCTGCCGCGCTACCCCAATGCGTGTTGGCGAACTTCACATGTCTTCGAAATATTTTTTTCTTATTTCTCAGACAAGTAGGTTTCCTCACGATGTTTTACTTCACCGCCGAGCACGTGGTAAATCAGCACTTAAAATTGCAATTTACAATATCATTGGTGCCAGCGGGGATCGAACCCGGGTTGCTCGAGTACTGTGAAGCTTACAGCGAGCGCAAACCATCTGAGCTACCACGGCTTTGAGAGTGAGGTACTTTAATGAATCTGTCGATACGTTAAATCTTGCTTCTAATAGATGAATGATTTTCGTGAAGAAAAACTAAATGATAATATACTATACTAGTGACTCGCTCTAGCTTCGCCTAAAGAGATGTATTAAAGTGGCGTTATTTAGATTTATAAATAATGGAGGACCATGTTTTTTACAAATTGTACATCCCAGATCTTTCCTGGCATTACTATCTATCTGATCATTAAGTTTCATCACTGGTTCAAACATTCCGACGGATAACCCGTAGAGACGGGCAGACAGATAGACAAAAATTTAAAAAATGGTTGTTTTTGTCTTAATTATATGCAAAAACCCGTTGAGCTTAATAAAAGCCAGTTATTTCAATTTTACACAGACACTTCAATGACAATTATATGTACTCGTACATAGGAGGTTCAACCTGCGTGCAGCACGGAAGCTTGTATTGTTTCATTTCTTCTTGCTAATGAATACGTAACAATATGTGATACGTAATAAGCATCCACAGGCAGTAATTATGTCATGAAGCAATTTACTTATACGATACAATCCCTGGAAATATATAATGACAGTCTATTCACAATACTTTTATTTTTTATTCGACAAAACCAATGTAAAACGGGTTATTATAATAAATTGTTATAGATAATAGTTCCTGGGAAATTAGGAGATCACTACCTAGCTGTTTCTAAATGTTTTTATAATTAAATACAAACCATATATTTCTTTATTCTTTTTTATATTACGTTGCTCCCGCGCTTCAAGATTATCTTCTGTATCGTAGACATACATGAATTGCACAAGAAAAAACATCCAGACACGGAACAAATATTAGTAGGCCACACAAATACTTCGTCCGTGCGGGATTCGAACCCTCGGCTGAACATATAGTAGTGTACACCATATAAGAGGGTTGGTTCTTTTCTCGCTCAAAAGCTATACTTAGCTGGCCATTAAGAAAAAAAAACAGACAGCGTTCTTAGCACTATACCGCGGGGAGAAGGGCTGTATGAAGATTTTAGTATTAGTATTTTTGATAATGATAATAAATATTTATATTTTAATGTTAATTTTAGTACATTAAAAGTCACGATAGGTTATTTTGAATTTTTTTTCATTTCTACTTCATTTATAATCATTCTTCATTAGCCGGTAGAAGTATACAGCTGGGCCTCTTCCATTTTAAGATGATTTGATTGCATTAACAACGTCCTCACATTGGATGCTGCAGCCCGTTGCATGTATTTTACGTCAGGCGTAAATGAAGAAATGTAAATGAAAAGATATAACGCCATTTGTGTTGTCGGAAGCCAAAAAATTTCTTATATAAATTCCGTAAAAATTAGTTTTACTTAAATGTGTAGTATTCGCGTAAATATAAGAAATCATGTTGTCCAGATTGCATTCGGACGGAAATATAGACACCGGTAAATAATTCTAGTTTTTTACTGTATGCAATACAAAAGACTCAGCAAACCGTTTAGTTTTAATGCGTAGAATGTCGACAACAAAGTGATGAAGACCCGCCGACTGCCTGGTTGTCCGATGGTGGAAAGGAGAAGGAGGAACTAACGCATGTAATTCCTGCGCACGCTCACAGGAATGCATCTAATAGAATACCGAGAGACTGGCTACTCTGCGCTTGTGTTCGAGGTTGACCAGGGTGGTTTCAACCAAATTAAGTTTACGAATGAGCCTCTTAGCACGGCTCTCCACTGAGTTCAACGCTGCTAGGTCGCATTTTGCAGCACCAGCTCATATGTGACAGCACTCTATGCACGACCTGACTTGCGTTTTATATAAGGTAAGAAGCTGCCCCGGTGTAAAGTACCGGCACACCTTTGCAAGACTCCAAGTTTCGTAGCGGCTGCTTTGGTTCTGGACTTAATGAACCTCCCATAGTTGAGGTTTGGAGAAAATTCAACACCTAGCAACTGAAGGCGGTCGAAATACTCTAAAGATACATTCCAGAAAGTAGAAGCCAGTGTTAGTGGGCTCTTTTTAGCGGTTAACGCCTTTTGGAGCATTGAAGCTATCGAGATATATCGAGACATCGCTCCATTCGGAGACTGCCTGCAGTGAGAGATTTGCAGGCTCAACCAAAACTTCCTTTTCGGACTGGATTTGATTCCGAGTGACCTGAGCATTCGGCTGATATCTCTCTACAACTGTGCTGACATCTGCATAGTATATAAAAGAACAGAATATTTTTTTTATATAATATAGGTAACATGTAATTCTCATTGAATCTCATTTTTATTTTACTACTAGGTCGGAAGAAACCTCTGTCTTGGGAAAAACCAGCAAATAACTAGTATACCATACCAATTCGTACCGGGAATAAGCAGATAAATAATATGTAGCATGAGCAGAGTTGAGGAGAAAATGGACCCCATGAACTTCAGCGTTTCTCGCGATAGGACTGGACGAGCAGCTATCGACGACCACTCAGAGAGATCGTTCAGTCTTAAAGTGCTCCACAGCCCAAGCCACCTCAGGCCACGAGTAAAGTCATACTCTAAAAGCCTACCTATAATTCTAACACGCCAAACCCTGGTAAGAAATCCTTTTGAGTGGTCACAGTTTCAATCTAATAACTAGAATGACGTGTATTGAAATTTTTCCGCCCTTAAGGATTTTTCTTCAAATTGATTGATATGTATATAATATATTAGGTAATTAATTACAGTTTCTTTTATAAAATAAGTTTTCTAATTATATTATTAATTAATAATCAAAGTAATCACTCATGAAATTGATGCATCTTTGACAACGCAGTGACAATTTATTGATGCCCTTCTTGAAGAAATCAGCTGTACTGGAGACAACAAATTCTTCAAAGGCATTTTATACTGCCTTTCGGGTATTAAATTTTTTTCCGCCAATAAGTTATGCAAATTATGAAAAAAGTAGAAGACTGCGCTAGGTCTATTGAGTACGGCAGATGACGGAGATCTTCCAATCCCAGTTCTAGTAAATTGGAGATCATCTGTTGTGCAGTATGAGGTCGCGCGTTGTCGTGCAGGAGCAGCGAGGAC
Source organism: Parnassius glacialis (assembly GCA_033319125.1). NCBI lineage: Eukaryota > Metazoa > Arthropoda > Insecta > Lepidoptera > Papilionidae > Parnassius > Parnassius glacialis. The sequence goes on from JAVANC010000018.1 coordinate 45,673,594, forward strand.
GAGCGATTGACCAAAGCTGAGTCGAGACGTGCGAGTTTTTACATCAATTTGTTCAGTTCTTCACAGTAAACATCTGCAGTTATTCTCATCCCGTTTGGTAAGAAGCTGTGTTGAATCATACCGGCGCTAGACCAATAAATAGTGAGCATCAGTTTCTAGGGATAAGTTTTCGTTTAGGGCATTATTTAGGGGCTGAAACAAGATCCAACCAACTTGTTGAGCACTTGCGATTGTCAAACACAATCCATTTCTCGTTACAGGGAACAATACGGTTCAAAACTCCTTCGTTAAGGTGCCTGTGAGGTGAGCAGTGTAAGACACATATCGATGCGTAATTCGCGCTGGCGATTATTGAGTTCGTGAGGCACTCATTTGTCAAGCTTTCTTACCTTGCCATTTTTAATGCAAATGGACTAATATTGTTTTGATGCTTATGTTCAAAGTTTCTGCTAATTGGGCCGTTAATTGAGTATCATCAGCTTCCACAATCACCTTTAATTCGTCATTGTCGACCAAATGATATCGTTCGTGATGCGTACAGCAAAAAAGTGAAATTAGTTGCCAGTATTTGTGTTTTCATCCATATACAATGTAGGTGGAGAGCCACGCGGCAGCTTTTGCTGTCGCACGGATGGGCCGGCTCGAACCGGGGTGGTACCACGACCTCACAGAATACCAGCGTGAAGTAGAGGTTTACCTCTGCGTTTCGCTTGGTGAGTGCAGGTGGCCGGAGGCCCTTTTTACTGGATATGAGGCATTCCATCTTAGTCCTCACGGGTGATAACGCATCTACATTTTGATTTGTAATAAAGGATAGATGTAGATGTCTATGGGCCGCAGCAACCACTTACCATCAGGTGGACTGTGTGCTCGTTTGTCACCTTTATCCTATAAAAAAAAAGGTGCCATAGAAGTATTAGGCTTAGAACCGCAGTGGGCGCACGCAAAGTGAAGTCATTTCAAGTTAGCCTTTAAAGGCTAAGTACGACTTATGGCGCGTTAGTACTAGAGTCCACGTAGTCGTGTAAACAGCTCGCACAATTTTTCAAAAAAATGACGTACTGTACTGAGAAAGGCTGACACAACTCATCACATAATCACTAAAAAAAATTAAAAATCTCATTTCACGGGTACTTACTGCTTAGCATATTATATTTTTGTAAAAAACATTCATCACAACAAAATAATAAATAATACATTTGACAGACGCCAATATTATGAAAATGTTGCTATGTATAGTAAAATATTTTACCCCATTTTTTCTTATTATTATAATTAAAAAAAAATGCACATTGAAAAATATACATACATACTGCCAATAGTCACTCATATAAATATGTATTTTTATTTGCCAAATATTATTAAGGTTCCCATTTGCCACGAAAAAAAATATGTTAATTTTATTTTGTTTTGATAATGTGCAGTTGTTTTACCTTTTTGTGTGTGTAAAATTTGTATGTTGTAAACTTTACGTTGAGACCGATTTAAATTAAATACATCACGTACATTCTTAAAATGGCAAGAATCGAGATCAGTGTATGATTTAATATGCGGGTGAAGGCGCGGGCCACAGCCACAGCTAGTAATGAATAACTAATGAAAAAATATCTGACAGCTAAAATGATTATCTGACAACTATTCACTTGTTATGTATAAGTGGGGCTGGATTGGAAAAACTGGAAGATATGGACGTAGGCATTTGCCTCCTCAATTTCTTTCACTTCTCTATATATCATAGAATAAGGCTACTGGGTATTATATAAAAATTCAGCATCATCATCATCATTAAAGCCCTTCACAAGTCCACTGCTGAACATAGGCCTCCCCCAAAGAATGCCACAAAGCACGGTCCTGAGCCACCTGCATCCATCGACTTCCTGCATATCTTACCAGGTCATCACTCCATCTAGTGGGGGGACGCCCAACACTTCGCCTGCCGGTACGAGGCTGCCACTCGAGAACCTTTCTTCCCCATCGGTTGTCGGTTCTTCGAGCTATATGGCCGGCCCATTGCCACTTCAGTTTACTAATTCGTTGTGCTATGTCGGTCACTCTAGTTCTACTGCGGATATCCTCATTTCTGAGTTTATCACGCAGAGAAACTCTGAGCATAGCCCTCTCCATAGCTCGCTGAGCGACCTTGAGCTTTCTCATCCAGCCAGCAGTGAAGGACCACGTCTCACTTCCGTATGTCGTTACTGGCAACACGCCCTGGGTGTACAGTCTCGTTTTCAAGTTTTGAGGTATACCTGACGAGAAGATGTGCCGTAATTTCCCGAACGCTGCCCAACAGAGTTGAATTCGTCGATTGACCTCTCGGTCGAAGTTGAAATTACCTAGTCGGACTATTTGTCCCAGGTAAACATACTCGTCAACAAATTCGAGCTTAGTGTTCCCAACAACTACCGGCATAGGTGTAACATGAACATTAAACATGATCTTTGTTTTGTCCATGTTCATCTTAAGACCTATCCGTTGGGAAACACTATTGAGGTCATTGAGCATAGTGCCTAGGTCCTCCAGCGATTCTGCCATAAGGACTATATCGTCGGTAAATCGAAGGTGAGTGATGTACTCGCCATTGATGTTGATACCGAATCCTTTCCAGTCCCGAAGCTTGAAAACGTCTTCCAATGCAGCGGTGAAGAGTTTCGGGGATATGACGTCACCCTGTCTTGCACCTCTCTGCAATTGGATAGATTTCGTACTTTGATTCTGTATTCGGATAGCCATCGTAGCCCTACTGTACAAGCACTTCAGCACTTCGATATACCGACAGTCAACTTGGCACCGCTGAAGGGATTGCAGCACCGCCAAAATTTCGACGGAATCAAAGGCTTTCTCATGGTCCAAGTACGTCAGGCATAGTGCCAAATTGTACTCCTCGGACTTCTGTACAATTTGCCCAATGGTATTTATGTGGTCTATGGTGCTAAAGCCTTTTCGGAAACCGGCTTGTTCGGGAGGCTGGAAGTCGTCAAGTCTGCGCGCGAGACGATTCGTAATGACTCTCGAAAACAGCACGTAGACGCAACTCAGAAGGGAAATCGGTCTGTAGTTCTTCAAAAAAGCGTTGTCACCTTTCTTGAAGAACAAGACCACCGCACTTCTGCTCCACGCCTCCGGTGTAATGCCACCATGGAGGACGGAATTAAAGAGCTTCTGAAGGACTTCAAGTACCGGTTTTCCACCCGCTTTCAGAAGCTCCGCTGTAATTCCATCCTCGCCTGGGGCCTTGCCGTTTTTATGGTGCTGGAGAGCCATTCTAATCTCGCGCAGACTGACGTCCGGGATGTCATCGGAATAATGTCTGATAAGACTCGCTCTTGGATCGTTACTCACACTTGCGTGCGGCTCTAACGATGACGTGTACAGCTGCCCATAGAACCTAATAAAAATGAAATTAAATACATTTTTAAAATTAAATTAACTAAAAATTTATATTTACAAATACTATAAGATTTTATGGAAGATCAATAACAGATATTTATATAAATATACCACTTCTAACAGAGTAATATAATTAGATTTGTAAATTTTACACAAGATATTACGTATATTAATAATTTTAATATTACATAAGTTAACAAAAATAAATAATGTTACATTTTTCTCTTTGCAAATAGTTAATAAATAATTATAAACGCAACCTAAATATTAATTCTATGAATATGTCTACTATTACATTTTCCCCACTTTTTGGGGAAAATGTCATTAACTTGCATACATTACTCATTTGCTTGTGTGCGTGTGGACAAACGTAATTACAGGCTGCTTATGCACACATTCATTGTGTTGTTGCTTCAACTTTGAACGGAATTTTGAATGACACTATCACTCTATGTGTAATTACTCTAAGGTAGGTGCCTTCAAGGCAAAATTGAATAGACTTTTGTTAAGTCAGTGCACTACTATCTTAGGCTACATCACCACTTACCGTCAGGTAGAATTGTACCTAGTTAAGCGCTGGCTTGGAAAAGTAAAATAAAAATGTTTTCGAACTACCACATATTCCATAATTAATCGAATTTTTAACGTATCCATGATGAACAAAAATATTCAAATGCAATGAATACATAACGCTTATCAATAAACAAATGACTAATTTTTAAAAAAGAATTCCATGTATTTAAAATAAAATTAATTTGAAATTAAAATTTTTAGCCAAAAAATATTATGATTTGAAATGGCCAGTGTTGCAAAACGGCAATTTTAAAGATTATGACCTTTTATATGATCTAAAATTTAAAGAATGGATTTGGACAACTAATTTCAAATTTTGAGAAGTCTGTGACACCGCAGCTAGGTTGAATTACACTACGTATTACGTTATCAAATATTAACTAAATTTTAACTAAATTTTTGAGTGTCTTGATGAACTTGCAACTTATTATTGCAAATTTCAATTTAGCGTTTAAGGAAAAAAGTAGAATAATAATATTCCTCATTTTCGGTTAAATTGATGGATGTGTTAATCTCTTGACTCCTTAGGACATATTATATGATCTAGGTTTGGCGGAGCGTCACGTTCGGAGCTCATATGATTGAAATTGTGTTTTAAATGTTGAAGTGGACTGTGTGCTTGTTTGTCACCATTATCCTATAAAAAATCCATCTTAGACCTCAGGGGTGACAATGTATCCTCATTCTGATTCTTGATTATGGATAAATTTAGATGTCGATGGGCCACGGCATCCACTTACTATCAGGTGAACTGTATGCTCGTTTGTTACTCGTATTCTTTAAACAAAATCCTAAAGTACATTGTATTACACTATTTCTAATCGGTTACGGAAGTTCAATCAAATATTCATTGTTAAATTTTGCTAATTAAGAAATAAAATAATATCCCTCAGCCAGATAAATTTATTTAAAATGTAACTGCTGACAGCGCGCAAACAATCGAATTATAAATTCAATTAACTTTTGAACCACGTCTGCAAATACAGCCAGGACGCGAAAATAAGCTCACTGTCAAAATAAACATTGTTACCTCAAAGGATCGAATAAAATAAAATATTCGACTTAAGATTTTTTTTCATTCATTGTTATCATTCGTGACATGAAAAAAAATCTAAAAAGTCTTTTGTCGAGTATCTTATTAAATTCTGTGAGATAATATTGAAGGAAATGTGAGATGAATCAAATAATAGCTGGCTCAATTAAAAAATCACCCATGAGCATCATTAACTACCAAGCGCCGCTACAACAAACATCACCACTAATTTCATGCTCAGACGGCTTCTATCTGTAGTGCATATCATTAGTCTACTTGTCAGCAGAAGGGCATGGGGACCCATGTCAAGAGGCTCTCAGGCGTAGCCTTAACAATATCGCAGTTATGGATATGCCTGCATTCAGCAGGCGGATTAATAAGCGCAGATTCATATATTGTTAAATTTGTCATCCATCGCCGATCTGAAATGTGACATTTTTTATATATTATTTGCTAATCCAATGCTCAACTTAATTTAGTCTGATGATACGAGGAGATGGAGCCTTATATGTTAAATCGCCTTCTGAGCCTTCTAGCCTAGAATGCCGTCTGTAAAAATACCACTAACCTATTTATACCGGCAAATAGTAGTGCTACCACAGTGCAGCATTCAATGTATTAAGTTTGACGGCTCTGTGGCGCAGTGGCTTAGAATTGAGTCATGGCACCGAGAGGTGCGGGTTCGAATCCCGCACGGAACAAGTACTTGTATTTTGTTTATGCCTCTTTGTGTATGCTATATAAGTAATTGTTCTGGATGTTTGTCCTTGAGCAAGTTGTGTATGTGACCTGCCTCCCAAATACAGAAGAAAATCTTTTTGCGTGGGTAATGTTTTAAAAAAAAGGTTGAGTGAAGGTGAACTGTCGTAACTGGTGGCAATCAAGTGGGTTATAAGCCCGTTTGTAACTTCAATTTTGTAAAAAAATGTTAACCTAACCAGTGCGCGTTGCTGATTAACGAACGAGTCTCTAATGACCCACGGATGGAAGTAATCAACATATCATTAATTACACACGCCATGTTATTTTGCTCCCAAAGCAATTATATTGTCCATAAAATAAAGTTTAATTGAACTGAAGTTTGGTATAGTTCACGACCTAAATAGATAAACCACTAATTTGAATTTATGGGATCGTTGGCTCTACCATGTAAAATGAATTTAAATTCTCTGAATGTGAAGCTGTAAATAACCAACATATAAATAATTAAACTAATGAAATGGTCGTTGAAAGGCACTCCCCATTTAACATTTCATCTTAACATGAGAGCTTTCCTTCAGAGTTATTTATAAAAAGCTAAACTCGATACGTTAAAAGCCTGTACAAAATTCATGCGGTTCACTTCACACGCACACGCTCGCGATCTTTTTTATTCGATCAATGAAATTATTCTGAATTTGATTGGGTATTAGAAGGTTGCCTCTCTCTCCGATTAGAAAGCAAAATCTATTTTAGTCAAATTTATTTACACGTACAGTTTTGACGGTATGTATGGTATAGAGAATCAATTTAATTTCAGGTTGTGAGGTGTGTCATCTTTAACTTCAGAGGAGAAAAACCTAAGCGTAGCTTCTTAATTTGAAGTTGGTTTCAGGTGTTCATAGACTGTAGTAACCATTTACCATCAGGTGAACTGTACCTTCATTTGTCACTTCCATTTTATAAAATAAAAACAATGGCTGTTTTGTAAGTACCGACCAACAACGAAAGAGTCAAGCCCAAGTCTCACAAAACGGCATTGTATTACGTTTCATCTATATCTATACAATCTATACAAATAAATAAAATTGAAGTGTCTGTTTGTAATATTAAAATAACAGCTTTTTACTAAATGCATATGAAAGTATATACTGTACTAATAACAAAAACACAATTTTTAAAATTTTTGTCTGTCTGTCTGTTTGTTCCGGCTAATCTCCGAAACGGCTGGATCGATTTTGAAGGGACTTTCACTGACAGATAGCTGATGATATAAGGAGTAACTTAGACTACTTTTGTTTTAGAAAATGATTAGGGTTCCGCGCAAAAAAATTAAAACCCATGAAATCCAAGTTCCACGCGGGCGAAGTCGCGGGGAACAGCTAGTATTTTAATATTATTGGACTATACCGTGGGTCTTTAAACTTTATTGCAAGTCAACCGTTGCCTACACTGCAAGTAACGGTGCGAATCTATTCCAAGAGTACTTGCACAGCGAAGGTGCATTTGCCGTCTTTGTTTGAAGTTTGAAGAAGTCGCAATCCCGATGTCATTGCTTCGCACGTCCGGTCGCCCGGCAGCTGCGATCCGGATTATTGGAAACAGCACGAGCTCATATGGTCCTGCCATATTTTTCAAGACGGTTTTCCAAAACATCATTAAACTTTGTAAAAAGCACGCGTTTCTTGTAAAATCTTACTCGGTGAAAGAACTTACTTGCACAGCGAAGGAGCAGTTGCCTTCTTTGTTTGAAGTTTGAAGTTGTTTGCAGGTGTCCGTGGGCAACAGTAGCCACTTACAAGCAGTGGACTGTAAATTATAAACGTCTTTTCTTGTAAGTACGTCACGCGATATCTACGTCAATTGTAAAACTGTTACTTGTACATTTTGATGATTTTTTTTGAAGTGAAAACTTCTTTAGCGGCGTTGTGAACTTTTTTGTAATGGGTAAAAAATGTTAAACTCGCGTCAGGACACGTGACCTGATCGAAAATTCGTAAGAGGGACGGAGAGTAGACAGCCGGTGCGGAGTAGGAGAAGAAATATCCCCCTCTCCTTCTACGGTGCGGCGAAAATGTATGCCTGCGCCTGCTGTTTCGTTTAGGCGGCGCAGGACGCTTGCGTGAACGTTCGTGTGTGTTTATGTTACAGCGTGCCACGCGCATCCATGGATGGTGACAGCTGATGGCTCGACAATCTGTGTAGTTGCCACACTGCTGTGTATTCGTAAAATTCGTGTAATATGGAAATTGAACAAAGTGCATCTATTAATGAAAAAAGTGACGAAGAAATAGCGAAAGAAAATGAGTGAGTACTTAATAATTATACTTGATGAAAATTTCATTAATTTTCATTTCATAATTCATATAATTTCATTTTATTATTCAGGTTAAAGTAAAGTAAAGTTGCAGCTTATATATGTCCCACTGCTGGGCACAAGCCTCCTCCAATTTCTGAGAGGGTTAACTATTCAAGGGTATTCAGGTTAGGTTAGGTTTAATTAATTTTCATTTATTAATTAATATAATTTTATTATTATGATTAGGTTTCGATCGAGTCTACTGTACTGCTTGACGAAATTATTAATATAAATACATTCACACAATTCACACAATTCGTGCAAAATTATTCCCTAACCATTCCAAAATATCAAAAATGCACAACGTTAATATTCAAGTTTTCACTTCTGCCGGCACTCCCGGAGTACAACCCGTCAATTTTTTTGTTATACTTTAACGATGGTTCCATATAAATTTTGAGAAAAATTCGACTCCTAACAGTGGAAATATTTAGACGAAATTGAGATTGTGATATTCCTTAGTAAACTCCAAGGAATAAAAAAAAACCTAATAATAAAAAGTAAGCCGAATTCAAAGCATTTAAATAAGAAAATAATTTCACTGTGAAATTATATTATTGTTTCTAGTACTTTATAGTTGGCTTTCACTTTGTTATATCATGTGTTGCGTAGGTTATGCGTGTCTACTATTTCTGAGTTAAAGAATAATTTAGCATTTGAAAATAATTTAAGCACCTTACGATTTTTTATAAAGAATGTAATGAGATTAAAGTATACATGGTTCATGGATAGAGAGGAAAGGAACAATACGATTTACGTTGACCAATAATTTTGACTTGAAGTTAAATTTTTTCTAATGAAAATGCGATTTCTTATAAAAATGAAAATAAATTTTAAATGTATAATGACAACTATTAGTCGAATTTATCGTAAAATAGTATGAAGTAGAAGAAAATATTGTCCCATTTTATACGGCTTACTACTTGCTTGCCAGAAATATTATATGTTTTAGGAAAAATATTGCAGTGACCGTATGTGCTGGTATAATTTGCAATATTCCGGGTCGCAGCTGCCGGTTGACCCGACGTACAAATCAATGAAATCGGGATTGCTGCCAGTACTCAGTAAAACGATTGTTGATAAGAACATACTTTAACAATATATTTGTGAATACCACATTTTATTCTGTTTGATCGCAAATGTAAATATTGTAAGGAAACAAAAAAAAACCCGATAAACACGCATAATTTGTATTTTCATTTTTAAAATTTTTATAAGACATACAATTGACGGCTTCGTGGCGCAGTGGCTTAGCAATGAGTTGTTGCGCTAGGGGCCGCGGGTTCGAATCCCGCACGGAACAAGTATTTGTATGGCCTACAAATGATTGTTCCGCGTCTGGATGTTTGTCCTTGGGCAATTTATGTTTGTAAACTGCCTCCACGACACAGGAGAAAATCCTATAGTGGGGGTAACATTTTTTAAAGAAAAAAAAACAATTCTGATCGTCAAAATGCTTTTAAGTATTCATTTATTACCTGCCTAATTTCGCTTGAATAGTAAAAAAAGTAACAATATACGTATAGCTTTTACTTTATATTCTACGTTTTCATCTCACCCATAAATTGCAACATAGAGGGTAATGTCCTCTTCTAATTAAGATAATTTAACGGTAAAAAGTCCTCTGCCATCGCGCTACCATAATGCGTTTTTTTACTAATCTAAGCCAGTGCTTAACTAGTGTATGTGGTGATGTATGTATTACCATGGGTGCTGTAAGTGCTTGAAACGTCGGTAATATTAAATAAGTTAATATACGCCCTAAAATTCGTAAAAAGTAGTTTTACGCGAAAACTACACTGTAAATGTTAACGAGTAGTTTTCGCATAATATAATATAAGAAATCGTTACATTAACATATTTTATTTATTATGAAACCAGCCTACTACCACCAAGGACGTCGATTTAAATTGTATAGTTGGATTATTTTGTTAGTTTATTGAGAAATCTTGAAATGGCTTTTTGTTTCTTTTAAGTACAAATGAGTAGATGACTAAGCTACCAAGAGATAAGAAACTCTAATTAATAACTATTTTTAACTAAATACAATATTGCATGCCTTAAGCGAAAGCGCAAGGTATGTTCTACTATCGCCTAAAAATTAAGATTGCAACGTTTTACCGAATAAAATCGTATCTAGCAATCATATTATACATATAAATGATATAAAAAGTACATTGTTAGAAAGATAAATGATTGTTGAACTTATTTGTATTTTTTTTAAATCGATTAATTGCTATTTTTAAATAGAAAAGGGGTTTTAGTGGCTTATGGTGTGGATTTATCAAGTTCGCAAAGCTTGTAAACACGATAACTTTTGAAAATATCAATTGTTTAACTCAATCTATTTTTTTAATCTCTTCATCTATCATGTGGGAAGCCACTGAATGTAATTGGCAGTGTAATTTTCTTTTGTTTAGCTATAATTAATTTTTTTCAGCTCCAAAATGGCGAAATTTTCGTTAATTTGGTAGCCTTGTCTGTAAATTATTTCTATAAATGGGGATCTACAGCCACAGAGTAGGTTACTCACTCACTCAGTTCGGCGTCAATCGTCGTCGTGAGTGGATATTGTTTCGGTTGTTTGCAGCGGCTCAAAAAGATCGCTGTACAAATACACAATATTCGAATAACCAAATCTCTTAAATACATGATTATAATAATAATAAGAGATTTTTTTTTATTACAATATTTTAAAAGCACAGAATAAATAATAGTAGTAAGTACTAAAAGTAAGTAGTATAATTTTTTTTATCATGGGTGTCATTTTCATGGGTTTCGAGGGTGTTGAAGCCGATAGTGCTGTCAAAATGTAAATCCAAGATGGCGGCTGTAGTTGGTACCAATTTTTTCATCATGGGTGTCATTTTCATAGTTTTCGAGGGTGCTGAAGCCGATAGTGCTGTCGAAATGAAAATCCAAGGTGGCGGTTGCAATAGGTATAAATTTTTTCATCATGGGTGTCATTTTCATGGTTTTCGAGGGTGTTGAAGCCGATAGTGCTGTCGAAATGTAAATCCAAGATGGCGGCTGCAATAGATATCAATTTTTTCATCTTGGGTGTCATTTTCATCGTTTTCGAGGGTGTTGAAGCCGATAGTGCTGTCGAAATGTAAATCTAAGATGGCGGCTGCAATAGATATCAATTTTTCATCTTGGGTGTCATTGTCATGGTTTATGAGGGTGTTGAAGCCGACAGTGCTGTCGAAATGTAAATCCAAGATAGCGGCTGCAATAGGAATCAATTATTTCATCATGTGTGTCATTTTCATGGTTTTCGAGAGAGTTGAAGCCGATAGGGTTGTCGAAATGTAAATCCAAGATGGCGGCTGCAATAGGTATAAATTTTTTTCATCGTGGGTGTCATTTTCATGCATTTCGAGAGAGTTGAAGCCGATAGTGCTGACGAAATGTAAATCCAAGATGGCGGCTGAAGTAGGTACCAATTTTTTCATCATGGGTGTCATTTTCATGGTTTTCGAGGGTGCTGAAGCCGATAATGCTGTCGAAATGTAAATCCAAGTTGAAGGCTGCAAAAGGTATCAATTATTTCATCATGGGTGTCATTTTCATGGTTTTCGAGAGAGTTGAAGCCGATTGGGTTGTCGAAATGTAAATCCAAGATGGCGGCTGCAATAGATATCAATTTTTTCATCTTGGGTGTCATTTTCATGGTTTACGAGGGTGTTGAAGCCGATAGTGCTGTCGAAATATATTTAAACTACTTAGAAAATTACGTATAATCATGTTATACGTAATTTTTTTTAATGCGCTTAAGGCATGCCCAATTGGATTTACCAATATTTGTATTGTATTTCCTAAGACTCAAGCAGACCAAGTTATGATTTCCAACCGTTATAACCTATATTTATAAGCTCAAGGTTTTTGCACAACTCGTACGCGAAGCGAGAGGTTTTAGTATCGACTTGACAAGGTCACGCTATCCGCTCTCATAAATTACGGATTATTATTTTTATACCGCAGTAATACGTAAAGAAAAGTGGAAACACTTATCGATTAAACTGATGCTTCTTTTGCACGTGACGGTAAGTACATGCTTTCTTCTATACCAATTAAAAGTTATTTCTCATGAACGCCACCGGACGCCTTAGGAAGCAATACAAATTTTCTTTTCAGATATATCTTAATGTGAATATTACTTCATACGACGCCCTGTATTGATGATGTAAGAGAATCCACTACCCAATCGTTTGTACCTGTGCCTTGTATATATTATGTGATTTTTGACTATAATATTAATTACTTAGAACATTTATCACCTTTCACTATTAACACTAATCCGTGCACTTCCTACGTAACTCCGCTGTGCACCAGCTGACGGACTATTGTACGTAAGCCCATTCTGCATATTGTCAGGATGCATTAGGTGCCGTAGTTATCAATCCGGTTTTGTAAATAGGTTTGTATGTAGAGTGCGGATTATAGAAATAGCAATAGAAATATAAACTTTTTTATTCAATATAGATTACAAATAATAGTTATTGGAAGCCAATCTCTTGTTTAATTTACCACTGATTTGAAAATATCTCTGTCCTGGGAAGAACTACAAGAAACCTAGCGGGTCTTTCTTTTTTTGTAAATAAGAACAGTTTACAATTATTAAAGTAACACAGTGAACAATACAAAACAAATAAGAATTAGTTTGGTAGCTGGCTAGCCTAGAAGGTCATGGTCATCTATAGAATCAGAAATACCTATAAACATTATAGTTTTGCAATATTTGTCACGCTTGCCGGGCGGTTTGGCAACCTTCTTGGTTTTTAATTATTATTTATCAGGACATTGCTGCTGCCCATATCCTCGTTCAGCTTCCCTGTGTCGCTTCATACGACACCCACAAGATGGTGTGGTGTAGTGAATATTCTTACACGCCACTTCGTAATATTTTAAATGCATTTCGGATAATAATAAATCGATGAAGTTAATCGTCAATCCCAAAAATATCGAATTTAACGAGTTTATTTATTACTATCGACCTGCCCGGGTATCGCCTCTCATGCCGCTATCGCCCGCCCATTATCGTTCATCGCATTACTCATCGCCCAGTATGGTATCCGATCTATTAATGCACCTTTATTTAGATTTACAATTTGTTTATCATTATTTTGGTTAAAAAAATAATTTGTAAGCTTTCTATCTCTTTATAAAGTTTCATAATTCAGGCATTTTGAAAATTAGGACGAACAGACAGACAGCTAAACAAACAAGCAAATAAAAAAAATAAACAAAGACATGCATTTATTCAGCAACTTACACTCATACAATTAACCGGACTATCGCAAGTCAGAATTCTTGGCAGTGCTAGGCTGCCGTTGTTCTGCCCATGGAAAAGTGCATGTGAGAGTTCTTAAAACAAAAGAAGCAATTACATGGCAAACATTATTTTCTATCCCTGTGTTTCCGTTTGATTCGTTCTTTCTACTGTGTTAGTATTTAACAAAAGTGCTAATTCATAATGGTACTTAATTTACTTGAAAGATTCTAATATAAAGCAATACAGCCTTTTATTTTGTTACGATAGAGATAATCTCTACAAAACTGGGACGAAAATACACAAACGAATAGAAAGAATGAAAACGCTTTTTTAAAAAGTTATATTTGAAGGCTTTTCAGCTCAAACCGTCAGGCGGTAAATAAATTGAGTGTTTCTATGAATCCAAATATTTGTAAAGACCCAAGCCATTAAGTGAATCAATTGTCCGACTAATTTATTTGAAGATAGACATTTGATACTTAAGGGAATCTATGTGCAGTTTCAGAAACTTTGTTAACTGAATCTTATTCATTAAGTTTTTGCTATAACATGTAAATTGTTTGCGCATGAAGTTTAATTTAACTTATTGTGAACGCAAATTGCATGAATAATTATGTGATTGAACTAGATAGCAATAATTTAACAGAATTAATAGACTTTACCAACAATGCAAACAGTTTTAACAAAACAGTTAGTAATTAAATATACATTAACTTTATGTTTACGGAGTAAGATCAGTTAACATTTATTTGAATTGGAATACAGTTTATTATATAATTGCTACTAAACAACCAACAATATAATAATTGGTCCCATATAAATTTTATGTAGTAGAGCCACGCTATAGCTATATTATAATTGTTGTACTGCTGGATCGGCTCGACGGGTAGGACCGCGCTCTCTAAGAATACTAACGTAATATAGCAACAAAATGCTGCTGTGTTTTGTATGGTGGTATAGCGAACTCGAGATCCCTTTTTACGGGAAACGAGGCATTCCATCTTGGTCTTCAGGGCTGACAAAGCATTTTGATTCTTAATCGAACACAAATGTAGATGTCTATAAGCCACAGCATCCACTTACCATCAGGTGGACTGTGTGCTCGTTTGTCACTTTTATTCTTAAAAAAATATATAAACACTGGAATTTCGACAGATATTAAAACTAGGATTGTACCGCCTCTCAGATGAAAGGCATATGCTTTAAAATAAGAACGAATATCAATCTAGAAAATTCTTCGTTGTCAAGAAGGCATTTTACAGACGTAAAAATACTCGTACAATATATGTAGATTTGTTGGTCGTTCATTAAAATACTTGTCCACTTGTGAATTGATAATTCAACCTACAACATTTGCGCTACTATATCCCTGATCCATATTCAGATAAATTGATAATCTGACCATTTCCATGCCATTTTAACGTTTGTCTTGCTCTATTTATATTAAACAAAGTACATCTCTTGATTATTCTACATAACTCATGTAGGTGATATTATGGTCAATATTTTATTATAGATCGATGGTGACATAAAATTATAAAAACTTGAAGGATGGAAAAATAAGGTAAGAATTTAAATATAACTGTTACGTCCTACAGCTACTCCAGCAAAGGTCAATCTTCCGGGGCCCATCAGCAGAAGAATTCACGAGCAGCCGCAGGTCGGGCCCCAAAATGGCCACGTGGAATTTCCTATCACAATAAACTATATGGGAGAAAGCTAGAAACCAATAGTACTTACCAGTATCAGGAGCTAACTTCGCTCCAAGGCTTAGGCAGGCCGTGAGTGTGTGTAATGGTGATTGGCGAACAGTGTACAGTGAGGTGTAAATGTGTGCGGCCTGTGCAAGCGTAGTCGACCAGCAGCGGCGGATTGCCAGGCTGCCCCAAAATGCTGCATTGCTCCAGCTTGCTCCATCGCTGAACCATTTCTTTCTTCATTGTCACTAATTCCGTCTCTTAGCTTCATTGTACATTTAACTAACTTAATTCGCCTAATTCCACATTCATCGTAGAATCGAACACGTGATACCCGACACAGTGAGAACAGTAGCAGAATAACACGTCGCGCAAAATTCAAAATACGCCTCGTTGACCCGCAAATTAATCTTACTAGCCAACCAAAACACAAAAGAGGCACTAAACGCGACGACACAATTATAATGATATCTTGACAATTAACCGGGAGAAGCTCTCAAACAAGGAATGCGCGGCTCGATCCCTAGACCGTATATCTACTAGACGCACTTACACAATTCCGCACTCCCGCACGAGTTAAATATCGCACAATTCACATATATGACGAAGAATCACGCACTTCATCTATCTAGACTATCTAACTATCTAGACCTACGACGGTCGCGTGAATTTAGGTAAGAGGGCATCACGGCTCCACGCTCCATCGCTGGCGGAGCACTCACTCTTCGCCCACGTGTCGAGCGACTGACAAGCCGCACGCAGCCGCCCCACCTCGGCGTTTACCTCACCTACATACCATCAGGTGAGGCGTCAGCTCTAACGCAATTGGATGGCGTACAAATTACCTTTTTGGCCTAAACAAACCCTCGTCCCGGACATAAGGACTTATGTCCACGAGCAAACCGGCAAGCGGGACAGGGTCGCGATGGCACGTTGCAAGACCGAATCTACGACCAAAACTAGCCACCTTAGGCTCCCCATCAGATCTTGCAACCCTAGCCACCGCCTTAAAAGACAGCCCCAATGTGGGCAAGCCGGAGGGTCAACCTCTACTGGATGCCCCTCCTAGGCATTGCAGCACCTTAACAAGTCCTGTACTCGACAGAAGTTCGACGACCCCTTTCAAACACCTATCTGTGCACCTATGATTCGTTCCGCAATCTGACCGGATCAGGTCTGCAAACAGCGACGCGACACGAAGCGGCCCAGTGTGGCCTCCTAAGCTTCAGTGCAGAGAGCACCCACAAATTCCACATTTACGTCGTCTCTGGAGAGCCAAACAAAACGCACAGATAGCCCCTAGTATGAATTTTCGACAAGTAGGAATAACCAAGCCATCCACCATATAATCATTTACTCAAATAGTGCGGCAGCTGATTTCAATCTGATAATCTCCAAACTAGCTAGCCTTTTAGACAAGTAGTCCTATGCTCAAATTTCAACTAATTTTCAAAAGCATCAATCTTCAACTACAGAATTAATTCAAACAAATTAATCACCGATGCACATATGTCAACTGACAAATTAAACAAAACAATAAACGTAAGAGACATCCCCCCTTCTCATTTCAAATAAATATCTTAGACAGTGCCAACAAATGTGAAAACTAAAAGAGGAACGACCCTTTATTCCTTTTGGCACAAATAGGGCTATCCAATCTCTGCCTTCTCTTCAACAAAACACAATGATAATACATCCACAAAACATATATACAAATATCCAAATAGCGCGTCATTCAATTTCAAATGAATTCAAATTTTCCTTTCAGCAAAATAGACACAAGGATCAAATAATACAATTACAAACATACGCACAAGCATTTAAAGGACACATAATTCAATTTCAATTTTCTTTGCAACAAATAAACACAGTGATCAAATACAATTACAAAACATATGCACAAGCATTCAAAGGGCACACAATTCAATTTAAATTTTCCGTGCAACAAAACCAACACAGTGATCAAATACAATTACAAAACATATGTATAACTACTCAGAGAGCACACTAAATTCGCCTTCTTAATCACAACTGCCATAAATATGAACATTTCGCGAAAGGCACAAACCATTTTTAATTTTAATTCAAAGCTTCGTTAATGAAGTACTCGACCAAAACCAAATCTAACAATCCCTAACAGCGGAATTCAACGCTCCCGTGGAGCCCTAGTCTTCCCAACAACTAAACAGAGGCCAACCGGGCTATGAACTCGGAACCGACAAAGCGCGTACCGTTAAACAATCGACGCTCGGGTTGCACACCCTCACTGAGGCCGTCGACAATAGAACAAATTGACAAGTGAGCTGTTGATGGCTCACAGAATTAGTGGAGGCGGCCGCGGTGGGAGCTAGGGCAGCAGCTACCTAGCTGGGGCTGCCTACATCAAAGGGGGAATGGTAGTACCCCGAGCCACGGCCACTCAGCTGACGAGGGTGGGAAGGGTCTAGCTGACCGCTGAGTGGCAGTGAAGTCCCTCTCAACATACTGAGGGAGGGGGTGATGACCCCCGCCCCTGGGGGAACAAACTTCGACAGGGGGCGCCGCTGAGCGCCCCCGCCCGTGGGAGTCGAGGGCCCAGAGAGCCCTGAGAGGAAACGCCGTTCGCACCCAGACACAACACGGCATGGTGATAGCCCTGGCCGCGCAATGGCATTACTTCTAAATACAAATTACTTACTACGCGGCTCAAATACAAATTACAAATACAAGAAAAATTAACGAGTGACAAATATCGTTCCTATCAAATCGAGTTAAATACAAATTACACAAATACAAATTACTATTTATTCGATAAAATACAAACCACAATACAAATAAAGATACACATCACAGTCGATCTACCAAAAAAATGCATCGCTCAGACAACCGACCCTTTGATAATTAATCAACAATAATTATACGATAACGATAGTTATCCGATTACGTGATAATAACCATCTACCTACCCAACGAATTTCTAGCTCTGGCAAACTCCCTTTTGCGCAACCTACGGGCATAGCAATCGCATCTACCAGCCAACAAACAAAAAAGCAAGCAACAAAGCAACAAAATAAAACAATTTTTTTTTACGTATTACAGCCGGGCGTGATTGTAGACACAAAATTAAACCAATCAAACCAACGCTCCCTGCCACCAAAATTGTTTAATTTTTATCAAGTACTACGATCGGGCTCGACCGGGAATCTAACCCAAACTACGCTCTGCTACCACTTTGTTACGGCCTACAGCTACTTTAGCAAGGGTCAAATCTTCCGGGGCTCATCAGCAGGAGAATTCACGAGCAGCCGCAGGTCGGGCCCCAAAATGGCCACGTGGAATTTTCTATCACAATAAACTATATGGGAGAAAGCTAGAAACCAATAGTACTTATCAGTATCAGGAGCTAACTTCGCTCCAAGGCTTGGGCAGGCCGTGAGTGTGTGTAATGGTATTTGGCTAACAGTGTACAGTGAGGTGTAAATGTGTGCGGCCTGGGCAAGCGTAGGCGACCAGCAGCGGCCGATTTCCAGGCTGCCCCGAAATGCTGAATCGCTCCAGCTTGCTCCATCGCTGGACTATTTCTTTCTTCATTGTCACTTATTCCGTCTCTTAGCTTCATTGTACATTTAACTAACTTAATTCGCCTAATTCCACATTCTTGCATATTAGAAACAAAATTACGTAAACATATACATAAACCCTCACGCCTGTCACCCAGAGGGGTAGGCAGAGACTATGGACTTCCATTTGGCACGATCCTGACACACCTCTCTCGCTTCCTCCACATCTATATACATACGCATACACGCTTGTCGGTTAAAGGTACTCTTATTTTGGCCTATTTTCAATATATCGCCAATTTGGTCGATAAACTTTCGCCTAGGGCGACCCTTCCCGACTCTGCCGTTCACCTCTGCAACATAAATTTGCTTTGTCACTCTTTTTTCATTCATTCTTTCTACATGACCAAACCACCGAAGCATTCCTTTCTTAATCCTGGTCACAACATCATCTTGCAAACCACACTCTTCTCATATTAAACAATTTCTCACTCTGTCATTCATATTCATCCCTAACATACTCCTTAATGACCGTATTTCTACAGCATTTAAGACAAACAAAATTAAGACGGCTAAGAATAAAATCAAAATGACGTGGATTATAATTAACAATGAAACCAGTAAAGACAAACCTCGTAACTCAAATTATCAATTAAAAATTAACAATGAATTGACTAAATCAAATAAAGAGGTCGCAGCGGTGTTTGAGAAACATTTCACTGGTATTCATATCTTGACAACAGAGTCATTGAATACTTCTCCAACTGTCGCCGAGTCATTACTCAAACAGAATGTTAATACTTGTTTAAGAGAATTTAGATTTGAAAAAGTATTATCGCAAGATGTTGTAAAATACTTCAAAACCATTGCTGTAAAGAAGAATGCAGATTTGTGAGGATTTCCGTTACAGTTATTGCGTCCATAATGGATTTAATTGCACCTCATCTTGCTATTATTTTTAACCCTACAGTGGGCGCGCCTTTTCATGGAACGTAAGTGGGCGCGTGTATAGCATTTTGCCGCTCTTAGAAAAACTAAAATATTACATATTAAATGTTTAAATTTACTATAAACCAGAAAAGGTTAGCCTTAAATAAAACATAAGCTTTTAGAAAAATCAATCTTTTTAATTCAGTCTCATTAATCAGTCTCAAAAAATCAACTTAAAATTATTCTCAAAAAAATTGTAACAAAATATGGAACGACTTCACATATTCTCTTATATAATAAACAAAACCGTAAGAAATTAGAAAAAAAAAACTTTTTAGGCATCTTGGCCGTATGCCCCGTCAAAACAACCCTCACACAGGTAAACACAGTGTTCGTTGCACAGTAATTTAGCATATACTTTGCGCCCTTTTATTGTTTGTCGATTTTTTCTCGTAGGACATATTGAGCATATACCCTCTCGCTTTTCATGGGTTTTTTGGTTCTCCATTGGTTTAAAGCGAGCGATTTGTCTTTTTAGTTATATCGGGAATGTCATTATGCTAGATCTTTTCATTCAATATGGTACGGTCGGTTCAGTTTTCCAATCGCTTTTTACGGACATACTTTCATCGAAACATCGTGCACCGGTCTCTTCTAAATCAGACTTCTCTAACCACGAACAAATTTGCGCGTCTTGCTTATTCATTTTGGTGAAATGAAATGCTGAAAAGATACAAAACAAAGCCTCAGAAATAAAATAACTCTTAAAAAAAACTTAACTTATCTTCACGCACAATCCCTGATGGGGTAGCCAGAGAGAACAGATCGCCAAGTGTCACGATCCTTACATACCTCTTTCGCTTCTTTCACATTCATTATCTTCTTCATACATGCACGTCTAGGTATCCGAGTACTCTTGACCCTCCCCTCTTCGAGCAGTTTGCTCACATGGTCTTCGAAAGTTAGTCTCGGTCTACCTCGACACCTTTTAATATTAACTTTCGCGCTATATATTTTCTTCACCATTCGGTCTTCACTCATTTGCTCAACGTGCCCAAACCATCGAAGCACGCCCCTATCAATTTTTGTGATAAGGTCATCTTTCAAACCTGCCATATTGCGAATCTCTTCGTTTCGCTTTCGGTCGGCCATGATAACGCCGCACATTTTACGAAGAGATCGCATCTCCACTGCATTCAACTTGCTTTTATGCTTCTTCTGGCATACCCAGGTTTCGCTGCCATATAACAAAGTCGGTACCAACACTGCGTTATGTATTGCAAGGCGTGCACTCTTCACTACGCCCTGCCTTTTGACTAACGCAGTCAAGGTAGATTTGACTTTGTTCCCGGCAGCGACACGCCTGTCCACATCTAAATCACATCTTCCATCCCGGCTAAAAATAACTCTTAATTTCATAAAATTATACTACACAGGTACATAAATAAATATAACAATGTAGTACTTACCAAAACATAAATGTATTTTGGCCTAAAATAAATCTGTTATAACGTGAAATTTTTACTACGTCAGTGGGCCCGCACTAAGCAATTTGCCGCGTCGCAGGACTAGGGCAGAACAACTTCGTTCTCCTGTGGTCGGCTGCGCACTGATTGTTTCATAACTACGAAGGAGGGTGCGGGAGGAGTGTACACGCAGCTACTGAGACGCTTGACCTTCAATAACTGACGGTTTAAATATTATTAACATTTTTTTACAAAGTGCGGCAAAATGCTCATAGCGCGCCCACTCTAGGGTTAATACTTGTATCGATTCTGGTGTGTTTCCTGATTTAATGAAGTATAGTAAAATAATACCTTTATATAAATCTGGTGGTATATTGGACCCCGCTAATTTGAGACTTACTTCTGTACTACCAACTCTCAGTAAAATTTTTGAAATAATAATTTTGGATCAATTCTTAATTTTTTAATACAAATAAATTACTTCATAAAAAACCAATTTGGCTTAACAAGGGGTCGCTCGACGTTTGACATCGGAGTTATGGTTATGAAATATATTTTAATGCCTGGGAGAATTCACAAGATGCCTTAGGTATTTTCTGTGATCTTTCCAAGGCTTTCGATTGTGTTCATCATGAGACATTAATCAGGAAACTTCAACATTACGGTGTGAAAAATTTGGCGCTTAGATTTATTACTTCATATTTAAGTAACAGAACTCAAAAAGTCGTGATCAATAGTAAAGGTTCCTCCGGATCGGTAGTATCAATGGGCGTTCCTCAGGCCTCGATTCTTGGCCCATTCCTGTTCTTAATCTATATCAATGACTTACTTTATCTTGTAGGGGACAATCACGATATAGTATTTGTACATGCCCCTAGTTGCCTCGACAAAGGTCATATATCCAGGGGCCCATCAGCGGTACATTAGACGGACAACTAAGGGTAGGGCTCGTAATACCTATGGATAATTACCATATAAGGACTAGGTAATTAATTTGACTTACCTGATTCAGAAGCGAAGACTGGCCACAAGGCTCGGTCAGGAGGTAGGTGTGGTGTATGTAAGTAGTGTGCGAAAAGGTGTGTATGTGTAACCTGACTTAACTTAACTTTTAATGGGCAGCAACCCTGACTCCGGCACCGCCCCACGGTGTGGTATCCTCCAGCGGCGTCACCTCGATGTCATTCAAAGTCTAGCGTCCCTTAGCACAAATCTATAATCTAATACGAACGCTGTTTCTCGCGGGTCACAAAGTTTAGCGTTTTTAACCGACACAGGAAAATATCTCCGAGTTAGCATCAAATGCCACAAAGCAACTCGTCGACGCAAATTAATATTGTCAAAGCACTTCAACCGACAATCACTATAAAATTTACGTGAATTACTTGCCAACGAATTAAAGTTAATCAATCAAAATATTACGGCATCGTTATTGCGTGAACGCACTAAAAGATAACCAAACATTAGAAGCTAAAAACTCCAATCGTAAATTCTACGCGTACTTTCGATCGGCAGTTGTTCACAATAAATATGTTCTCGACGCGTCTCGATCGACGCGCCGCGATTGGAATGCGGCCGGAAATGGGCCGGTGATGACCTTCGTACCGTGCTATGCACGCGCCGAGTCGCGAGTTCTGAATTCAATTTTCAAAAGGTTAATATTTGGCCTAAACAGTATTATTTGCTGCCGATGCTTCTTTAATTTTCAAACTCAAACGGCAGTCAATTAATTATGACGATGTAAATAATGCTAGTAATTGCCATGTAGTGGCAGTTAAGAATATCCACTACCCCATATCTTCCCATGGGTGTCGTAAAAGGCGACAAAGGGAAACAGGCAGGAGATGGGCATCAGCATTTTCCTGATAACAGAAAATTATAATAAAAAAACTGCGGTTGCCAACCTGCTCGCCAAGCCTGGCAACTATGGCAAATACCCCCAATGATGAGAGCAACAAAGAGACGGCCTCTGTTCTCGGCGGCCCCGCTATTCCTGGCTACGGTGGACCATGACCATTACCATGGTAACGGCGGGGCAGGGGGTGCTAAGAATATCCGGTGGAGGTTCGGTTGCCACCTACGACGGATCTGAGACGTGGTCCTTCACTGCTAGCCGTATGAGGAAGCTCGAGCTTCCTCATACTAGCTCGCTGAGCGACCTCAAGGTCGTTCAGCGAGCTATTGAGAGGGTTATGCTCGGGGCTTCTCTGCGTGATAAACTTAGGAATGAAGTTAGCTGCAGTAGAACCAGAGTAACTGACACAGGCCAACGGATTAGTAAGCTGAAGTGGCAGTGGGCCGGCCATATAGCTCGAAGGACCGGCAACTGATGGGGAAGAAAGGTTCTCGAGTGGCAACTTCGTACCGCTAGGCGAAGTGTAAGGCGACTCCCCACTAGATGAAGTGACGATCTGGTAAGACATGCAGGAAGTCGATGGATGCAGGTGGCTTAGGGCCGTTTTTTGTGACATTCCTTGGGGGAGGCCTATGTTCAGTCGCGGACTTATGAAAGGCTGTATTGATGATGATGAAATAATGCTCTATCGAAATTAGTACATTGGCCTTACGTCAAAAATTTGCTCTTAAACGGCAAAATTTACAATACCTAATGTAAAACATTGTAACACAAATGTAATACAAACGGGGAGGAGTTGAGTCTTGTGGATACCACTGTTTTCCTTGATATTACTATTGACGCGAATTAGAATTCTCACAGAGGTTGAGACAACTAGATTAGTATATTTTAGTTACTTTCATAGCGTAATGTCTTATGGAATTTTGCTATGGAGTAATGCGACTGATATTGAAGCTTTATTTGTTTTGTAAAAGAGAGCTGTACGGGAAATTTATATCTTAAACTGTAAAGAGTCCTTTAGAGAATATTTTAAAGAAATAAGCATATTAACTTTGGCATCGCAATATACTTATAAAAATGTAATGTATGCATATAAAAAGATAAATAGCCTGATAAGTACGTATAGATTGATTCAAGCGCAATTGTTATGGCAAACTTAAATGAGGGAACGCGATGGAAAGAGGAGTTTATAAACCGGTTATTAGCGAATCGCGATCACGAAAAAAAAGAGGACCACGTTTATATTATGACAAAAGAAACCTTTGACAATTGAAGAATTGAAGAAGCACAACTAGCTGTTCAGAAATCTCAGAAACAGTACAGGAGACTGAAGCGATTTAAGGTAATTAATATTTGTGGAATACGAAAATTAGTGACCAGAAAAAACCCATTAAATACTACTTTATGTGTAATTTGTGAAATTCGCTACAAGCACTAAACTCCTGAGCTACCACGGCTCCGATTTCGTTATTTTATCTATAACTAAGAGTGACGTCATCAGAATCAAAGAACCTCTGTCTATCTTCGAATAAGATTCAAAATTCAAATACGTTGCCACCTCTGATAACTAAGACCTAATGCATTGTTATGAGTAAATGGACCATTCTCAATGGCGGTTCTGAACCCAGCTAGTTACTCTTCGTTATCTGTTTTATAACGAGTCTTTGTCATTATTGTCATTATTTATACATTTAAAAAATAACATATACCAACAAACAAATAATATTAAGAACACAATTAAAAAGTTGCGATCAGTTTGAAAAATCGAAATCTTTTTTGTTACTGTAGACTTTTTTACAATTTCTTCTTCTTTGTAGATTGTTAATTTAAGAGTATAGAATTAGAATGTAAAATAATAAAAAGAATTCAATTGTTTTTCCATATAAAAATTAATTCAGCTTACGCTTATTCATAAATGTAACTTAGTCAATTTTAACACACTTAAAATATTTTTTCGAGGAAAGTTATGACTGAAAAAATGACAAGAGGATTATTAGAAGTTCTACGAGCAAGAATTGTAACTTTGAGGGAAGAAGGATATTCCACGAGAGAAATAGTATGCAGAATTGCTGTATCCCAATCCTGTGCCATGGCCATATTGCAGAGGCACCACGGCATGGATAATTTAGCTGACCGAACCTGCAGCGGTCATCCAACTGTTTTGAATGCTGTTCAGAAGCGCTATATTATATTGCTAGCAGCCCGTGACCCAACAATCGACGCCACTGCAATAAAAGCAGTACTGCGGGCCGTTTTTTTTATGGGATAAGGGTGACAAACGAGCACACAGTCCACCTGATGGTAAGTGGTTGCTGCGGCCCATAGACATCTACATCTATCCTATATTACAAATCAAAATGTAAATGCGTTGTCACCCGTGAGGACTAAGATGGAATGCCTCATTTTCAGTAAAAAGGGCTTTCGGCCACCTGCATTCACCAAGCGAAACGCAGAGGTAAACCTATATTTCACGCTGGTTTTCTGTGAGGTCGTGGTACCACCCCGGTTCGAGCCGGCCCATCCGTGCGACAGCAAAAGCTGCCGCGTGGCTCTACCACTGTTAGAATCTCTTAGTCTCTAGACTTTAAGTTACCACTAAGACCATTCAGAATGGCTTACACCAGGCTGGACTACGAGCACGGAGGTCTTGGAGAGCACCTTTGAATTCATGGCAACGTCGGCGATGGAGATTGCAGTGGGCTAGATTCCGGCAAAATTAATAATATGAGGAGGAAAACATTTGGCAAAATTATCTCTTCAATGGCGAATCGCGAATTAGTACTCCTCCAGATTTCCAACGTATGCGTGTCTGGAGAAGACGTGGAGACTCCGAAAGGCAAAGACCTACTTCTGAAATCCTTCAGCAATGCGGAAAATCTGTGTCTTTTTGGAGTAGAATTATGATTGGAGCTAGATCGCCTTTGATCCCGTATTAAGGCTTCATGACCGCAGACAGGTACAAAACAGTCGCTATTGATGGAATTGTCAGACCATTCCGAGTAAACCATGGCACCAATTTGTACTGGTCGAAAATAATGCCCGAAGGCAATGCTGCTCTCCAAGAATACGAAATCACAAGTTTAGACTGGCCTGCCGGCTCGCCTGACTTAAACCCAATATAGCACGCATGGGGTGCGCTTAATCGAGCTGTTTGAATCCGTCAGCCACCTCCACAGAAAGTGCCGGAGATCAGGGAAGCCCCTATTCAAGAATGGGACAGGTAACCGCAAGAAATGCTGGATAACTTGATCCTCAGCATGCCCAGAATGATCTCCGCATGTTTTCGATTCCAGGGGAGGAGTAATAATGTATTAAATAAAAAGCTGTGAATAAATTGTTGTATAGGTTTGACTTAACAATCTTTTTTTTTTGTCATAAAATTTCTGTTACAATTACATCAGGATTGCATTGCTGAATTTTTGTTATTAAAAAATAAAAAGATTTTTATTTTTTAATTAAAATTAGCGTATTTCTTTTTAAAAAATATATAACTTAAACACTTTTTCTTGATAGAGTTAAATTTAAAAAATATATCATTTTTTGCTAGTGATCACAAACATTTATTGATATATATGTATTTTACCTCTGAGGAATAATACAAGAATTTTAATAGAAATAAGAACCGACTTCAAGGATTTGATAAAATAAAATACCGTCACATAAAATATTATAAAAACTTCCGAAAACGGCGCTAAGTCATAAAATATTGTAGTGTTAAGGCCACGATTTCAGCAGTTGTTAAGTATATTGTTCCTTTTAATTCATTGACTTTAAAATATAAAGAAAAATTAGGCTCTTAATGTAAAGTAAAAGACGATTGGATTCAACTTTATATCATCATCCTTATTCATCATTACATCCCTTCACAAGTTCGCTGCTGAACATTGACTTCCCCAAAGAATGCCACAAAGCACGATCCTCAGCCACCTGCATCCATTGACTTCCTGCATGTCTTATAAGGTCGTTACTCCATCTAGTGGAGGGTCGCCCCACACTTCGCCTACCGGTACGAAGCTGCCACTCGAGAACCTTGCTTCCCCATCAGTTGTCGGTTCTTCGAGCTATATGGCTGACCCATTGCCACTTTAGCTTACTAATCTGTTGATCTATGTCGGTTATTCTGGTTCTACTGCAGATAACCTCATTTCTAAGTTTATCACGGAGAAACCCCAAGCTTAGCCCTCTCCATAGCTCGTTGGGCGACCTTGAGCTTCCTCATAAGTTCAGCAGTGAAAGACCACGTCTCAGATCCATAAGTCAACACTCGCAACACGCACAAGCTCGTTTTCATGTTTTAAGATATACCTGACGAGTAGATGTGTTGCAATCTCACGAACGCTGACCAGCCGAGTTTAATCCATCGACTGATATTTCGATCGAAGTTGGACTTACATAATCGGACTATTTCTCCTAGGTAAACATACTAGTCTACTACTTCGAGCTTAGTGCTCCCAACAACTATCGGCATACATAGGTGTGACGTAGACATTACACATGAATTTTGTTTTGTCCATGTTCTTCTTAAGGCCTATCCGTAGGGAGGCACTATTGAGGTCGTTGAGCATAGTGCTTAGGTCCTCCAGCGATTCTGCAGTAAGGACTATATCGTCCGCAAATCGAAATGAAATTTCCAGTCTACTAGCCTAAAAACGTCTTCCAATGTAGTAGTGAAGAGTTTCGGGGAAATAACCTTCTTTACTCGCATAGTTATCGTAGCGCTACTGCACAAACACTTCAACGTTATAGCGGTATATCGATACCGGCATTCAACTTGGCATCGCCGAAAGAACTGCAGCACCGCTCAAATTTTGACGGAATCAAAGCCTTTTTATGGTTCACATACGCAAGACATGGTGGCAGATCATACTCTTCGGTCTTCTGTACAATTTTTTGAAGGGAAGTATGTGGTCTATGATGCTAAAGCCTTTTTAGGGCTCCGTAGTTACACAACAAGGAACACTTATAGTTTCACTAAGTCCGTCCTTCCGTCCGTCCGCCCGCGGTTTTGCTCAAAGACCATAGGTGTTACGAATCTGTAATTTGGCATAGTTATAGTGAAAGGGTTCAACAGACCGGGGTCAACTGGTGAGTGAATTTCTACCCCAAAAAACTGATATTGTCTATTGCGTTCGGGTACATCGAAGTAGCCGTGACCACTGAGAAGGTGTGCCACTCAAAGTCTTTCGCCCTTTCTTGAAAGAAAGGTTAGACGACTAAGATTATGGGTCCCTATGGAGTGGTCCCGGTCTTGACGTCCGTTGAAGTGGACTGTAATGGTTATAAAGCTGCAGTAGGAAATTAAACATCAATTTTATTTTCGTAATTTTACCATAAGAGTGCAAAATTTTAACTTTCACTACTTTTCCTATCACTTTCCCTACTCTCTTCTCTCTTGATTTAAACTGTAAAACTGGTAGCTGGTCCCGAAAAAAAAAATCTAATTACCACTTTACTATCCTAGTACGCGAGTTATACACGAAAGAGAATCGCGCGCCGCACGCCATTTCGACATATATTAACATTGACTTTCATCGTTGCACACGTTGAAACGCATACAAAGTCTTATCATAATGTTATACAATACACCATACAGACGAAGATATTGCATAACATAAATACAAAAACATACGGTCCAGTTCAGAACCTCAACCTGTAGTTATATCGTACACTGGTCACTTTCCTTTTAAAGCGGACCATTGCAGATGCACTGCTGCCTAGTAGCACACCGTTCTTAAGTTGTGATAGAGCACTAGATAATAACTTATACTTAAATTATATATACTTTAGCTCAGTATAAAGTTAAAGTCTTGTGTCAAAGGACCCTACACTAATGTATCATAAAAAATAATGTAAAATAATACAGGGACAAGTTACGAACCCTTCGTGATAATTTCATTACTCGGTAATTTTCATTAAAGACCACTTGTGCTAGTTTATTCGCCCACTTAATACGACTGTTGACCTGTTTTGAGTGATATTGCCCGTTCCATTATTTCTTGTTCATAAATACGTTCTTGTACTATTAAAACTGTTTGCTTTGTTAACTTGTAATTAATATTTTTGTTTAAAGTGTTTTGTGGTCTGCATCATGCTTGCCAGTATATGCATCAATTTACGGTACATCGTTATATACGGTAGGCCCAGTCTACTGATCCAATCTTTAAAAGTCCATAGCTGAATATATATATATATATATTCAGCTGTGGACTGTGGACTGGTAACCACAATTTTTTACTATTTTAAGTTGTTGTGAGATAGATGCTGCTGTCCGTCTCCTGTTTTAGTTTCTCCAAGTCTCGTTATTTGTATGTCAGTTACCTTTAACTGCTTTATTTAAAGTCTCAAAATTAAACCACATTAACCATACTTTGTAAATTTATTGGGTATTGAATATAACAAGTTTTTATATTAATTTTTATTTCAAATTTAAATAACATAGTACCAAAATAATGATTTCTTATATTTACGCGAACACTACACATTTAAATAAAACTAATTTTAAATAGTACCAAAATGTTAAGTATTTTGCAGTACTAGTGGTGGTGAGGGGACCAAGGTGTTTGACGTTCTAGTTAACCCTGACTTCATTCAACTTTTACTGAATAATTTTGGCCCAATAGCAGAATGAACTCAATGAACCTAAAAGGTTTGTGTTTAAAGTTATACAATATTTTTTGCAATTGTTATTTTTGTTCGTACTACCAATGTTAAACACAAATAGTCTATGATCAAACAGTTACACATAGTAGAAATTGTCGCCAAAAAATTTCAAAATGTTGTCAGTGAAGAATTACCGACGGATTGAGTGAATTAGGTGTGAATTATGTGTGATTTTTTTTTTTTAATATTTTGTTTATAAGATATAAGTTTAAATATTATATTAATGTGCAATTGAAAGTGAAGAACAGCTTGTCTGATATACAAACTCAAAATCCAATGAAATATGACGGAATTTCGACCACTGAGTAACCGACTTTTTTATAAGCTCATTTACACCACAAATTAATTCATTTTCATCTATGAGTAGTCAATTTGTTTAATTTAATATTACTAGTATCATTATTACAACAAAACAATAGACGCCGATATGCGATGGCACCGTAATAGTAAATAACGGTCTAATTAATATTAAGTCTGTCATTGACCCTCCGTATAACTTCACGATAGTAACAGAACTGGACACTGTTAGCATTTCAACAAGTGCTCAATATTACACGTATATTACGTATCAACCACCCCATATCGTCTCGTGGGTGTCGTTAACGGCGACAGATGGAAATGAGGAGATGTGTAGCAGTCTTAGTAACAACTAGAAAATAAAAAACTGTGCTTACCAACCAGCCTGTAAATAGTGGCAACTATGGCCAGTATCCCCATTATGAGGAAATCTGTGTTGAGGCCTATGTTCAGCAGTGGACTTTAATAGGCTGTAATGAATGAATGTTTTGCTGTGGCCCATAGACACCTGCATCCATCCTCGATTAAGAATTAAAATGTTGATACGTTGACCTGAGAACTAAGATGGAATTCCTCGTTTTACAGTAAACAAGGTCTACGGTTCTGTACACTGACCATACGAAACACAGCAACGTAAAGCTTCTATTTTACGCAGGTGTTCCGTGAGACCGTGGTCCTTTCCTGATCGAGCCAACTCATTCGTACTACAAACATAAGGCAGCTGCAGCGTGGCTGTACATAAAAGCGACTTACGCCGACACCACACGGCAAGGGCGTCACGACAAAGTAATTACGTTAAAAAAATCTCTTACTATTGATTAAACGATAGTAACATAACAAGTTGATTCCAGAAGAAGAAGCAGGTGCATAATTGTACTACTACTCGTGGCATGTAGTATTTTATCTCAGATAATTAAAGACCACGTGTGACATCCATGTCACATCTATGCCGGTAGTTGTTGGGAGTACTTAGCTCAAAGTTGTTGACGAGTATATTTCCTTAGGACAAATTGTCCAACTAGTTAAGTCCAACTTTGACCGAGAGGCCAATCGAAGGATTTAACGCGGCTGGGAAGTATTCGAGAGATTACGACATATTTTCTCGTCAGGTATACCTCAACGCTTCAAAATTGCACAACCAGTGCGTATTGTGTAGCTAGTGATGACTAGTGGATCTGAGACATAGTCGTTCACTGCTGCCCGTATGAGGAAGCTCAAAATCGCTTAGCGAGCTATGGAGAGACCTATATCTCCGTCATAGACTTAAAAACGGGGACATCCTCAGTAAAATCAGACTAACTGACATAGTCCAACGGATTGGTAAGCTGAAGTGACATCGGACCTGCCATGTAGCTCGAAGAACCGACAACCGATGGGGAAAAAAGGTTCTCGAATAGCAAATTTGGATGGAGTAATGACCTGGTAAGACATGCAGGAATTCAATGGATCCAGGTAGCTCAAGATCATGCTTTGTGGCATTACTTTGGGGAAGGCCCATGTTTAGCAGAAGACTTGTG
This sequence comes from Parnassius glacialis, assembly GCA_033319125.1. Taxonomy (NCBI): domain Eukaryota; kingdom Metazoa; phylum Arthropoda; class Insecta; order Lepidoptera; family Papilionidae; genus Parnassius; species Parnassius glacialis. The sequence continues at coordinate 45,704,884 of JAVANC010000018.1, forward strand.
AAGGGTTGTAATTATGAAGTTCAATTGAAGATCAACTTATGATACCAGGTGCATTGATTAATGGCCGGTACTACTTTTAATTTTCCGAGGGGAAAATCATATATGACTCAATTTGAATCCGCAATTTTACGGCGAAGACTACTGCGCTCCCTAGTCAGACGAGTGTGTAAATATAACGACGCCATTTGATACTGCAGCGTGCTTAGATGGTTCGTTAGTGACGTCGCAAATATTGAGATGACGCAAACACAAGCTTACGTTTCATGCCTTGAATTCGTGATTGAGGACACGAAATTTCATTGTAAATGATCAAAGAACAAAAATTATTTAGTTGGATCTTTATTCATATATAATTACAAAAAAAATTGAAGACGGTTATATTGTTCATGGTACCCTAAACGATTTCCAAAAACAAAAACTTTTGATTTATATCAATTACTAGTTGCGTCTGCAACTTCGTATATGTGGAATTAGTACTTTTGTTATAATGAGTGATGATAATATATTTGTGCTTTTAATTGTCGCGTTGACCTAGATATATATTTATCTGGATGAAAACATTAATTTAATCAGTGGATATCACTGACGAACGAACAAATATACGAGATCATACATTAATTATGACCATTATATCTATATTTTCATTTATCAATAATTAAATATTTTTATGAATATTGAATGCCAAATTCTTAGATTATTTCTCAAAACGTAATATGTATGTTACCAAAATCTGTTCATCATATTTCATGCAAACAAAGTTATTATTATCATATATGTCATCTTTGTTTGTTTTGGTAATTAATAAATCAATTAATAAAATAAAAAAAATCCGCGTGCGAAAAATTAATACACATAAAACCGCACCACAATCTCTCCTACAACCCTACAAAATATTGCTCCCACAATCAGACTGTGGGTAGGAGGGTGTGATAATGACAGGATACTTGCTTCCATATTGGTACGTAAATAAGCTTTGAAATTACTTTTTTTTAACTCAATTCGTCCATTTGGACAACATTGATGAGTGTATCACAGCATTGGAGACTAAAATTCTGTGGAATAATATTTACATAAATTCAAATACGTAGTTGTTGGGTGACGTGTACACCGCACACTTCGCAGGTGTTCACGTCCTGCCTGTATGAACCACAATTCTACATAATTCGTTGTATGTATGTATGTATTAAGCATTTTGGTAGTTTCTGCATTTGTCTAGCGAAAATATAATATTTACCTTTTTAGTCATGTTAATTAGGTTTACACTACAGTGTAAACTTATTACTTAAATGTAAGAACCATTTTACAAGTGTTGGGTGTGCAGGAAAACTTATTGAAGAAAAATGTATGAAAAACCAAAAACAAATCTTGGAAACATGATTCTGCTAAGATAGACTTGGAGGGGACACTTTTTACATGATAGAGCCATTCTGCAGCTACATTATGGTGTTAGCACAAATGGGTCTCAATCGGCGAAGATCTACGCTTTCACTGAATACAAGCGTAAAATAGCAACTTAATGCTGCTGTGTTTCATATATACAATGAGTGTAGTAAACCGGAGAATCTTTTTACCGGAAAGGAGAAGTGCCACCTTATTCCTCAAGGGTGACAACGGATCTGCATATTGATTCTTAATCGAGGATACTTCGTATGTAGGTGTCTATGGGCTATTAGCATCCATTTTTCGTTGGGTGGTCTGTGCGCTCGTTTGTTACCCTTACCTGCTCTATAATAATTAAAATAAAAATTGACAAGAAAATTGCCTAATTAAGTAACAAACATCCAAACATCATTACATAAGCATCATAAATACTCAAGCCTGTTAACCAAAGGGATTGGCAGACACTAAGAACTTCCATTTAACATGATTCTGACACACCTTTTCTGCTTCCTTAATATGGACGGAGAAGGATACTCTTAGTTTGGATCATCTATACAAATACATAAAATTGGAGTGTCTGCTTGTATTGTCAAAATTACAGCGTTTTACTAAATGTATGTGAAAGTATAAACGGTACTTATAAAACAAAAATACACTTTAAAGTTTTTTTATCTGTCTGTCTGTTTGTTCCGGCTAATCTCCGAAACAGCTGGACCGATTTTGAGAGGACTTTGATTGGCAGATAGCTGATGTTATAAGGAGTAACTTAGGCGACTATCATTTAAAAATATAATAAGGGTTCCCAAAAAAATTAAAACCCTAAATTACAATTATATAATTACATTATTGCGGTGAAAAGCTAGTCTTCAATATATCGCCATTTTTTGGTCGATAAATTTCCGTCAGGCGCGTGCCTTGTGGACTGCGCCGTTCTCTTCTGTAATATAAATTTGATTTTTTTTTATATGATAAGGGTGGCAAACGATCACACAGTCCACCTGATGGTAAGTGGTTTTATTACAAACCAAAATGCAGATGCGTTGTCATCCGTGAGGACCAAGTTGGAATGTCTAATTTCCAGTAAAAAGGGTCTCCGGTTCTCTACACTCACCATACGAAACACAGCAGTGCTAATCTGCTATTTTACACTGGTATTCTGTGAGAGCGTGGTCCTTCCCCGGTCGAGCCGACCCATTCGTGCTAAAACTTTACTATTAATATAGCTGCAGCATGGCTCTACCACGTATAATTTGTCACTCTTTCTTCATTCATTCGTTTCACATGACCAAACCACCGAAACATTCCTTTCTTAATCTTGGTCGCAACATCATCTTACACACTTTCCTCTTACCATACAATTTCTCACCCAGTCATTCAGATTCTGCTCTAGCATACTCCTTAATGATCCCATTTCTACGGCATTTATTCTCTCTTTACAATTATTTATATATACTTATACTTAATAATAATACCGTGTAGTGGCGGTCAAGAATATCCACTACCCTATATCCTCCCGTGGGTGTCGTAAAAGGCGACAAAGGGAAACAGGCGGGAGTAGGGCAGCAGCATCTTCCTGATAATAGCCAAAATTACAATAAAAAAACTGCGGTTGCCAACCCGCTCGCCAAGCGTGGCAACTATGGCAAATACCCCCCAATGATCAAAACAACACACAGACGGCCCCCAGTCCCCGGCGGCCCCGCTATTCCTGGCTACGGTGGCGACCATGGTAACGGCGGGGCAGGAGGTGCTAAGAATCTCCGGTGGAGGTTCGGTAACCACCTACGACGACTCGACCTGGCAACATACAACGCACGCACCCTGAGGACTGACGAGAAGATCGTGGAGCTGGAAGAAGAGATAGACAAGTTGCGCTGGCATATTATAGGATTATCCGAAGTCCGAAGAGAGGGGGAGGACACGGTAATCCTCGAATCCGGCAACTTGCTCTATCACCGGGAGGGCGACCATCTGTCCCAAGGAGGGTGTCGGATTTATCGTCCACAAGTCTCTCGTTAACAACGTTGTAAAGATCGGGAGTGTGTCGACGAGGGTTGCGTACCTTATACTCAGAATCACCAAACGGTATTCGCTGAAGGTCATACAGGTTTACGCACCAAACTCGGCACACCCCGATGAGAAGGTGGAGGAAATGTATGAGGATATCTCTAAAGCCATGCATTCCTCCAAAACCCAATATACGGTGTTAATGGGAGACTTCAATGCAAAACTAGGCACAAGAGAGAACGGTGAGCTGAAAGTAGGGAAATTTGGAATAGGGCAACGGAACCCAAGGGGCCAGCAGCTGGCCGACTTCATGGAGAAAGAGGGACTCTTTATGATGAACTCTTTCTTCCAGAAGCGGCCCCACAGGAAGTGGACCTAGTCGAGCCCCGACGGTTCGACAAAAAATGAGATTGACTTCATTATGACGACCAGACGACAACTGTTCAGTGATGTCTCAGTGATCGCGAGGGTGAAAACCGGCAGCGATCACCGAATGGTTAGAGGCATACTGAATTAAACGTTAAGTTGGAGAGGTCTCGTCTAATGAAGTCAACGCTCCGTCCCCCTCGTGCTCTGTTCCAAAGTCCCGAAACCTTTCAGCTCGAGTTACAAAACCGTTTTCAGTGCCTAGAAGATTGCAATGAAGTGGACAATTTGAATGACAAGCTCGTGGAAACTGTCCATGCGGTCGGAGCTAAGTTCTGCAAGACCCGCCGCAGAAGAACACAAAAACTCTCCGATCACACTCTTAATCTCATGGCTGTTAGAACGGGAGATAAAGCTGCATTCTTCAACAGACTTGACAGCTACAGGCAACTTAACAGACAGATCTCCAAATGCATGCGGCGAGACTTACGCAACTTCAATAGAGCTCGTATTGAAGAAGCGATCGAGCGGAAATAAGGCTCCAAAGTCTTTGCCAGAGATCTGTCGGCCAGAAAGAGCCAAAGCTGAAGACCGAATGTGGCAGCATCGTTTCCGGAGCACCTGAGATTTTGAGTGAGATTGAGAGGTTCTATGGGCAGCTGTACACGTCATCGTTGGAGCCAAACGCAAGTGTGAGTAACGATCCAAGAGCGAGTCTTATTCGACACTATTCCGAAGATATCCCGGACGTCAGTCTGAGCGAGATTAGAATGGCTCTCCAGCACCTTAAAAACGGCAAGGCCCCAGGCGAGGATGGAATTACAGCGGAGCTTCTGAACGCGGGTGGAAGACCGGTACTTGAAGTCCTTCAGAAGCTCTTTAATTCCGTCCTCCATGGTGGCATTACACCGGAGACGTGGAGCAGAAGTGCGGTGTTCTTGTTCTTCAAGAAAGGTAACAACGCTCTCTTGAAGAACTACAGACCGATTTCCCTTCTGAGCCGCGTCTATGCGCTGTTTTCGAGAGTCATAACGAATCGTCTCGCGTGCAGACTTGACGACTTCCAGCCTCCCGAACAAGCCGGTTTCCGAAAGTGCTTTAGCACCATAGACCACATACATACCCTACGGCAAATTGTACAGAAGTCCGAAGAGTACAATTTGCCACTATGTCTGGCGTATGTGGACTATGAGAAAGCCTTTGATTCCGTCGAAATTTGGGCGGTGCTGCAGTCCCTTCAGCGGTGCCAAGTTGACTGTCGGTATATCGAAGTGCTGAAGTGTTTGTACAGTAGAGCTACGATGGCTATCCGAGTACAGAACCAGAGTACGAAACCTATCCAATTGCAGAGAGGTGTAAGACAGGGTGACGTTATATCCCCGAAACTCTTCACCGCTGCATTGGAAGACGTTTTCAAACTTCTGGACTGGAAAGGATACGGAATTAACATCAATGGCGAGTACATCACTCACCTTCGATTTGCCGATGGCAGAATCGCTGGAGGAACTAAGCACTATGCTCAATGACCTCAATAGTGTCTCCCAACGGATAGATCTTAAGATGAACATGGACAAAACAACGATTATGTTTAATGTCCATGTCACACCTATGCCGGTAGTTGTTGGGAGCACTAAGCTCGAAGTTGTTGACGAGTATGTTTACCTGGGACAAATAGTCCGACTAGGTAAGTCCAACTTCGACCGAGAGGTCAAATCGACGGATTCAACTCGGCTGGGCAGCGTTCGGGAAGCTACGACACATCTTTTCGTCAGAAATACCTCAAAACCTTAAAACAAAATTGTACAACCAGTGCGTGTTGCCAGTGATGACTTTCGGAACTGAGACGTGGTCCTTCACTGCTGGCCGTATGAGGAAGCTCAAGGTCGCTCAGCGAGCTATGGAGAGGGCTATGTTCGGAGTTTCTCTGCGTGATACACTTAGGAATGAGGATATCCGCAGTAGAACCAGAGTGACCGACATAGCCCAACGGATTAGTAAGCTGAAGTGGCAGTGGGCCGGCCATATAGCTCGAAGAACCGACAACCGATGGGGAAGAAAGGTTCTCGAGTGGCAGCCTCGTACCGGTAGGCGAAGTGTAGGGCGTCCCCCCACAAGATGGTGTGACGACCTGGTAAGACATGCAGGAAGTCGATGGATGCAGGTGGCTCGGGACCGTGCTTTGTGGCATTCCTTGGGGAGGCCTATGTTCAGCAGTGGACTTGTGAAGGGCTGTAATGATGATAATGATGATACTTAATATTAGTAAAGATAGACGTAAAATATATTATTATATAAAATGAACAAGGGTATCACACGATGAATAATAAATAAATAATTCTGAAGACGTCCTACAGTGAGACACGTTCGAAATCAACTCAATATCGATTAGTGTTTCATTGAGGGTGCTTCGATTCAGCCGTAAAAGCAGTTGCACGAATAGCTTCTAATCTTCTAAATTTAAATTAATCTGAACCTCGAATTCCCTCATATTAATAGTTGTTATTCCTGGCAGTTAATATTATTTTTTATATCGTCATATTACTAGGTATGAGTAATATGAATATATAATAAATATTTACCAGGCTGTTGGATTCCTTTTGTATCCAGGAGTCCGTCAGGGTATGTACCAACCTACACACATCTCTGTGTTCCGGCTAGAAGGGTATAAAGAGCCAGTACTATTCTTGCTGACCAAGTTGGAATACCTACAATCTGTGACGTACTCCATCTTGATCCTTAATGGTTATAACGTACTGTAGTCTGTATTACCAGGTAGGAGTAATATGAATATATAATAAATATTTACTATGTTGTTGGATTCCTTTTGTACCTAGGACTCCTTCGGGGTGTGTACCAACCTCACACCCATCTCCGTCTCCGTGTAGCAGCGCGTGCACCGCTGTGTTCCGCTCTGAAGTGTATAGAGAGCAAGTAAAATGACAATCTGTCAGTGTATGTACCAACCTCACACCCATCTCCGTCTCCGTGTAGCAGCGCGTGCACCGCTGTGTTCCGATCTGAAGTGTATAGAGAGCAAGTAAAATGACAATCTATCAGTGTATGTACCAACCTCACACCCGTCTCCGTCTCTGTGTAGCAGCGCGTGCACCGCTGTGTTTCGCTCTGAAGTGTATAGAGAGCAAGTAAAATGACAATCTATCAGTGTATGTACCAACCTCACACCCGTCTCCGTCTCTGTGTAGCAGCGCGTGCACCGCTGTGTTTCGCTCTGAAGTGTATAGAGAGCAAGTAAAATGACAATTTGTCAGTGTACGTACCAACCTCACACCCATCTCCGTCTCTGTGTAGCAACGCGTGCACCGCTGTGTTTCGCTCTGAAGTGTATAGAGAACAAGTAAAATGACAATCTGTCAGTGTATGTACCAACCTCACACCCATCTCCGTCTCTGTGTAGCAACGCGTGCACCACTGTGTTCCGCTCTGAAGTGTACAGAGAGCAAGTATAATTACTATCTGTAAGGTATTCTAACTTGGTCCTCAGTGTCTGTACGCACTGTAGCCTTCTTTGTTTAAAATTGGTTTACGTTTGGTCTTTGGTTTGCAGTTTTCTGAAAGTGACTTTCCATCAGGATTTTTTTTAATACTAGCAATTCTATTAACAATACTAATATTCCGTTTAACCACTTCTGATTAGCTTGAAAGGCTTGTATCAGAAATGGTTCACGACAGTAGTCGGTTGGCGGATTCTAACCTACGTACTTTTGATATCGCGGACCGCACTCTATCATTAGGGTACTGTCGCGTCGCTTCGATCAAGGGACTGTTAATTCGCATGATACTTAAAAAATACCACGTTTAGGTATAGACAAGTAAAGACTTATTGCCTTTACGGCTGTCAAGTCTTGCTGCTTACGCTTCTCTGCTTTGACATGGATCAGCTTCAACTTAAGCCTTTAATCCGTCATTATAACCCTCTTCTTAGACCGACCGTGGTATTAATTTATTTTTAAAGTAATAAATCGGCTGTCATTCCTCCTGATGTTAAGTAGCTACTACAGGCCCTGTCCAAGATTAGATAGGAGAGGTCACAGGTGGGACACCTGTCAAAACGCCACATACTCTTATTGTGAAGTAATATTTCATGTAAAAGAGTGATTTTATACCTGGGCACTTTATTAATTTAGATGTTCCAATTTGAGTTAAAAAGTGCATCTTATAGCCGCGATGATGTCACATTGTTGTGATTTCATGCTAAGGTCTTAAACACGAATCAGAAAAATTGTATTGTATTCAGATTAAATTAAAAGAAATTAAAAGACAAAGCCGAAACGACAGACTCGGCTCCTCGCCGTGTGGTAGCGGCGTAAAATTTACCACCCCTTATGTCGCACCATGAGCCAACAACTCAAAGAAATGGCCCCGAGTTCCCGGCGCCCCTTTAATGGGGCAGGGGTGCGAAGAATCTCCGGGAGGAAAACCGGCGACGAGGTTCGCCACCCGTCACGTCCTGTCTCCTGGAGGGGCGAAAAGTGGATTGCGGAGGCCCGTCTGGCTACGCTGAATGTATGTGGAGCAATGAATGATAAGATGGATGAAATATGCGAAATGATGAATGATAGAGGAATAGATGTATTATGTGTGAATGAGACGAAACGAAAGGGAAGAGATGTCACTGCACATGGCATGTATACCGCTTACTGGTCTGGTGTAGACGAGACCGAGCGGGCATGCCAGGGAGTCGGTGTCATCCTTTCAGAAAGAATGGGTCAATATGTGAAAGAGTATGAATGGGTAAGCCCAAGGCTGCTGTGGATACGAATGAAAGTGGGCTTAAAGAAGTTGTTTGTGCTTGGGGTTACGCCCCAGATATGTCTAAGCCCACTTATATCCGAGAGCAGTTTTGGGACATGGAAAGGCCTGGTGTTGACGAAGTGCAAGGAAAATGAAAATATTATTATGTTAGGAGATTTTAATGGAAGGGTGGGAGTGAAGAGGTGAGAATGGTGAAGACCTCCTCACCATATGTGTGGAAAAGAATCTTTTTGTGGCGAACACTTTCTTTCGCATAAGAGGATTCACATGTATACATGGGAAAGAGGGGATGATAGAAGCATGATAGATTTCATAATTGTGGATGGAAGAATGAGGAGCGCAGTGGTAGATACAAGGGTTTACGGGGGTCCAACGTAGGGACGGATCATTACTTGGTCTTATGCCGAATTAATGGTGTATTCAAGCGTTGGCGGCATCGGACATCTGTGTCTACCACTGCGTTACAGCGTATAAGAATAGAGAGGTTACAAGATGAAGGTGTGAAAGAGAAGTATAAATGCAGACTGAGGGAAAATATAAGTGTGTTGAATGAATTTTGTATGAATGAGTTAGACTTGAAGAATGTATGGAATAATGTTAAGAAAGTTTTGGTGGATACAGCCACCGAAGTATGTGGTGTAAGTAAGAGAACGAATGAAAGGAAAAGTAATGCTTTGTGGTAGGATGATGAGGTACGGATGGAAGTTGAAGCAAAGAAGAGGGCATGGCTAGATTTACTAGCAACCAAAGCTGGTAATTCTGGCGGTATGAATGATGAGATTGAAAGAAAAAAGGCAGACTTTAGACGTATAAATAAGAGAGTAAAAGAAGTTGTTGAAAGGAAAAAGCAAGAAAGAATAGATAAGAATGATAGAAGAATATCTGATAACTTCTAGGCAAATATTAAAATGTTCTGGAAGCTCGTAAAAAATGCCAGGGTAATTTCAAAACAGCTAGAATGAATTCTATACGAGACGAGAATGGCTGCATGCTGAATGATGAAGTTTCGAATTTAATGAGATGGAAGGAATACTTTGAAAGCGTGTTTAAGAGTGAAGAGTCGTCTGAAGTAAGTGAAATGGAAATTCCGGAAGAAGTGGAGAGAGGTAGAGAAATAAGTGTAGATGAAATAGTGAAAGCAATGAAAAGCATGAAAGCAGTTAAGGCAGCCGGATATGATAGAGTATCACTCGAAATGCTAAGGGCTGGAGAGGGTGTGGTTGCAGGCCTGCTGTACACCTTGTTTAATTTATGTTGGGAACTAAAGCGGGTACCGGAAGACTGGTGCAAAGCTGTTATAGTCCCAATATATAAGGGAAAGGGGTCGCAGCAGGACTGTAAAAACTACCGTGGTATCAGCTTGCTTAGCATTGTGGGTAAACTGTATGCTAAGGTGTTAATTGAAAGAGTTATGGAAGAAACTAATGAAAAAATTTGGGATGTGCAAGCTGGATTTAGAAAGGGGATGGGGTGTACAGATCAAGTCTTTTCCATGCGCATGATTGCTGAGAAATTTTTGGCCAAAAACCAGAAAGTTTTTTGTGCGTTCATGGACTTGGAAAAGGCTTATGACAGAGTGGACAGGAACGTGTTATGGCAAACACTGACCTCATTTGGGTTGAGCGCTGGTCTGATACAGGCATTGAAGTCTCTATATAGGGACTCTAGTGCTTGTGTCAGGATCAACGGGGCCTACTCGGACTGGTTTGGCATCCATAAAGGTGTCAGACAGGGCTGTGTGGCTTCCCCGTGGCTGTTCAACCTATTTATGGACAGTTGTTTGGAAAATTTGAAAGTAGAAGAATGCGGGTTAAGAATGGGTGAGTTAACCGTCAAATGCCTTTTGTACGCCGATGATCAAGTCATACTTGCGTCTTCGGCAGCCGAATTGCAAATGATGGTTACATTAATGAACAGGACATTAAAAGAAAAGGGAATGAAAGTGAACGCAAGTAAGACGAAAGTTATGGTTTTTGAAAGAGAAGAAAGTAAAACGATATGTGAAATAAGAATAGAAGGGGAGTTGGTAGAGCAAGTAGATGAGTTTGTGTATTTGGGATGTGTGTTTAGCAGGGATGGTAGATATGATAAGCATATAGAACGACGGGTGAATGCAGGAAATAGAGTGAATGGGGATTTACACTCTATTGTGAAAAGTCAGAATGTGTCCAAAAAGGCACGTATGGCAATTCACCAATGCTGTGTTAGTGCCTACTTTAATGTATGGTAGTGAAAGTTGGGTGTGGCAGAAGAAGCACGAGAGTAGAATAAATGCTTTAGAAATGCGATCCTTAAGGAGTATGTTAGGGATGAATCTGAATGACAGAGTGAGAAATTGTTTAATAAGAGAAGAGTGTGGTTTGCAAGATGATGTTGTGACCAGGATTAAGAAAGGAATGCTTCGGTGGTTTGGTCATGTAGAAAGAATGAATGAGGAAAGAGTGACAAAGCAAATTTATGTTGCAGAGGTGAACGGCAGAGTCGGAAAGGGTCGCCATAGGCGAAAGTTTATCGACCAAATTGGCGATATGTTGAAAATGGGCCAAATCAAGTGTACCTTTAACCGACGAGCGTGTATGCGTAGGTATATGGATGTGGAGGAAGCGAGAGAGGTCTGTCAGGATCGTGCCAAATGGAAGTCCATAGTCTCTGCCTACCCCTCTGGGTGACAGGCGTGAGTGTTTATAGATATATAGATATAAAAGAAATCGACTATAAATTAAAATTATATAAATTACGAAGAAATCAATGAATGTTTTATTCGTCAGACACAACGCAACGTACAAAGAAATTTAAACAACTAATAAAAATATACACAAATACCTACATTGCTTGTAGCAACGAAAAGGCATCCGACTCAGCATTGCGCTGCAGCAGTGTTGAAACAACCATATCTACATATAAACCACCACTATCAAGTTGTGTTCTCGTTTGTCACCCTTATTAAGTGGAGAAGCTTGCGAAGTCACTTATTTATTTCACGATGTCTGTCCGTCTGTCCGTCTGTCTGTCTGTCCGTCTGTTCGTCCGTCTGTTCGTCCGTCTGTCTGTCTGTCCCACGATTATCTCGAGAACAGTTTCGAATTTTCAAATTCTGTTTTCAGCAATCGATTACTATTCACCCAGGCATCTGAACCTTCTATTTTGAAAAATTTTTTTTTCCGTTAGAAACCGCTACAAAGCTGATTGCTTCGCTACTTTGCTATGCTGTTAGCTTGCTAGGTTTATTCTATATAAAAATCAGTAAACGCTCATTGTTTCGACAATAATCTTTTTCTATTAATTTGTTATGCATTGCTCCAACGAAAGCCATCTTAATTGATTCGTACATATAAAATATGATACACTAACTACAGTTACAGTAAACAAGAAATACACTAATTACAGTTGTAGCAAAACTTTTCCCCTTGAAATTTGACAAACTCGAAGGCCAAAATTGACATGTAATTAGTACTGCAGGCAGAGCGCAAACGGACCGAGCATAAGCGTCAAATTGAAACAGAAACTGCGACGTGAGTGAAACTGGTACGAAGATAAAGAAAACTTTATTAATATGTTACTAGCGCTCTTACGTTGGCAATTTTTTTTATAGGATAAGGGTGACAAACGAGCATACAGTCCACCTGATGGTAAGTAGTTGCTGTGACGCACAGACATTTACATCTATCGTCGACTACAAATCAAAATGCAAATGCGTTGTCATCCGTGAGGACTAAGATGGAGAGCCTCGTTTCCAGTAAAAGGAGTCTCCGGCTCTCCAAATTCACCACACGAAACACAGCAGCATGAAGCTGCTATTTTACGCTGGTATTCTGTGAGAGCGCGGTCTTTCCCCGGCCGAGCCGGCTCATTCGTGCCACAAATATACTACCAATATAGTTGCAGTATGGCTACTACGTGTATAATTAAATTTAGACTGCGCTCATCACACTAAATTCTTTTATTTTTATTTTATTTATTTTAGGAGTAATTTTTCAATCGTCAGTTAAAATATATCGATCGAAACAAGTTATAAATTACCTGAATGAATATAAAAGTGAAAAAATTGTACTGTTTTACTCAGACAACAATCATTTTTAATATGTTTATGTTATATTTTATTCTTTGAGTAAATTTTACCTGAGGCTTGAAAAATTAGTCCTTAGTTAAAAAGACGTTAATGGGGGTGTAAGAATATCCATTACCCCATATCATCCCGTGGGTGTCGTAAGAGGCGACATAGGGAAATATCTAGGAGATGGGCAGGAGCGACTTTCTCAGAACATGAAAAAAATAAAAACATGCGGTTGCCAACCCACTAACTATGAGGCAATCCACGAGGAGACTAATGATAAACAGTGGACATTTAAATGCCGGTTCCCTGGCTCGGTCGGAATCTGTTTCATTTGCCTCTGTCACCTCTTACGAATTCCACGGGTTGGCAGGTGTCGGTGGGTATTTTATTTTTGGAATTTTTATATCCATCAAAGACAACTACACGAAATACTTCTTTACTGTGAAATTTCGTCACGTATTATTGGTAAAACATATTTTATGGAAGATGAGACAAACGAGCATACGGCTCACCTGATAGTAAGTGATCATCGTCGCCCATAAACAGCTGCAACACAAAGAGAAATGCAGGTGCATAGCCGGCCTTTTAGAAAGGAATAGGCTCTTTTCTTGAAGGTCCTTAAGCCGTATCGGTCAGGAAAAACGGCTGGCGACACAAAAGTCCACAGTGTGGTCGTGCGAGGCTGAATATTTAGCGTCTTTGTTATTTCCGTATTTAATAAATTTTAAAACACATTAATTCATAATAGTTGTTGATCTGGTTTGTAATAATTTAAAATTAAAAATTTTGTTCAACCGACTTCACTATAAATTATTAAGAATAACTCAAAAAATATTAGTCAGAGATATGGTATCACATGTTAAGCATCCGCTTTCAAACGAGAAAAAGATAACTTTTTAAAACACATAAAAAAAAACATACAGTCGAATTGAGTACCATCCTCTTTATGAAGTCAGTAGAAAATAGGACGTCTAAATGATATTTAAAACATCGAGGATTTAAAAAATGTAATATAGCTATGTTTGTAGTGCAATGTTTAGCTGGGGTCCACTTAAATTAATGTAGGTCATTTATATTCATACGTTATCTCTAAAATAAACGGATTATGTTTAATGAGCCTGAATTCGCTGCTACGTTTCCGGTCATTGTTTTAATATACTTGTAAAGCCACATTATTAGTTCTGTTTTTTATAGAATAAGTATGACAAGCGAGCACACGATCCACCTGGTGGTAAGTGGTTGCTATGGCCCCTAGACATCTACATTTAAACTCGTTTGCGAATCAAAATGTAGATGCGTTGTCAGCCCGTGAGGACTAAGATGGGATGCCTCTTTTTCAATAAAAGGGTTCTCCGGTTTTCTACACTCACCATATAAAACACAGCACTTAATGCTGCTGTGTTTTCGCTGTGCTGTGCTATTTTACGCTGGTATTCTGTGACAGCATGGTCCTTCCCCGATAAAGACCACCCATTCGTGCTACAACTGTACAATGAATATAGCGGCTGCATGGCTCTACTAGGTTCGAAACGTATTTGTCTGCTGGTGTCTCAAATTTAGTACTGCCTTCATCAATCCGGTGGTTAATTTTCTAACCTCATCACCATATGACTCTGTGTTTTCTTTTAAGCAATATATCGAGGAAACTGCATTTCTTTACAATATCCCTTAGAACTTAAAGTCCATTGCTGAACAAAGACTTTCCCATAGATGTCCTCGTCGAGATTTTGTTATAGTTGCTCTTGGCAAGTGCTTTGGCAACTGCATTTTATTATTATTTTGAGCTGTAATCGGAAATATGCTGCTGCACATGACCTGTTTCAGTTTTGTCTCTGTCGTCCGGGACGACTTGGGGTTGTGTATTTTCTTACACCGCCATTACATGATTTATTTATTCTTATGTGGATGGAAGGATAGAATAAATTTAAAAATACTTTTTAATTTTTCTCGGTTTTTTACATGAACTAAATCATCACATCATGATACTGGATTGGACAGGGTTTTTTACATATTGACTTGCGGAGTGAGACGTTAGTACGTCGGAGATAAATAAGATACTTAATGATGGCACTGCTATAAATTTATATTATCCAAGGATTTCTCTCTTAAGGTTAATCGCGTATCCTTAAGCAACAAATTCCACTTAACGAATTGCCAGTCTTTGGCTAGCAGGTAAGTAAACTTAATGAGTGACGCATTAATTTAACATAGTAGTAAAGCGTAGCGTAGTAAAAGATGTAAATACTGAGAATACACGGTCGTTCTAACTTTCTAGTAGTTTTCACTCGATTTGTAACTACATAGTAAGTTTAAAAGTTAAAGTTTCAGCCTATATACGTCCCACAGATGAGCGCACGCCTCCTCTCATTTCTGAGAAGGTTTTAGGGCAAGAAAGTGTCCGCCGCGCTGCCCCGATGCGTGTTGGCGAACTTCACATGTTTTCGAAATATTATTTTTCTTATTTCTCAGACATGCAGGTTTCCTCATGACGTTTTCCTTCACCGCCGAGCACGTGGTAAAGCAGCACTTAAAATTGCAATTAACTGTCTGTGCGGGCAACTCTTCGGAATGGCTGTACTAATTGAAATAAAAATTAACAAACAGATAGAGGGCAATGCCAAAACATTAAGATGATTTTGAAAAAAAAATATAATTGAATAAAACTATTTTTAAGGATTTTTCACGTTTAATTTACTTATTTCAATTCCCGACGTTTCAATTGCTTTACAGCAATCCATGGTCACGGGGGGACTGAGATGTTGGACGTCCCGATGTCATAGTCAGCCCGGCTACCTTTATGATTTGAGCGTGAGTAAAGCTAATAAAACGTTGTGAAAAGATTTTTTTTTCTCAGGATCGACTTTCTTTCTGACCTATCATCAAAGGACCCATCATAAAAGTACCTTTGATGATGGGTCAGAAAGGCTATCAGTAGGCTTTCATTATTTCATAAAACCATACATAAACTAGATGTTCCCTGCGACTTCAATTTGTTACTACTGGAATTAGTTGGTTTTAACATTTTGTTTGCATGGTACCACACAAACACTCACGCTTGTCAGCCAGAAGGGTAGGCAGAGACTACGGACTTCCATTTGGCGCGATCCTGACACACCTCTCTCGCCTCATTTTCCATCCGCATACACGCTCGTGGTGGAGCGTTAAGTTAAGGGTACTCCTAAACTGGCCCATTTCCAATGTATCGCCGATTTGGTCGATAAATATTCGTCAAGGGCGTCCCTTCCCGACTCTGCCGTATACTTCTGAAACATACATTTGCTTTGTCACTCTTTCCTCGCTCATTCTTTTTACATGACCAAACCACATAAGTATTCCTTTTTTTAATCCTGGTCACAACGCCATCTTGCAAAGCACACTTTTCTCTTATCAAACTATCTGTCTTCTGTCTTTCAGATTCAGCCCTAGCAAACTCCTTAATAACCGCATTTTTACAGCATTTATTCTACTCTCATGCTTCTTCTGCCAGACCCAACTTTCACTATGATACATTATGGTAGAGACTAACACAGCATTATGAATTGCCATATATGCCTTCTTTGACACATTCTGACTCTTCATAATAGCGTGTAGAGCCCCATTCATTCTATTTTCATCGTTCATTCGTCGTTCTATATCCTTATCATATCTACCATCCCTGCTAAATAAACATCCCAAATATATAAACTCATCCACTTGCTCAATGAACCCCCCTTCTATTCTAATTTCACATAACGTTTTACTTACTTACTTACTTATCGTCACGCACAATCCCTGACGGGGTAGCCAGAGAGAACAGATCGCCAAGTGTCACGATCCTTACATACCTCTTTCGCTTCTTTCAGATTCATTATCTTCTTCATACATGCACGTCTAGGTATCCGAGTACTTTTGACCCTCCCCTCTTCGAGCAGTTTGCTCACATGGTCTTCGAAAGTTAGTCTCGGTCTACCTCGACACCTTTTAATATTAACTTTCGCGCTATATATTTTCTTCACCATTCGGTCTTCACTCATTCGCTCAACGTGCCCAAACCATCGAAGCACGCCCTTATCAATTTTTGTGATAAGGTCATCTTTCAAACCTGCCATATTGCGAAACGTTACGTTAACATAACGTTTTACTTTCTTCCATTTCCAAAACCATCACTTTCGTCTTACTTGCGTTCACTTTCAATGACCAGTTTAATTCCAGTTCTTTTAATGACCAGTTCATTAAAGTAACCATAATTTGCAACTCGGCCGCCGACGATACCCTTATTAGTTTTCTTAAATAAAAGTAGCCTAAGTTACTCTTTATAACATCAGCTATCTGCCAGAGAAAGTCCCGTCAAAATCTGTCTAGCCATTTCGGAAATTAGCCGGAGCAAACAGACAGACAGAGAGACTTTTTAAGAATTTTTAAAAATATTTTTTTTTGTTATAAGTGTCGTAGATATTGCATGCTGTAAGCGCCTAAGCGCGTCGGTATGTCCTACGAGGGCCTAAAAATTAAGATTCCAACGTTTTGTCGCATGAAATCATATCTACCAATCACAGTGTACATATAAGTGATATAAAAAGCACATTGTCAGGAAGATAAATGATTGTTGAACGTATTAATATATTTTTTAAATCGATTAATTTCTATTTTGAAATAAAAAAGGGGTTTTAATGGCTTATGGTGTGGATTTATCAAGTACCCAAGGTTTGTAAACACGATAACTTTTGAAAATATCAATTGTTTAACTCAATATATTTTTTAAACTCTTCATCTATCATGTGGGAAGCCATTAAATGTAAATGGCAGTTTAATTTTGTTTAGTTTAGTAATAATAATTTTTTACGGCTGCGAAATGGCGAAAATTCGGTGTATTCGGGAGCCTTGTATAAATAAATTATTACTAAATGGAGACAGGAGACAGCGTCACTCAGTTCGGCGTCAGTATCCGTCGTGAGTGGATATTGTTACGGTTGTTTGCAGCGGCACAAAAAGATCGTTGTACAAATACACAATATTCGAATAACCATATTTCTTAAATAATTGATGAGAGATTTTTTAATACAATATTTTAAAAGCACAGAATAAATAATAATAGTACGTACTAAAAGTATCTATTTTATCGTAATGGGTGTAATTTTTATGGTTTTCGCAGGTGTTAAAGCCGATAGGGTTGTCGCAATGTAAATCCAAGATGGCGGCTACAATAGGTATCAATTTTTTCATCATGGGTGTCATTTGCATGTTTTTCGAGGGTGTTGAAGCCGATAGTGCTGTTGAAAAGTAAATCCAAGATGGCGGCTGCAATAGGTATCAATTTTTTCATCATGGGTGTCATTTTCATGGTTTTCGAGGGTGTTGAAGCCGATAGTGCTGTCGAAATGTAAATCCAAGATGGCGGCTGCAATAGGTATAATTTTTTTCATTATGGGTGTCATTGTCATGGTTTTCGAGGGTGTTAAAGCTGATAGTGCTGTCGAAATGTAAATCCATGATGGCGGCTGCAATAGGTATAAATTTTTTCATCATGGGCGCCATTTTCACGGTTTTCGAGGGTGTTGAAGACGATAGTGCTGTCCAAATGTAAATCCAAGATGACGGCTGCAATAGGTATCAATTTTTTCATTATGGGTGTAATTTTCATGGTTTTCTAGGGTGTTGAAGCCGATAGTGCTATCGAAATGTAAATCCAAGGTGGCGGCTGAATTAGGTATCAATATTTTCATCATGGGTGTCATTCTCATGGTTTTCGCGGGTGTTGAAGCCGATAGTGCTGTCAAAATGTAAATTACAGATGGCGGCTGTAATATGTATCAATTTTTTCATCATGGGTGTCATTTTCATGGTTTTCGAGGGTGTTGAAGCCGATAGTGCTGTCGAAACGTATTTAAACTACTTTTAAAATTTCCGTATAATCATGTTATATGTAATTTTTGTAATGCGCTTAGGGCATGCCCAATTGGATTTACCAATATTAATATATAATATATAAATATTTTCATATGCATTCAGTAAAAAGCTGTTATTTTGACATTATAAACAGGCACTTCAATTTTATTTATTATATTATTATATAAGTATAGTTATAAAAAATATGTATGATCGGGATGTTTATGAAAGCTGAATTATAACATTATTATATACTCGGATGTATTTGTGGAATGTTAGAGCGATTATTCCAGGTCCGCAATACAGGACTATCGCAATTTCTCTGTGGGCGAGGCGATTTAATCGACAACTATTTTCATTTAGAAATTCATTCCTTGTTTACTATACATGTTTTATTTATCAAACGATTTAAAAAAAAGGGGTTCTATATTCAATTCGTATGTTTTCTTTATATATGTACACCATAGAACAACACAGGAGGGGAGATACAATAGCGTTATTTTCCGATATCGAACTGTCAGACATTTTTCGCGGGGGGAAATTTGCGCTACACGCAATTACTCAGACTTCTACACGAAAATAATCGTCTGTCACTACGAAACTCACTTATAATAATTAAAATAATACATTTACAATTTCACACACACATAGGTATATTCTGTGTCATAACTGTGTAATGTAGTGACGCAACTACATTAACAAACTATATGCAGCCATGGATGTAACAACTGTCGATACGCATTATCGACGAAAAGGTGGATATAGTAGTAAAGATGGGACTTTATTTATTACTACTATAATTACCTATCATTTAACTTACAAACTTAATGTTTATATAATTTTAAAAACCAGTGATAGTTTTATCTATCAAAATATATATATATATATATATATATATATATATATATATATATATATATATATATATATATTGGTCGGTTCAGGGACGTAAAATTATACACATAGGACATGGCAATTATGATAACGGTATTTTTTTGGTTGCTTTAAATTGGGTTTTAGAGTTTCGAATCAGATAACTGTTTAAATTTAATATTTCTAAAAATGTTATTTGCTTCTGAACTTACCGACACGTGCCAACATATTATATATGGCCGCTGTGAGGTCACTGACACGGCCGACACAAAGCAAGCCGCTGCACAGCGCGAGCTTCCCTAAAGTTTTTGTGTAAATCCTTATAAACTATATACACATTATTAAAAAATATATATTTCATTATAATTTCTATTATGTACTTTTAAATTTAAATATATATATTTTTTTAAATAATATGCTGGCCGTTTATGAATATTCCAATTCCCTTCTTGAATACCTAATAATATTTAATATGTTAATATTTATTTTATATTTTATAAATAATAAAATATTTATTTGCATAAAATATGGTACATTTTGAGGTCTTATAATATAGTGTGAAAATGCATGTTTTACCGATTTATCAGTATGCAAATATTAAGTCGACATGCAATAATTGAATAATTAAAATTACAAAATTACTAAATCACAAAATTACAAAATTACAATAACGTTTCATATCAAAATTTAATAAAACAGTATAATGTCAATAAATTTATGATGTAAAAAGAGAATAAAATAAAAAAATAT
>JAVANC010000018.1:45725051-45776094 GCA_033319125.1 Parnassius glacialis
CCCACTCGGAGTGGCCACCTTGAGCAGGCTCTACCCCACAGGCCAGCCAAGGGGTGCCTCTTTGTTCACTACGGGTGGCCAAGCTACGGCTACTAAGCCCCCGCTACGACAAGGCGGGGAACCCGTTCGGGGGGGACCTAAATAAGGGAGCTGGTCGACGATCGAGCCATAAGCTTGCGGTAAAGATAACGGCGGTTTTTTTTATAGGATAAGGGTGACAAAGCAGCACACAGTCCACCTGATGGTAAGTGGTTGCTGCGGCCCATAGACATCTACATCTATCCTCTATTACAAATCAAAATGCAGATGCGTTGTCACCCGTGAGGACTCAGATGAAATGTCTCATTTCCAGTAAAAAGGGCCTCCGGCCACCTGCACTCACCAAGCGAAACGCAGAGGTAAACCTCTACTTCACGCTGGTATTCTGTGAGGTCGTGGTTCGAGCCGGCCCAACCGTGCGACACCAAAAGCTGCCGCTTGGCTCTACTACTGTTCAAAACTGTTTACTCTGGGCTCATCGCACCAGATATACTGGCGAGCCAAACAGCTATTCTATAGTTTGTTAAAGCAACGTATCAAAGGAGAAGGAGAAGTCTGTTAACAAGATGAAAGTTGAACCATTTGAAAGTTTTTATATAAACAATTCATAGCCGAAAATCTGGCTAGATTTGTCAATCTAGGAGCTGAGTTATTGTAGTATAAATAAAAGTGATTTTATGTATTACCTGTACACTGTAACAGGCGATGTTTCACTGTAATAATACTTTAACAATTATTTTTCACTATAATTAAACTTAAATATATAAAAGCAGGATCAGCATAAAATCACCAAAGAAAACCTGTGTTTATTTAGGAAACAAAATTATCGATCTGAGATCGATTATTTGAATATTTTTGTTATTGTTATTTGCTGGCATGTTGATACTTATTATTTTTTCATATTATTTTGTAGATATTATGTTCCCATTTTTATATCTCCCTAATTAACACAGAAAAATAATAAAAAATAGATATTAAAATGCTGATCTTAATCGAGAATCGATTATATTTTACACGTTTCAAATCGAATAGAAAATCGGTATTTTTCTTTTTTATTTTAAGTGAATAGTTTGGAAGTTAGAACTGTCAAGTCACCGTCTCAAAATGCGAAGTCCTATATTGGTAGGTAGCAAAAACTAATAAAAAGTATTAGTGGCAGGTAGTGTTAAGAAAAGATAATTTCACTAGTGTATTTTTATGGTAATCGATTTATTGCCTTAAAATGTTTATTTCTATTTTCATTATTCGAATAATAATATACTTTATTTCTAATGAATAAATCATATCAATATATCAGCTTTTTCGTTTAATTTTTTTGGATCCGAATAAATATAAAATCGCTTTTCTATCTTATTTATTATTTTTTGTTTTTTCGAAATCTAGATTGTAAAAAGAGCTTCTTTTGATATTTTACTTTAGAAAAACATATCCAATTTTTTTAAGTATAAACCAATTAGTTAACTTCAGGCCCCAAAAATCCCATTCTCCTTTCATACTTTCATTCTACGTACAAAACCGCGTTTTCGTGACGATCCACCAACGAGCTTGACAGGCGAACCAACAAGACTACGGTAAAACTCGCCCGGCATTCAACGCCTTAATCTGTACTTACAACGAAGCTGTTTTCCATTGAAGTTGATGTCTGGAAATTATATTTTAGTAACTGAAGCAAAAAAAATGTTATTAATGTTACGAGATTGGGGTTCGAGACAATTGAAAACTGCGGAGTGAATTACCAAAATTGACACTTTAATTACAGAACACTAATTACATCCTAAAACCACACTTATAACAAAACACAATTGTAAGTAAGCGATACAACTGCGAACTCAAGTGATCAGTATCACTTTAGTTCGCAGTTGAATCGCTTCAAAGTATTGGCTTCTATCGCTAATTCAACACTGACCCGGATCGCGGTCTATACCAACCTTATATAGGGCCTCAGATAGTTCCAGAATCTTCTACTGTAGAAACATCTAGAATGTTCGAGAACATACCGGTCCCCGACTGACTAAGTGTCGACAGTTCTAGAAAATTCTTCCATGAAAATTTCTAGAAGGATCTTGACTCTCCTAGTTCTGCTACTCGATATTAGAATGCACTATTGGTAACGAGTATCACCATGTGCCAGGCAATAATTGTGGCGCGCAACATTAATTTAAAAATAATCTTGGTAAGAGGATGCTGTAGTCAATAGACATGATCTGCATTCCTAATTAAGTAACAGACATCCTTCCTTAGTTGGCAAGTTTCATTCATTTTGTTAAAATATGAAATGTACTTAACATACTGTTTTATTATATATTTCAAAAGTTACGTTGTTACGAGCTTTGGGTTCAAGGCGATCAAAACCTGCCGATTGAATTACCCAAATTGACACTTTAATTACTGAACACTAATTACAATTTAAAACCACACTAATAATAAAACACAATTGTACTACTGATCACTTTAGTTTGCAGTTATAGTTAGTTAGTTAGCTTCAAAGTATTCTCTTGTATCGCCAATTCAATACTGACTCGGTCGTGGTCTATACCAGCCTTATATAGGGCCTTAGATAGTTTCCAGAACCTTCTACTGTAGAAACATCTAGTATGTTCGAGTACATATCGGGTCCGAAATTTCTAGAAGGATCTTTACTGTCCTAGTTCTGCTACTTGATACTAGAGGGCGCTAGTGGTAACTAGTGTTGCCATATACAAGAGATTAATAGTGGCGCGCAACAGTATTAAAATTTACTTTGTATGTGGGTTGACTCATGCTGCAGGTTATGGTTTGTAGCACGAATGGGTTGGTGTTTCTTGAGAATATCAAAGTAGCTTTATGCTGCTGGTGTCTCGGTCGAATTTGCGCTTACCTAGTCAAACATACTATAGTTATTAAAAGGTAGTTAACGTACTCAAAACGTCGAAAATATAAAATAAAATAACAATATGCGAAAATGAAGGTGGAATCCAATGAAATGCGAAAATCTAATTTTAAAAAAAATATATTAGTGCTTTTTAAATAAACTTGAAATTTTTTGCGTGGATAGCGAATACCGTTTTTTCTATCTTTAATAGATCCAATGTTTCCTTTTTAATCGATCTTACTTACTTACCTAAATCTTAATATGTCATGAAACAAAAGTAACGGCAAACTGTTAAGGCCTTGTTGACAAAATAATACTCGTACTGTTTTTTTTTAAGAATAAGAGGACAAACGAGCACAAAGTCAACCTTATGGTAAGTGGATGCTGTGGCTTATAGACATGTACATTTTTCCTCGATTAAGAATCAAAATCCTGATGCGTTGTCACCACTGAGGACTACAATGGAATGCCTCGTTTCCAGTAAAAAGGGTCTCCAGTTCTCTACACTCAACGTACGAAGCACAGCAGCATCAAGCTGCTATTTTACGCTGGTATTGTCTGAGAGTGTGGTCCTACGCTGGTCGAACCGACCCATTCGTGGTACAGCCATAATTTATAGCTGTTGCGCGGCCCTACCACGTAAAATATAAATTGTCTAACAATAGTTGATAGACTAGTATATTACAGATGTTTAACATTAATTAGCTAAATCACATAATTTTATTTTATTACGCGGATCTTAATTTTTAACATTTTTAGCCTAGTATATTACACAGGGAAAATAATAACTCTAACAAAACTTAATTATAACAATTTTTTTATCTATTTAGTTTACTCGATACCAGTTAGTTACTCGATTCCAAAGAATCCTTAATCATTCATCCTCAGTCATTGTTTTTGTTTACATAAATTATGAAGGACTTATTTACCAAAAACTTTAAATTGTTAATAAGCAAAAATTGTTCATTGAGGGTTCATATACTACCAAAGAGTACGTTAGTAAATGGGAATGAGGTGATCGCTGCCATGCTGTTTTGATGTGTGAAATGTTTTCCTATTTAAGGGGGATCCTCCGAAAGTCGAGCCATACATTATTGTTTTGAAATATACGTTAAACACAGACACTATTTGTTTAAAACTAATCGTTTTATCACTTTTCTATACTCAAATGTGCTCGCCATTGACCTTATTAGGAAATAACTTACAGTATTTATTAAGAAAAACAATAGTGAAATCTAGGAAATTTTGACACTTCTTTAGTAGTGTGAGTGAATTTTGACAACTTGACAAGCAAAAGCGCCAAAACATAGTTTAAATATTGGCACGCTAGATGGTGTGCAGACGATATTGTTGTCCAACAAATACTGGTGGTATGGGTATATATTATGCAACGATGCCGTACTTCCTAACCTTGAACTAGATGTATGAAGAAAAAGCGATGCCAAACTCCCTTGTCCTTGTTTGACTGTAATAAAATTTAAACATTCTTTAATAAATCTCGATTGTCAAGGAATAGGATTTGTTCGCGGAATTTCTTGCGATTTATATTATATTTTTGTATGATTTTCCTTGGTTCAATTTGCAACATTTCTAGTATGTATTTAATTCCAATATAATACAATATATTGGTATTTATTGCAGGTAAAGTAATTAATTATTCAAAATACGCAATTTTGTTTTCAGTGGTATTAGAAACGCAAGTTGGCCCGTGATTTCAAATCTCGTTACAATAGAATACAATAGAATAGAATAATTTTTTATTCAATATTGAGTATTACATAATACTTATTGAAAGTCATTTTTTTTTACCACTGGTTCGGAAAATACCTCAGTCCTGGGTAGAACCAGCAAGAAACCCAGCGGGACTTTTTTTAAACATAATTTTTACTTAACAATAATTTTGTTTATACAATTTTTAAATGATATTTTCATAGAACCAGCATGGGTGGCGATCACTCTATTCCCAGGGGGTTATTTTCATTCATGTATTCCTTGATATTATAATAACCCTTCTTGTACAGTTTTTCTTTAATAAAACTTTTAAACTTGTTTATTGACAAACTTTGAATATGTTCTGGGATTTTGTTGTAAAAGCGTATAGGTACATTGCCCCATAAATGAATTACTGATTCTGTGGAGTCTAATAACTGACATTACAAGCTTATGTTTGTTCCTAGTATTTAAAGTATGCACATCCTTATTCTTATTAAAGCTATTTATGTTTTTATGCACATACATTACATTCTCATAAATATATTGCGATGCAAAAGTTAATATGTTTATATCTTTAAATTTTTCTCTGAGGGACTCTTCACAATTTAGGTTATAAATCGCCCGTACGGCTCTCTTTTGCAAAACAAATATAGCTTCAATATCAGTCGCATTACCCCATAGCAAAATTCCATAAGACATTACGCTATGAAAGTAACTAAAATACACTAATCTAGCTGTCTCAACATCTGTGAGACTTCTAATCTTTCTTACAGCATATGCTGCAGAACTAAGTCTGCTTGCTAATTTAGATATATGGGGGCCCCAATGAAGTTTCGTGTCAATAGTAATACCAAGAAAAACAGTGGTATCCACAAGACTCAACTCCTCCCCATTTAACAGCACATTGGTATTCGAATGTTTTACATTAGGTATTGTAAATTGAATACACTTTATCTTATTGCCGTTTAAGAGCATATTGTTGGCGTTAAATCAATGTACCAATTTTGATAGAGCATTATTTACATCGTCATAACTAATTAACTGTCGTTTGAGTTTGAAACTCAAAGAGGTATCGTCAGCAAATAATACTATATCGTGATTGTCCCCTGCAAGATAAGTTAAGTCATTAATATAGATTAAAAACAGGAAGGGGCAAAGAATCGAGCCCTGAGGAACGCCCATTGATACTACCGATCCGAAAGAACCTTTACTATTAATCACTACTTTCTGTTAATTAAATATGAAGTAATAAGTCTAAGCGCTAAATTTTTTACACCGCAATGTTGTAGTTTCCTGATTAATGTCTCATGATGAACACAATCGAAAGCCTTGGAAAGATCACAGAAAATACCTAAGGCATCTTGTGAATTCTCCCAGGCATTAAAAATATATTTCATAAGCTCAACTCCGGCGTCCGACGTCGAGCGACCCCTTGTAAAACCAAATTGGTTTTTATGAAGTAATTTATTTGTATTAAAAAAAGTTAACAATTGATCCAAAATTATTTTTTCAAAAATTAAATTTAATACTAAATACCTATGTAATACGTGTTGGTGTTGAGTACAAAACTACAAAGTCAGTGTTTAATTTGAATACTAGCTGTTTCCGCGGCGTTGCTCGCCTATATAGGTTTTACTTAAAGAATTTGTCGTTTAGGTAAGAGAATATTAAACGATTTATATCATTACTGTATCAATAAGTGGTAACAAAATTAAACGTTATCAACAAAATTCCAAGTTGTTTATGATAAAGCTTCTGTGTAAACGATGTTAGAAGTAGACTTCGCCAGGGTGTACACAAAAAGGCTACTAACGCGGGAAAAAGCAACATGAAGTTGGCCATGTGCAAAATAGTCAGTACTGAGGTGCATTCCTGCAACGCGTAAAGTTTGACCTTGCGCTTTAATTACGGTCATCGCATTACACGCTGACTAGGAACTGAACACGCTTAAAATTGAAAGAAAAGTTATTTGGTATTAGAGGGATTCTAGGTATAAAAACGATATCACGACATTTTATTGTAATTTTGCTACTTTTAGCGCTATCTATTACGTTCCTTGTGGGAAAACATCCTTTTTTTAATTTAAGGAAAACATATTTTTTGTTTACTGTCTTTTAAGTATAAATATATTATAATAGAACGTTTGTTTTACATACGAATCTTTTTATTACTATTTCTGAGATTTTATGGCGCCATTAAACAAATTCGAACCTACATTTCAAAATAATAATCATAACTTTCAATAGAATTAACCAATATTAATAAAACAAAAACGAAATGAACTCGAAGATGAGTTTTATGATTTTCTTAAAGATTTCTTTGAAAAAAAAAGACGTTTACTCAAAACGTGATGCGTTCATAAACAAACAGACAGACCGAGACAGACAAATCTAAAAATTATAAAAATGTACTTATTTAATGATTTTCAGTCCCCATAATGATTTAAGTCCCAAATATATTATACAATGTACAGAAATAGGCACAACATGTTATCACCATTTTTATTGTATGTATAGATTTAAAGAAAGATGGCGCTGTTAACATCAATTCCAAAAATAAGAGAGATTAGTTGACGCGATTGATACATTATATAAAACATAAAAGAACTTATGAATCAGTGCCTGCATAGTAAGCAAAAAAAGAATTTGATTTACCACATAGAGTACTCGGCGGTAAAGAATAAATGAGTTTGTCAACACGCAGTAGTGCAGCGAGTAATATAAAGATTAGGAGGAAATATGAAAACCCATCTACAGGAAAAAATCACAACCTACCCTTTTGTATTACTTTTGTATAACACCACCATCTATCGCTGAAATTGTTTAACTATTATACTTTAGATAATAAGATTAATATATTTTTGTATATATTTATTACGTTCTTTAATACTTTTGTTTACTGCGTTAAAGATATAATTATGTGATTATAGAACACTATTTTACATCGTTTAATTATGATTTCTAATATGGTATGAGTTTAAAATGTACTTGATGACTCAACCAACGCCACCATTGAACACATTTGTACCTATACTTCGTACCACACTTCAGAATATTTATCATAACTTTTGATGGAATGACCTGATTTTAATTAAATAAAGACTAAATGTAACCCGAAGATACACTTAATAATTTCCATAACGATTCTTATGATATAAATTAGTGCTTTATACGTGATAAGTTAACAAACAAACAGACAGACGGACAGACAGACAGACAGACGGATGAAAATGATAGCAATGTGTTTAATTACTTATTTTTAGTCCATCCATAATTTCTACGCTTTGAAGGCGGGAACTGACTTCCTTGTTTTCAATGAAATTTCAAATTCATGTCTATTATTTTTGACGTTGCTCTCTGTCTCTCTCCCTGTCATATGTAAGATATTGTACTGATATTTCTAAGAGGCCATAAGTCCAAATGGCAAACGGGTTGGCAACCGCAGTTTTGTATTATTTTAAGTTCTGGTGCTCATCTCCTGTTCCAGTTTACCCCTGTCGCCTCTTACAACACCCACGGTATGACATGGGATAGTATAGTAGAATATCCATTCTTACATCGCCACTACACGGTTCACATGAACGTTATCAATTCCTGAATAAAAAAGCGGCCAAGTGCGAGTCGGGCTCGCCCGTGAAGGGTTCCATATCAGCAAGTAACATAATTTACTATTTACGACGTATTAAAAAAAAACTACTTACTAGATCTCGTTCAAACCAATTTTCGGTGGAAGTTTACATGGTAATGTACATCATATATTTTGTTTAGTTTTATCATTCTCTTGTTTTAGAAGTTACATGGGGGTCACACACATTTTACCACTTTCGAAGTGTCTCTCGCGTAAACTAGTCAGTTTAGAAAAAAATGATAAATGAAACCTCAATATCATTTTTGAAGATCTATTCATAGATACCGCATACGTATGGGTTTGATGAAAAAAAATTTTGAGTTTCAGTTCTAAGTATGGGGAACCCCCAAAATTTATTGTGTTTTTTTTCTATATTTGTGTGAAAATCTTAATGCGGTTCACAGAATACATCTACTTACCAAGTTTCAACAGCATAGTTTCTCATAGTTTCGGAAAAAATGGCTGTGGACATAGGGACAGACAGACAGACATAACGAATAGACATAGACATAGACATAGACATAGACATATGTTTATTAGCATCAATACACACACAAAATATACATTTAGAAATAATGAGACATAAAAACATACAAAGTAGTTGAAAAACATAAATAAAAATAAAATAAATCTCAGCAAGAGTGAGTGATGTGATGCCAAAAGGATTCCGTCTCAGCATATGCTACCACAGATACTGCAGCAGCGCTGATTTTCAGCGGAGCCCTGATAAATATTGATTCCGTTATTGCGCCCCGCGACTATATCGGTAACAACATAAACGAAAAATAATGAATCTACCATTCACTGAAAGTAAATATTTCCAAGTATAAACATAAAAGTATTGTAAATTATATTAAAATTAAACATACACATATATCTACATATATACATATGTACACACATATATATACATATACATACATATATCTACATACATATATATACACACACATACAAACATATGTTTGTGTGAGTGTGTTATATTAAATACAACTTAAAAAATACACATACGCAAATGTACCTATACACACACACACAAAACACATGTATAATATATTTTATTATATATTATATACACATTAACTATCCCTATAATATTTTTGCTAAATCGTATCTATGAAATAACCTGCCACTACACGTGAAATAATGACTTTTGAGATGCTAAAAGGTGTATTTTTAATTTAGCTTTAAACCGTTTACAGATTTAGTTTCCCGTATAGGTGGTGGTATATTGTTCCAACATTTAGTGGCCATGTATCTAAAACTGCCACGAAACGCGGCTGTTCGATGATATGGGGTTGCCAGTATCGGGGTAACCGTTCTGATGCTACGACCATCTTCTGCTCTTCTCCATTTTAATTTTTGAAATAGGTATTCCGGTCTTTCTGATTTTATGCATCCGAAAAGAAGTGTAGCTAAATGTAAATCTCGCCTCAATGACATCCTTAATATGTCCGATTTATTAAGATACGGATGTACATGATGATATCGAGGTATATGAAAGATGTACCTTGCACATGCGTTTTGGACCCTTTGTATTGACCTATTTGTTTTAGCAAATAACCTAGGACCATATACAGTATCTGCGTACCCAAGCCTTGAAAGTACGAGTGACTCACATAGGCGCAGGCGAACACTCTCACTGAGATAATCACGCACTTGGTACAGTACTTTGAGTCTGTAAAAACAGTTGCGTGTTATTTCAAGTATATGATTCTCAAAGCGAAGACCCTGGTCCATCAGCAATCCTAGATTACGAGTCTCACTTACACGTTCCACCGGTTCTCCACGAATGCTTATAACAAATTTCGTTTTCATTATAGAGTCGACCTGCCCCTTTGACCCTAACACCATGAATTTGGATTTGCATGGGTTAAGCACAAGTGTATTTGCTTCTGACCATAATGAGATGTGATGCAAATCCTCATTTATCTTTGCTACTGCACTTTCTACGTCGCTAGGGAAAAATGGCAGATAAATCTGTATATCGTCAGCGTATAGGTGAAACTTGCAGTGCCTTATATGGCGACATAAGTCCGCTGTATATAAAATAAAAATAAGTGGACCAAGTATAGAACCTTGAGGCACTCCCCTAGTTACACGGCATGGAGACGAGCGCAGCTGAGTACCATTGTCCTTGTTAATTGCTACTATCTGTGTCCGATTAGATAAATAGCTGTCGAACCATCGAACAGCGGGCAATTCAAAACCATAATAGCTCATTTTGGATAGCAATAAGGGAATGTTTATGGCATCAAATGCCCGGGAAAAATCAAGTAAGACCAGTAACGTGCCTTGTCCAATGTCTTGTGATGTCAAGATATTATCAACTACGTCCATTAAGGCTGTTGATGTACTACGTGCCTTTCTGAACCCAGATTGAAAGACAGGTAATATACTATTAGACTCTAAAAAAGCTGAAAGTTGCATACACACGATTTTCTCCAGTACTTTAGATAAACAAGGTAGAATACTAATTGGCCGTAAGTCCTTTATATCTGACACATTATTTTTTTTGGGCAGAGGCTTAACTATAGCCGTTTTCCAGGTATCGGGAAAAGTAGATGTACGAAGTGACGCGTTTATAATAGCTGTAGTAACTTTGAGTGTACGTGGAAGTGTCAGTAGCAACATTTCAAGAGAAATTCCATCACTGCCCAGCGCATTGGATTTTAGTGAATGTATGACTTTTGAAACTGTGGTTTCATCAGTGGGCTTTAACTCAAAAGATGCGTTTCCAAAACGATGAAATTCGTAATAAGTAAGGTTCGACATTGGTGTTACTGTTTCTCCGGGTACCGTACAAAAATGAGAGTTCAGTCTGTCTGGGCTTTGTAAATGCTCAGGGATTTCAGTAACACGGTGTTTGCCAGCTAAATTAGAATAACGTTTCAGGTTCTTCCAGAGAGCTTTTGAGTTATTCAAGTTACGGTTTATATAGTGATTGAAATACGCAC
The DNA here is from genome assembly GCA_033319125.1 of Parnassius glacialis. Taxonomy (NCBI): domain Eukaryota; kingdom Metazoa; phylum Arthropoda; class Insecta; order Lepidoptera; family Papilionidae; genus Parnassius; species Parnassius glacialis. The sequence continues at coordinate 45,736,239 of JAVANC010000018.1, forward strand.
GCTTTTCATTTTGTAATGCTGTAATTACATAACTCTTCAGCTCCTTGTAATAATCTTTATGCTTGCTCAGGCCAGACGAACGATAACGCTTATACGCTTCATTGCGTAATTTCATCATTTTACGGATAGTATATGTGATCCAGGGATATGTATTTTCCTTAATACGGGTACTCTTGATGGGTGCGTGGCAATCAAAAAGAAAAATTATGGCTTTGTTAAACTGAAGCACCATCTCATTTACATCCGCTACGTTTGACATTGCCTCCCAGTCAATAGCGTCAGTGTCATTATCAAAAACATTTATATAGATGTTTTTTAGTGAGCGATATGTGATTTTACGGTGAGGTAGTTTTGGTTTTGTTATTTGGAGTTCTGCGTCTATGAAAGCATGACTGCTTAGATTCGGTATAAAATCTACTTTTACATTTGTGACTGCAAGGTCACTACAAATTATGTCAATTAATGTTGAGCTATGTTCTGTGAAATGTGTAGGCTGTGTTACATATTGCGTTAAATTAAAATATTTTATGAAGTCATTGAATTTCTCTGAGTTACGATCATGATTTAATAAATTGATGTTGAAGTCACCTAGTACTATTATATAGTCATAAAAGGAAAAGGAAGATATGGTATCAGTTAGAGCATCAAAAAATGTGTCAACGTCTAACCATGGCGGGCGATATGCCGTGCCTATGATGAGTTTTGTCCCATTGATGTTTAAACTGAGCCATATTTGCTCGACTTGGGATGCAGTAGGGTGTGCGCACACCCGAGCAGTAATTGTGCGACGTACATAAAAGCCTACCCCACCACCGCGTGCCCGTATTGTATTAGATCGTGGAATATGACGTAGACGGTAATTGGGAACTATAGGTGCACGGCCATCCTCACCTTCTCGAAGCCAAGTCTCATTTATGGCCATGATATCTACGTCATGCTCTTGCATTGCCACTATAAATTCGTCATGTCTTGTTCCAAGTGAGCCTGGGTTAAGAAAGCCAACCTTAACTTTATGTTTTCTCGCGCCCGTGCTAAGAAAAGCTGTTTGTAGTAACAGTATATTTATATGAAAACAAAATTATATAGACAGCCGCGAATAACAACACTGTTATATGCAAAGCATTATAAAACAACTTATTTGAGCAACGGTAAAGATCATTAAATCCTATATTATTAATAATTAAATTGTTTAGAAAAAATATAATAAAAAGCATGCAATGGAATACGGTATATAAATATATATTATATACGGAAACATACATCATAATTAAATATAACGAATAACAAATATTTATTAAGTTAACACTAATAAATGTAACACCTTCTTCATTAATAAATATATAACATCGCACCGCATCACTCAGCAAGAACCCTGCGATAAATATTAAGATAATAAGCATGGGAATATGTTGCGGCAATAAGTAATCAGGCGCAGAAAAATAATTGAAATATAGTGCATAATACCGATACAATTCCTTATAAATTGTTCTAGAACCATAAAAGTTTTTAAAGCACACTAAAAATATTGAATATTTATATAAAACAGGTTTTATTTTTATTTTTACAGTATCTATTTTAGGCCAACAGCATTTTCGCCAAAAACCTTCGTGATGTCAACGTCGCAACGTATACGACGTGCCTCAGTATCGTGTCGACGTCTAACGTAAATACGACCATCCCGCGTCCATACATATTTCCAGCCATGCTTAGAGGTCTCTTGGCGGACTTTATAAAAAAGCTGACGGTTTGTGCGTGTCAGGCGCTCATTGACATAGAATTTTTTTGGCGGGCCGGGCTGATCGAAACCAGCACTATCGACGCCTCGACGCACTCTTGCACTCCGCAGTAGTTGATCACGCAACGAACGCCGCATCAATCGCACCACCAACGGCCGTGGTTTAGCTATACCTTCTCCATCGACAGGGCTGCGTGGCGGTCCCATACGCTCCGCCCTAACAATATCCTCCTCAGATAACTTCACAGCCAGTTTTTCGGCTACGAGAATTGCGAGGTGTGTCGGATTTTCGCCCTTTACTTCTGGGAGACAGGAGATTTCTACATCCATAAGAAGTTGTTCTTGATCACGGTCATTTAGCTCCATTTTAAGACATTCCATCATTTCACTAATTTCATTCGTGCTGTTTGAAGGTGGTTCACAATTTTTTCGTTGCTCAAGCGCATCTAATCTGTGTTCTATGCAATCGACTCGCTTGCATAGATCGCCTACCGCCGCATAAACTTTATCAAATTTTGCGCTAAAGTTTGTAATTTCTTGACGCATTGATATTATTTCCGATTTAAGATCATGCATAATTTGTGACCATTTGTCATCCGAGTCACAGTACTCTATTGGTGAAGACGCTGAAGATTCGCTTTTATTAAAATCTGTTTGTGGCTTAATTGGCGTATCTGAGTTGTCTTTACGCGGCTGTTTGCTCATACAATCCGGACACATCCATTTTTGTGGCATCTTAAAACTTTTAGGCAATTTAAGACATATTCGATCATAAACATTGTTACATCCAGTACATTTAATACCTTCCGCAGAACTGACAAATCGCCCACATGCTGCACACTTCGACATTCTAACGTATATAGAAGCGCAGAAGGTCAAATTCTATACACAGCAATGAAAAGTAAATAAATAGTACCTATAATCTATAAGGGTTCCGTTTTTTGTCATTTGGCTACGGAACCCTAAACATGTAGTGCATTCGTACTGCTTACAAATTTTTTCTTCCCAGCTAATAAATTACAAGCTATGAATTCTGGTTGAAAGATGAATTAGGTTTCCTAACAATATGATGCAAACGCAGCGGTTCTTATATAAGTTATTTTGCAACGTTGAATACAAATGCGGAGAGCAAGCTTCCCCTTCCTCATCCGTTCTCGTATCGATTGATGCTGGGGCACTTCCTGTAATGGCCAAAACATACATTTATTTACATATAGAAATCTTTAATTTAATAAATATAAAAATAGTTTTGTTTAATAACATTTATTTCTTAATGACGTTATTTTTTTCATAAAATTGAAAAGACAAACAAACCTCAAAAACAAGTCAACGATTTTTATATAATAGGGGTGACAAACGAGCACACAGTCCTCCTGAAGAAAAGTGGAGCTTTACCGTTTTATCGTATGCACAATAAGGTTTCTTTCTTGAATCTGTTATACCGTTAGACCATATATTTTTTTTAAATAGTCAAATATATTTGTGATTATATAATATACATTTTTTTGTTATCGATTACCATCTTCGCAATATCTGAACATACAAATTTATACGTACTTATAGGTGCTTAACGATCAATTATTGCTTTTTCTTTATTATTACTTTGTTAATAATGTCCGTTACCACGTCGATCCTTAAGATTATTTTAGTGTTTGACAAAAAGGAATAGGAAAATTTTTTCTTTTGTTACAAAACTTTTTTGTATTTTAGGATACTTAAATTTTCTGTTTTTTTTTTTTACATAAATATAAAACGGCTAAAATTGTTCCACCCACCCCACCCAAAATTTTCAAGGTACAACGTCGACGTGATTAAATTGTTAGATAAGTACAATCGAGCAGTATTTAAGAGAAAGAATACTTAGCACAAAGTACAAGAAATGAAATTGCAACTTGCCTTTATAAATTTATGCATGAAATACATACATACATGCATATAATCACGCCTCTTTCCCGTAGGAGTAGGCAGAGACTACTTCTTTCCACTTGCTACGATCCTTACATACTTGTTTCGCTTCGTCCACATTCATTATTCCCTTCATACCTGCTCTTCGGTTTAGGGTACTCTTGACCTGGCCTTTTTTCAAGACGTCCTTGATTTGATCTAGAAACGTCCGCCTAGGTCTACCCCTTCCAACACTTTCATTCACACTCGCCTTATACACCTTTTTCGTCAAACATTCTTTATTTATTCTCTCGACATGGCCAAACCACCTCAGCATACCTTTCTCAATTTTTGTCCCTACATCTTCTTTTCTTATCCTGTCACTCAGTTTAACTCGTATCATACTTCTTAACGCTCTCATGTCAACTGCATTTATTCTATTTTCATGTTTCTTCTGTCATACCCAACTTTCACTTCCGTACATGAGTGTAGGAACCAACACCCCCTTGTGCACGGCCAAACGAGCCTTGTTAGACACCTTCCGACTGCTCATAAAGGAGTGCAAAGCTCCATTCACCATGTTTCCTGCATTCACTCTTCTTTCGATATCACTCTCACACTTTCCATCTTTCGTAAACTTTGAACCCAGATACACATACTCCTCCTTGAATAAATGAAATGTAAGTGGTATTATATTAAATGTTTGGATATTAAAATAGTGCATATCGTAAACCACGTTTCGAAGATAGAAGTAAATTACTTACTGCCTAGGCTAAAACAGTAGCCTTTTGGCTCCTAAACTGGTCTTTATTGGGTCCATAAATCGTAAATCGTAATAATTTTAAGAGCTGTGGCAGCTCAGATGGTTAGTGCTCGCTATAAGCTTCACAGTACTCGAGCAACCCGGGTTCGATCCCCGCCGGCACCAATGGAATTGTTAATTGCAATTTTAAGTGCTGATTTACCACGTGATCGGCGGTGAAGGATAACATCGTGAGGAAACCTGCATGTCTGAGAAATAAGAAAAAAAATATTTCGAAGACATGTGAAGTTCGCCAACACGCATTAGGGCAGCGCGGTGGAAAATTCCTTGCCCTAAAACCTTCTCAGAAATGAGAGGAGGCCTGTGCCCAGCAGTGGAACATAAACAGGCTGCAGCTTTACTTTACATTTTTATGACGGTACAGATGGAGTGGATACTCCACCTAGATTGCTAGAAAGTTTCCTTTTTGACCATAGTGACGTAATGTCTTTTTTTTTATAGGATAAGGTTGACAAACGAGCACACAGTCCACCTGATGGTAAGTGGTTGCTGCGACCCATAGACATCTACATATATCCTCTATTACAATTCAAAATGTAGATGCGTTGTCACCCGTGAGGACTAAGATGGAATGCCTAGTAATAGACGTTTAGTGTGTATTCTATTAGTATAGTATGTATTAGATTTATTTTTTCATGGGCAAAAAAAGGCCCTTTAAAAATACCTTTAGCAAGATATAATGTGTTCGTTTCTCTTCATTTAAAATTACTGTTTAAGTATTTTCATCATACTTTTATTGAATATTTAAAATCAATAACTTTATATTATTTTTCTTTGTGCAAGGGCAATGAAAAAGCAATTTAGATACCAAATGATTTCAGTAAATTAACCCTTTCGCCTTCCCGTGCACTACATATAGGTCATTGCTGTTGTCTTACTATTGTGTCTGCAAACCGGACAGTGAAAGTGTCAAATTAAAGTAATTAAAGTTTAAAATATTAATTTGGTTTGATTTCGGACGTTTTCTCTAAGATTCTTTAAGTTAGCCATTGACTTCTAGTCCAAATGGCGTGGCAGAGCCATGCTGCAGCTATATTATGATTTTAGCACGAATGGGTCGGCTCGACCGGGGAAGGAAAACGCATTTACAGAATACCAGCGTTAAACAGCAGCTTAACGCTGCTGTGTTTCGATTGGTGAAAAGAGGCATTCCATCTTAATCCTCACGGGTGACAACGCATCTGAATTTTGATTCGCAAGCGAGGAGAGATGTAGATGTCTATGGGCCTCAGCAACCACTTATCATCAGGTGGGCTGTGTGCTCGTTTGTCATCCTAGTTCTATAAAAAAAAACATTATTACACGCTATTCCGTGCCAAATTTAGCAAAATTCGATCACTTCTAGTAGAAGTCAATGATTGGTATTTGGCGCGTTAATATATATGTCTAGAAACACCTACTATTTTTTATATCGGGCGTGTCTTCTGATGTATTGATAAGAAAGTTTAATTGCCTTGGAATCATAATTTATTATTATTATTTACATTATTACTCTTTATATTCATTTATAATTAAAGTTAATTTAATTTTAACAAAATAATCATGAATTACATAGTCTTCTATCATTTTATGGTATAATGTTTATTTGAGATGCTTTATTTATTTCATTGTCGCTATTTAATATTGATTGGCACCATAAAATAGAAGTAGTTATATTTTTACGTTCGAGTACACTTCAAAATTTCATAAATGGAGTTCTATAATGATGTATACTACCCATGGAATAAAACTGATGTTTCGGATTGTATCATGTTTCATTTCAACTTTTTTTACGTGGGGTTTTTTTACGCACCTTTGGATGAAAGTTCCATAAAAACCCACGTAAAAACATATCGTTGATGTGAAGTACCGACGTTCCAGGAAATCTAAAGTATGTCAACATGTTGAGTATGGTCCCAACCAATATATCGGATCTGATAGACAACAAATCCTTGCAATATAACACCGATTCCTACCAGTGATGATTCACGAGGCTATTTAAATTTTAAAAAAACGTCCTAATTTTAATATGGAAGATGGCTGAGCGCTACCGTCTGCTAAGGACCCCATAATTAATAAAATTAAATTCAAATCCAAGCAGTAGTATGCATTTATTCTATTCGATTCTTATTCTATTCTAACTATCACATTAGTTCTTCAAACACCGCAGTCCTCCCATGACCATGTGTGTTGAAAAGTGCCCAAAACATCGGGAATTAATATTAATTATAAAAGTCAAAATGAAACGCGATACAATCCTTAAAATTAGTTTTATTCCTTATAATTTTTATTCACAGTTAACGTGGGAAGCACTACACTCATGAACGGTAGTAGAAAAATGTTCGCCTTGTTGTGGCGTTGAAAGAGAATCCACCACCTCATATCTAGGATAGATGTAGATGTCTATGGGCCGCAGCAACCACTTACCATCAGGTGGACTGTGTACTCGTTTGTCACTCTTATCCTATAAAAAAATGAGTTCTATTCATCTTTGCAATCCTTAATATTTACGGTAGAGTGAAAATAATACCCAAAAATATGAATGAAATAAAAACTGCTCATGAAAAGTAAAAAAGAACATGTTACCACTGGGCACAGGCCGCAAAGAGTTTTTGTCCAAAAAAGTGTTCGCTGCGCTGATTACAACGCGTGATAACCTCGACTGGACACTTCTCAGATATGCAGGTTTTCCTTCACCGCCGAGAATGTGGTAATACGACACCTTAAATTGCAATTAAAATATAACATGCTGAAATATTTAATAATGCCTAAGTAGCATGAAATTTAAGTTTTAATCAGTTTGATTACCGCATTTGAAAAATAAAATAAAATGAACCTTTTTTTTAAGTAAAATCTGCTTTCTTTTATTAAAGTATTTTTCCGCAAGAGCCTGTTCATATACATATACTCACAAGAGGTATGAAACCAGGACTGTCACAAATATCTTATATGTCTGAAAATATGAAAGTTATCTTTATAAACTGATTTATATGGCTCATTAAAAGTAAAAACTAAAGTAGCAACTAATATAAATTTCACTACTGTGCATAAGGATCTTTTACCACCTATAGTGTTTTGTAGGCAGAAAAATAGAGTATGCTGCAACTTTTCAATGCATACTTACGGTTTTCACATCTCCACGACTATTTTAATTACTTAGACATCTAGGTTTCCCCACGAAGTTATTAATCACCACTTTAACGGACACGTGTCAATACGTAAAATTTTCTATAACAGATTCCTTCTCGAGGGATATATCTATTCTTAACGTTTTGCTCCCGTGCCATGATAAAATGACAGACAGATAGACAGACGGACAAAAATTCAAAAAACAACTAATTTGGCTTCAGAGCCCTTTATTTAGTCCCCTGGACTTGTTTTTTCAAGAACATATTAGAATTACAGACACGACTTTTCTACAGATTTATTATATGTATAGATTTAGCAGTTCCAAGACCTCGGGGCAGTCCAGGTCCGAGTGTATTGTTTCGTATAGGTTACCTAGGTCTAATTAGTCGCGACGGAGGTGAAGTAGTGTCATGTCGAACTCTATAAACCTCTCAGCATGTGACCGGAGTCTTCTATTGTTGCCGGTACGTAATCTCAAATAACGCAAAAACTTGGATTAGATCGATTCAATGCGCTCACAGTACACTGCGTAGTAAGGATTCCATATTATTGAACTATATTTCAAATTACTTCGAACTAGACTGTTATACAACAAAATTAAACATTGATGGTTCTTGAAGTGTCTGCTCTGTCTAGTAACGAAACCTAGTACCTGGTTAAATGTTTTGGCTATGAGAATGTAATGTTGGCGGAAACTAAGCTGTTCGTCGAACAATACCCCGAGATGCCTGATAGACGACACAAGAGGCAGAGTTTGAGTTGAGTTTCTAAGATATAATTGTTTGATACCTTGTTTTTTTTTTAAGAGTGTAGGTGATGAAAAATCATTCTTTTTACATTTATGAACATATTACTTATCTTTGCACCAATTACACAGGCTGTTCAAATCTTCCTGTATGATGCGCGTGTCGTGAGCTTCACTAATTCTATTGAAGATTTTTAGGTCGTCAGCGTATAACAGGCAAGGGTATTGAATTTTCTCAATGAGGTCATTAATGAAGGTTACTTTACAAAACGATAGTAAATTTAGCGATTGGATGAAAAATGAAACTGTTTTAGATATTCTGTTTACTTAAAAAAAAGTCCCGCTGTTTTTATTTCAGATTCTTTCCAGAACAGAGGTATATTACAAACTGTGGTAAATAAAAAAAAATCAATAAGTATTATGTAATGATCTATATTGAATAAAATTCATTCCATTCTATTCTATTCTATTCTCTCTATTCAGCTGTGAACATTGCAACATAGCGACACTGTGACCGCGTTACCAGAACTCACGTATACCAATATTTTTGCTGCTTAACCTTATAAATGACGTAAATTAGTAACTGCATTGACCTCAATGCAATTGCATAAATTGTAATGATTTTTTAATAAGATCCTCTTTTAAACGCTGAACGACGTCTTCATTATTACTGCTGAGACTCCTGGTAAGACCTTCTACTCACTGCGGCCAAGACACCTTTAGCCGTCATAACCTCTGATCAGTCTTGTGGGTCTGCTTGACTGGCAGTGAGAGAACCCCATCACCTAACCCTCACATAGTCATAGTCATAGTCCTAGTCATTTATTCCATAGAACAATATTACATTGTACTGGAAATTTATTACATGGATAAAGTCATTTACATGCAATTATTTTAATTAAAATTAGAATCGATAAAATTTAAACATCATTTAACAAATTAATTAAATATGTACATTTCATGTCATAATACACTACAAATTACATTAATAATTATACAACACATTAACAATAAAAATTAACATTCATTAAGTTTATTTCTGTCATTTAAGTAATCGTCAACAGAGTAGTAGCTTTTTTTTCCTGACATCCTGTCTCTCTTCGTCTGCTACCTTAAGTCTCATGGTGCAGACATCCCGTACTTATCTATTTTATGTATATATATTTATATGGTAGGTCTATGGTATTAGGGACTACTAGGGACGGCTAGGTACAGGGAAAGTGTCTGTAGGGTCTAATACTCCTTACTACCACATTCATGTGCATTTAGGTAGTAGAGTTATTGAAGGGTAATTAAGTTAATATTTAAACAATTACTATCTGACTGTACACTCTCTGTTCTCTGTTTTATATTCACCTAAAAATTAACAATGTGTCCCCTAAGTCAAATAAAATTGCGGGTGTGAACGTGGAGGTATTAACTAAAAACTCAACAACTCTTTGCAAAGCATGCAACATATTCAAGCAGGACGAATCGCTTTACATCATCATTCATCATCATGACAGCCCTTCACAAGTCCACTGCTGAACGTAGGCCTCCCTCAAGTAATGCCACATAGCACGGTCCTGAGCCACCTATTTATGCATTATATTATTATGCAGGAAGTCGATGGATGCAGGTGGCTCAGGACCGCTTTACATAATATATACAAATAATAAAATTCCTAATAGTGATGTGTATGTGTAAACAAAGTAGCTGGACCTCGCTCACGAGGTGGCTGACATGTGGAGTGGCCTGCCAACCGAAATTAGTCCTGTGGTCGTTTTTGCAAACAGGTTAATCCCAGTCAGGCTCTCGGGTTACCTGAGGTAAATGGGATTACGTTAAGGACCGCTTTGGGCTCAAATGTAGAAGGCATTTTTTATAGGATAAGGGTAACAAATGAGCACACAGTCCATCCTCATGACCCACATCCTATGACCCATAGATATCACCATCTATCCTCGATTATGAATTAAAATGCACGTGCGTTATCAACTGGGAGCTCCGTTTTTCTACAGTCACCATACGAAACATTAGCATTAAGTTGCTATTTTACACTAATATTCTGCAAGTGGTCCTTCCCCGCTTGAGCCAACCCATTCGTGCTACCACCATAATATAGCTGTACCTTGACTCTCCCATGGGCCACGATTCTTTACGACGCCACGATTTGGAGGCGGATTCGCATATATCTCAAGGAATACTCGTACGCTAAAAAGTAATTTTTCGATATCTTGCTTAGTTTACGAGATATCGATACTTAAAATTTTTCTTACAAGAAATATTAACCCAAAGTTACTTTTCAACGGCTTTGACGCTGCGGGAAATGCAGCCCCCGCCCGCTGCTTAGCTCTTCAGCTTTGGCTTATTGGACTAGCCTCAGCCACTAAAGTTAGCACAGGTGCCTGCTATTTACAACAGCGGGCGCGGGCTGTACATCCTGCAGCACATAAATATTTGCATTTTCCGTTTACAAATCGTGGCGCTGTAGGAACCGTAGAAGCCCCCTACCATGTATGGATATAGTTATAACACTGTAAAATTTAGTTCTCTACATAGATGAAATGTTGTTTAAACAGAGAATGTCATCCTTTATAATTAAATTCAGACTTAATTTTGTGATTCATATCCAAATTGAACTAGGCGTACCACTTCTTGTAGCAGTATTTGCAAAATTTACAAGGAATATTTTTGCAGATACTGCTACAAGAAGTGACCTGTTTCTGTTTTATATGGCGTTAATAGTCAATTTTAATATGGGGTCATGGCTGGCAGCCAAAGAGATTCAGCGATTTTATTAGCCCTGTGAGTGTATTTATGCAAGTTTGGGAAGAAAAATTATGACTGAAGTGAACTTAAATTCTTAAACATTCATATCATCGTGATATTATGACCTTACATTTTTATGGTACAATCCATTAAGAAATGTTGAACGTCGTCTCATTTGTCACATAACTCACATAAATCACCATTATTTTATAATGCTAAGTATAGACCTGAAAACTATTGGGATTGTGAAGGATATACTCAATTTCAGATATTTAATTCTAATGATATAAAACATTAGAGTGATATCAAACATGGCCGTGTAGTGGTCGTTTAAGAATATCTACTACCACATATCGTCCCGTGGGTGCTGTAAGAGGATGACAGAAGGAAGTTTAAACAGGAGAAGGGCAGTAGCACCTCGCTGATAATAACTGAAAATAATAAAGAATATTTATAATAATTTTAATATAGCTGTAGAAAAAACATCCAAACACCAAACCCTTGGGAGAAAAGTAAAGCTCTAGTGTGGAATGCTACTTGCGTAGACATTTTGGCAGGTTCACATCTAAAACGTACCTCGTTTAGAGCCGGGGCGGCATCAGAGGCAGCTGAACTAACTAGTGCAAATATTAATCTCTGAGAGATGATTACATATTTGTGCCAATTGCTGTAGAGACTATCGACCCGTGTAGTCCACGTGAGGTGAAGTTCCTAAAGGAACTTCATCCGCGACTGGTCGTTGGGCTGGTTCTTTTCTCGCTCAAAGGCTTAGTATAGCCATTGAGCGGGGAAAAGCAGCCAGTGTTCTTGGCACGATACCGCGGGGAGTAGGACTGTAGGATATTTGAGTTGTTATTTTTTTTATTATTATAGTTTTGAATATCTAAATAATATATTTAATAATTTGATTAATTAACCAATAACAAGCATTATTATTAAGGTGTAATATAAACATTTAATTTTAAGGAATCATTCTTGATTGTATCAAATAATTATAATTATTAATGTTATTTAAAAAAATGATTCATGATTCGCTTCCTTTTTTATACGAGAATGCGGCTCACCTGATGGTAAGTGACTACGCCTCCCATGAACAACTGAAACACCAGGGGGATTTCAGATGCGTTGCCGGCCTTTTAAGAAGGAGTAGGCTCTTTTCTTGATGGTCCCTAAGTTATCAGTCCGCAAAATTCTGGTGGTAATAATTCCACAAGGAAGTTGAGCAAGGAAGAAAACTTCTTCTAAATTGCACAGTGGTGGACCGCTAATCATCCAGATGGTATGGATAGCATTGCGAGTTTTTGTTGCGGTGTACGATGGTGAAATTGTGCGGCTGGAATTAGTCCGAACAATTCCTCAGAGCATTCCCCGTGATATATGCGATAAAATACGCAAAAAGATACAACATCTCTACGCAGTGCCAGTAAGTCAAGCGGATTGAAAAAAAATCGTTGTGGACGATTTCAACCACTCTGCGCTGGATACGGTCAAGTGGAAGGCCTTTTAGAGGCCAATTTGGCTTTCTCTTCTAAGTGACTACGAAAATGTACGTCACTCGATATGTCGATAACGAGGATTCCAATACTGGCTCAGGCAACAAGGGAAGTGCCTTGAAAATGAGGAGATACGACAAAGGGGTTCTTTTTAGCAGTAAACGCGCAAACTTGTGTCTTCTGGGGATTAAACTGGACTAGATTTAGTCGCCCCCCAATCCAAGACTTTGTTCAGCAAAGACTCTACTTCAGACACGAGTTTGTCTGGTACTCGGCGACGTTTTCCCGAGAAATATTGGCACAGCCGGAGTATAAAGCATCACCAGTGCTATCGTCGGCATAGCAATGAATGTTACTAGTTTACAACATATCATTGATATGCAGGAGAAACAGCGTTGGTGATAGCACGCAGCCTTGTGAACACCAGCGTTCATAGGTTTGAAATCAGAGCATGCACCGTCTACTACGACCTTGATGCTCCGATCAGCAAGGAAGCTGGTGAACCATTTGCACAATTTCTCGGGAAGCCCATAGGAAGAGAGCTTCTTAAGAAGCGCATTGTGTCAAACCCGATCGAAAGCCTTCGCTATGGCTAAACTACGGACGACGCCTCTCCCTCGGACTCCACTACCTCCGCCCATCTATGAGACAGATAGACCAGACCACCAGCTTATCGACCCCGACGAAAACCGTATTGGCGGTCACTAATCATCTGGTTGATGCTCAAAGTTTTTCAAACATTTTTTTACGTGGTAGAGCCATGCTACAGCTATGTTATGGTTGCAGCACGAATGGGTCGGCTCGACCGGGGAAGGACCACGCTACTACAGAATACCAGCGTAAAATAGCAGCTTAACGCTGCTGTGTTTTCGTATGGTGAGCGTACAGAACCGGAGACTTTTTTTATTGGAAACGAGGCATTCCATCTTAGTCCTCACGGGTGACAACGCATCTGCATTTTGATTCGTTATTGAAGATTGATGTAGATGTCTATGGGCCACAGCACCCACTTACTATCAGGTGGACTGTGTATTCGTTTGTCACCCTTATCCTATAAAAACGGTACCGTAAGAGCTGGCATTATATAACTGATTCCATTATTTCGGAGAAACAATGAGATGATGGAGATAGGCCTATAGTTAGACGGGTCTGAGCGATCGCTTTTTTTAGGGATTGGGTGGATAAAAGCCGTCTACCATGATTTCGGGACTACGCCTAGGGAGTAGGAGTACCGAAAAAGACGCAATAGAACCGGTGCCAACTCCAGAGCACACGTCCTCAGCACAATTCGGGGGATAACGCCAGGCCCACTCGACTTGTTGCGTCCAGGGAGAGGAGTGCTTTATGCACCGAGCGCTGGTAAACAGCACTTCCTGCATGGAGCAAGCACACCACGGGATGGTCGGCAATGTGTTCCCTCCGTCATTTAGAGTCGTGTTGGAAGCAAAAAGAGAGCCTAGCAGATTGGCTTTCTCCTTTGCGTCATGGACCAGTGAGTCGTCCACCCTGTGCAGAGATGGCAGAGATGTCTGACAGAAGTTCCATTGACAGCCTTGGCGAGAGACCAGAATGCACGTGTTCACGAAGGGAGGCGAACTAGTTTCTCGCTTTTTCTGCCGATGTTTTCTGACTTTGCCGTGGCAATGACACTTTTTAGGGGCCTGGAGGCGGAATTATACATCTTTTAAGAGCGCTGGTGTTTACATCCCGGGACGTTGATACGTCAGCCCAGGCCCGGTAGAAATCCTGCTTGTAGCCCGATGCAACTTGCAGGGGTGACTAAACATGGCTGAGTTCGTTAATTATGCTAAATTCCGACGATACAATATTATCTAGTTTGGGTACTAACGGATACTTTTCTACGGATTTCTGTCAAATAATAAATGTTCTATGTTTTTAATTTAGTGAAGTAATATTTGACATAATACCATTGGGCACAGACCTCCCCTCATTTCTGAAGGTGAATTGCGAAATCCTCATGTCCTCGCAGCATTTTACTACACCACAGTGAACGTTGTAAACCGGTATTTAAATTGGTGTATTATAATCTCTAAGGTTCCGGTTGAGATCGTAAATTGTACCCTCGTGCACTACGGTATTTTACAATGAGTGCCTTACCCCCGATCCATCGCGGCTCGTTTGAAAGAATAACAGATGATATTTGTCACTTCGCTTGATATTGTTGTTACCATGAAATATTCATAACCACACTTGTGTGCGGGGATTTCTGTTAGTGGCATGCCACTAACAGAAATCCCCGCATTTATTCTTGCCGGGATTACTGTTCTGTCTCCTTTAATTCGGTACAGTACACATATATATTATTAAAATTTTTAACACATACACTGAAGTTTACAATTTAGTTCATATTTTAGGAATATGATTTTGCTACCCTAACTGAAGCAATCTTTAATATAGTTACATAAATACATTCTAATGAATAATGGATGATCACATAGAAAAAAAAATTTCGGGATGTGGCTGTGTCGTGGACAGGGGCCGTGTATTTTACGTGAATACGTGTACGTAACGAAACGACCTTAAAATGGCGGCGAAACGTTCAATGCATAATTGTCGAATTGGGGCGTATTTAAATTCGTTGTCGACGCAACGGCGTGTAGTTTGCAGCATTGGTACCACTACGGTATTAAATGTTATATTATCTAATTTAATATTGTAGCAATATTTTGAGATATTTTGAATTGATCTTTAAAGGGATTTTTGTCATTATTGTCACACTTGGCAATTGGTGGGTTGATAACTTTTTTAGAAACGTTACCTCCACACTAGAATTTTCTCCTGTATCGTGGAGGCAGTTTACAGACAAATTGCACAAGGACAAACATCCTTCATCCCCATAATCGCATTGTTATGTTTTCTAGTTGTTGTACGGAATGGGATTCAACAGCAGACCTATCGGTCTCGGGAGAGTCTGAAGCCTGTTCTATGATACAGTCAAATCATTTGCTTATTCATTTACTATAGCCTGTCAAAGTCCATTGCTGTTTATATGACATTATAGATGCCGGGATAGGTTGGCAACCTCAGTTTGATATTTTATAATTATTTTAAGGAAGACGCTGCTGCTCATTTCCTGATTTGTTTCCCTTTGTCGTCTCCTTGGACACCCATGAGATAGATATTATGAGGTGTAGTGTTATACTACTAACATTTCATTGTACACTATTTCTCCATTCTGTTCTTGATTTTCTGCATTCATGTTTTGCATCACTTTATACTATTTTTCCATTCTGTTTTTGATTTTTCTGCATTTATATTTAGCATCACCTTTATTTCCATAGGATCCTGTAACGTTTTTACACAATAACATATCATTTTACTGCATATTTTCACACTATTTAGTACTTTTAAAATAGCTGTCAATGAAGTCTTACCTTTTTCGGTCTTTTATTGAATTCTCTGTAACTCTACAATTTCAGGCTTCATGTACGCTGCCGTGCATTGGTTTTTCCTATGTGAATAATATCTCATTTCTTACTTAAATGTAATTATTTTCCAATTATATTCCTAAAAACCAAAAATTTTATATTTGACAGCCGTTATTTATTTCGTTGTTATGGTAACTTTTATTCAAATTCGTCTCTGGTATGATGTTCTTTCTACATAAATACTCTTTGGCTGTGGGTCATTTACAATAAATTTCCTTTTAATTTAAATAATTTCTCGTTCTCTCTAAAAAGGTATAAAAGCCGAACAATTGGAGAATACGGGACAGTCTCGCTTCAGTTCTCAAACGAGAAACATGTACTAAAGGCCTTATCCCGGGGCCGCTTTGCCCCGGGATCCTGCAAGCCTCCATCTACATCCGGCGCATCCTGAAGTCGTCGGAGCATCCTGCAAACCAGGCGCGGGATCCTGCAAGCCTCCATCTACACGTGAAGTCGTCAGCAGTCTGCTTCAAGCGCGGGGCCACGCTACCTTCGGGCACGCTACGACTGCTTGCTCCAGGCGCTGAGTGCACCTACTGCCCGCGCTACCTTCGGGCACGCTACGACTGCTTGCTCCAGGCGCCGAGTGCACCTACTGCCCGCGCTACCTCTGGGCGCGGCGACTACTTCTTCAAGTACTGAGCGCACCTACCCCAGGCGCTACGTGAGCCGGCTCCGGACGCTGCGTGTGCCCAGTCCAGGCGCTGTGTGCCGTCGCCGCTGAGAAACTTCAAGCTCTGCGTGTGCCTATTTCTACAAAAGCAGCGAGGCTCCAGGCTCCACTATAAAACTATCTTGTCCTATTCTCCTACCTTTATTTTTTAAAACTAATTGTAATCTCATTTCATCCATCATCTTCATATTTCATTTTTTTATAAAATTGTAAATACTCTTTTAAAACTTTAAATATATTATTTTCTTGGTCTACTTTGTTGTTTTGCTGTTCGTAGGTTAGGCTTTCTTTTTCTCTTTTAATTGTCGCTTCACGACAGAGGATAGTGGATAGTCGTACAGCATCACAACACTATAAGTTTCCATAAATACTTACAATAGCAGATATTTTAACACACAAACTTACGCGTATCAAAATCTACTACAACATATTGTGTAAACGATAATACTAGTTAAATTTACGTCAATATTTCATTTCATCGTCTAAATATGACATTAATTTGAATTTGGAATTCTTAATCGAACACAAGATATCAAGTTTCACTAGAGTCAGTATTAGAAACTATAGTTTCGTCGATAAGGACCTGATATAATACTATTATACTTTTGCTATGAAACTAATATTCCAAAACTGCACTGCAAGTAATAAATTTATACTTTTAATTACAAATTACCAGGTTATTTCGTATCGTAAGTTTACGGTTAACCGCAATATTTCTGTCGTTTACACTAAAAGTATTGCGGTTTTGCTTATTTGTGGTCTCGGATTTATATTCCTTGTTTATTTTGGCTCTTTTTTAATATTGCCAAAGGGACAAATGGCAGAATTAAAGTTTATGGGAATTACAAAATTTGTTATCCGGGTATTTATTTTTGAATGACGCTTAAAATTTAATGTGTTTGAGCCATGCTGATGCTATATAACGGTTGTAGAACGAGGGAAGAACCAAGCTCGCAGTAAACCAACGTAAAAATGCATCTGATTGCTGCTGTTTCCTATGGTGAATCCAGACAACCGCAGATTTTTTTTTCGGTAAAACGAGGCATTCTATCTTAATTTTCAGCTGTAACTACGACAAATCTATGAGCCACAGCATTCACTTACCATCAAGTGGACTGTGAACTTGCTTGTTACCCTTATTCTAGAAAAAAATCTGTTTCAACATACACAAAGTATGTTTCTTTAAAAACTATTCGTTTAGCGACACACAACGACATTTAATAACTTCATGTGGTTTGCAAGTTGTATCAGTATTTATATAATAAATGTTTTTAACCCACTTCGTGCACTGTGAAACGAATCGTATGGGACAACGCAAAATGTTTTAAAATATAGAATCCGAGATTATACGTAGTGTCTAAAATTCAGTAATGTTGAAACTTATATCTAATAAAATTGCATTCTAATGTTTACTAATAAATTTTGCATAAAATAAAATATTTTTATAATACTAAATCTAAATTTTTAAAGCAGTCTATTTCTTTCATATTTATAGCATGAAAGTGTTAGATTATTTTTTCAAATCAAAATCTCGCACAAAAGTACGCCTTTCATACCAGATCGTAACCTCGTCACTGAGAGCAGGTCTATTAATTCCTCACTTATGTTCGCATAGTTCATTAAAAAATCACGGAAAGCTCTTCGTGTTCATGTTTATTTCAGAAAAATGAGGTCAGGTGGAGTTTGTGAGCGAGTTAGTGTGAGTTGACCCCGACCTCGTACTATTCTTTATACAGTTGCAGAGCAAAATAAGTCATTAATTTAGCGTTACATAACATATATACATAAACACTCACGCCTATATTACTCAAAGGGGTAGGTAGAGGCTACGGACTTCAGTTTGGCAGGATCCTGATACTCCTTACTCGTCTCCTCAACACCCATATACCTACGCATACATACTCGTCGGTAAAGGGTACTCTTAATTTGGCTCATCTCCAATATATCGCCAATTTGGTCAATAAACTTCCGTCTAGGGCATTCTTAGGCGAGTTACACCCCTTATGTGTTTTGCCTCGTATATATTTTTAGACTTACCAGTACAATACTGTCACGTGAAAACCTTTCTTTCCCATCTGGTGGCGGTTCTTATTTAGTTATGCTAGTATAGACTAGATGTTAAATACTCTGCTCGGTGACGGGATTGAAGCGACAAAAATGGGAGATCTGCTCCTGCGATCGTCTATCTATCTGCCAATCGTAATGATTTGTCCCCCTATGAAAGAGGCCCATCTTTGATAAAAGATTATATGTTGAAAAAATGGTGAGAATTTTATTATTTTATTAAATAGTAAAAAATATTATATTCCATGCCGTAAGCGCAACGCGCGTAGGTATGTTCTACTAGCGCCTAAAAATCAAGATTCCAACGTATTGTCACATGATATCGTATCTAGCAATCATGTTATACATATAAATGATATAAAAAGCACATTGTCAGAAAGATAAATGATTGTTGAACATATTAATATTTTTTTTAAATCGAATAATTGCTATTTCTACATAAAAATGGGGTTTAAGTGGCTTATGGTGTGGATTTATCAAGTCCGTATGGCTTCGTAAACACGATAACTTTTAAAAAAATCAGTTGTTCAACTCAATCTATTTTTAAAACTCTTCATCTATCATGTGGGAAGCCATTGAATGTAAATGGCAGTTTAATTTTGTTTTATTTAGTTATAATTAATTTTTCTCGGCTGCTAATTATTAATATTTTTATAAAACGTTTTTACTGGATACGAGACTTTCATCTTAGTCCTCAGGGTTACAACGCCTCTGCAATTTAAACCTTAATCGAGGGTAAATGTAGATGTCTATGAGCCACAGCGTCCACTCACCATCATTGTGGACTGTGTTTCACCCTTATTCTATAAAAATCATCAAATCGTTACAAAATACGTGAAAAAAAATGAATTTTTTGTATGTGACGATTGTAATTGTAAACAACATACATGTAGTTATGACAATAAATTGCTCCGTCATGGTGAGGGTATACGATGGTACTAACACTCAACACAAATTTTGTCACCGCTTAGTGACATGTAATTTGATGAGTCGATATCTGTCAGGTCCAAAACAGAGAACGATAATAAAGCATTGTGGTCACTGGTTTAAAATTCGAGACACTTGTGTCAGAATCGCATACAATATGTACGTAGTAGTTTAGTTAAGCTATATAATATGTTATTCGATGTCGTTATACAATTTGATATTTAATGAGTATTTCGATATTTAATGAGTATTAGCGTCTATAGTTCTCGTGTATTCTTACCGTTAATCCTATAAACTCATCTGAGTAATGAAGCAGTAAATTAAGCACTGCACTGTAAATATTCTAGATAGGGATTAACTTTGAGATCAATGACAGCAATAACCTTGCTGTTATAAGTTATTTATTCTTACTACTATAAAATACCTAACATTATGATACATAACTTAGAGTGAATATCAAAATCGTAAAGCGATAAAAATTACATTAAGTTTAAACAGTTTCAATGCATCTTTATGAAAAGTTTTGAAAACTTATAATAACATTTTTACAACAATAAAAAATACACTTATATTAAAGTCAATCAAGAGCGCAAGCTGCATTTCCTCACTGACGGCTATACATAGACTATGAGCGGGAAAAGAAATAAGCTCTTGTCACCAGCATAGCAGCGGCGCTACAGATACCGCCCCGTACGCGTACGTACTTAGCGTAGCGTCAACGCACGTAGCACAAGTACTACGCACAAGCGTTTTATCTCCTTTTAGTCATGTGTGACTAGCATTCTCACCTCGAAAACACTCTCAGAAATGAAAGGAGAACTACGAGTCTACCTACCCGTGGGACGATATACCCTATACACACTGCACTCTTCTTTTTATAATTTAGTTACTGTTATTATGAAAAAAAAAACAATTTTATAGTTTTGTATGTACTTTATACAACCTGTGTTTTATTGTAAATTATACTTAAAATGTCCTACTGGTTTGTCTTGCTGGTTCTTCCCAGGAGGTTTTTTTTTTCAAATTAGTGGCAAAAGTTAAAAAAATGACTCAATAAGAATTACTTATTCAATAAAAATATTTGATTCTATTCTATTAAATAAAGTTTCTACATTTATTTCAGTTTTGCAAGGAATAATTAAAAAAAACATTATAACTTAGTAATTTCTATTCTAGACATTTCTTCATTATTGCGGAGAATTGTTGTTTTACATCCATAAATTGCACATGGATAAACATCCAGAGCAGATATTATTATTGTGTAATATAAAAGTATACCAACAAAAATATTAGTAAGCAATACAAATAAATTACTATTCAAGATTCAAACTAGCGGCCCGTAACGCAATGCACCGATAATGTACATACGAATTACACGGATAAGATAACACAGAAAAATGGTCCTGAAGTAGGTATTAGGACCCTTTTTCTGACAAGGATTCCGTCTAGTCCTTCTTACCTATGTTTGTTGGTTCTTATCTATTAATGTCTCCATTTTGGTCCGCGTAGTTAACAACTTATTTATTGTTATTTTTTTGTCCATGGCGACATCATAACAACAAAAGGTAAGTTTCTGTCAGCGAGATTAAAGACCTACGTCTGACAGACAATGAATCTATGGTCAGTTTTGATGTGCAGTCTCTGCTCAATAGTAGATGGTATGGCGATGGGTTCACCTGAATCTCCCATAATCGCTGATTTATTCATGGAAGAGTTTGAGGAGAAAGCCCTGCTTACTTCTCTCGTAAATCCAAGATTCTACAAGCGGTAGGTAGACGACACTTTCACAATTCTACCTTTAGATAAATTAACTGCAGTTTAGACCATCTTAATTCTAAAAATTCTAAAATTTATTTCACAATGGGGTTAGAGGCAAGCAATTCTTTAGCATTTCTAGATTGGATAGAAATTCTGAATCTGATAACACCTTGAGCTACACTGTTTATAGAAAAAAGACTCATACATATAGATATTTAAACGGTGATTCTCATCACCATCCTTCACAATTAGCTACCGTGGGTAAATCTTTGTTTCAGAGGGCACAATCTGTGACAATTAACACCTGACCGCCGAGCACAACAGATCGAGCAACTTTTGTACGACAATAAGGTTTGAGTTCCGCGCCTACATCACAGTGAACGAGTGAAGTCGGCCACAGTCGAGCGAGTGCCTGCAGTACTGCCATATGTAAGAGGTGTCACTGACAAGTTTGGCTACAACTTGAAGCATGCTTCCATTAAAACGTACTTCAAGCCGCCGAAGAAGACAAGTCAGTTTTTACCATCAGTCAAGTGTAATGATCCCCTGCAAGATGCAAGAGTATACAAGCTTGGTTGTGAATGTGGTCTCTCTTATATAGGACAACGTAAAAGATCCATAAAACCCCGCATTAAAGAACAGGGGGTACAAAGAATGGAGATGGAGGTTCGGTTGCCACCTAAGACGACTCGAACTGGCAACATACAACGCACAAATCCTGAGGACTGACGAGAATATCGTGGAGCTGGAAGAAAAGATAGAAAAGTTACGCTGGCATATTATAGGATTATCCGAGTCCGAAGAGAGGGGGAGGATGCAGTAATCCTCGAATCCAGCAACTTGCTCTATCAACGGGAGGGTGACCATCTGTCCCAAGGAGGTGTCGGATTTCTCGTCCACAACAAGTCTCTCGTTAACAACGTTGTAAAGATTGAGTGTGTCGACGAGAGTTGCGTACCTTATACTCAGAATCACCAAGCGGTATTCGCTGCAGATCATACAGGTTTACGCCCCAACCTCAGCACATCTCGATGAGGTGGTAGAGGAAATGTATGAGGATATCTCTAGCCATGCATTCCTCCAAAACCCACTACACGGTGTTAATGGAGACTTCAATGCTGAAAGTAGAGAAATTGGAATAGGGCAACGGAACCCAATGGGCCAGCCGCTGGCCTACTTCATGTAGAAAGAGGAACTCTTTATGATGAACTCTTTCTTCCAGAAGCGACCCCACAGGAAGTGGGCCTGGTCGAATCCCGACGGTTCGACATAAAATGAGATTGACTTCATTATGACCACCAGACGACAACTGTTCAGTGATGTCTCCGTGATCGCGATGGTGAAAACTGATAGCGATCAGCGATAGCGCGGTTAGAGGCACACTGAACCTAAACGTTAAGTTGAAGAGGTCACGTCTAATGAAGTCAACGCTCCGTCCCCCTCGTGCTCTAGTCCAAAGTCTCGAAACCTTTTAGCTCGAAAAAGCTAAGAAACGATCGAGCGGAAACAAGGCTCCAAAGTCTTAGCCAAAAATCTGTCTGCCAGAAAGAACCAACTGTCAAAGCTGAAGACCGAGTGTAGCAGCATCGTTTCCGGGACACCTGAGATTTCGAATAATATTGAGAGGTTCTATGGGCAGCTGTACACGTCATCGTTGGAGCCATACGCAAGTGTGAGTAACGATCCAAGAGCGAGTCTTATCCGACACTATTCCGAAGATATCCCGGACGTCTGAGCGAGATTAGAATGGTTCTCCAGCACCTTAAAAACGGCAAGTACCCGGGCGAGGATAGAATTACAGCGGAGCTTTTGAAAGCGGATGAAAAACTGGTACTTGAAGTGCTTCAGAATCTCTTTAATTCCGTCCTCCATGGTGGCACTACTCCGGAGGCGTGGAGCAGAGGTGCTGTGGACTTGTTCTTCAAAAAAGATGACAATGCTCTCTTGGAGAACTACAGACCGATTTCCCTTCTGAGCCGCGTCTCCGTGCTGTTTTCGAGAGTCATTACGAATCATCTCGCATGCGTACTTGACGACTTCCAGCCTCCCGGACAAACCGGTTTCCGAAATGCCCTTAGCACTATAGACCACATACATACCCTTCGAAAAATTGTACAGAAGTCCAAAGAGTACAATTTTCCACTATGTCTGGCGTATGTGAACTATGAGAAAGCCTTTGATTTCGTCGAATTTCGGACGGTGCTGCAGTCCCTTCAGCGGTGCCAAGTTGACTGTCGGTATATCGAAGTACTGAAGTGTTTGTACAGTAGAGCAGCGATGGCTTTCCGAGTACAGAATTCGAGTACGAAGCCTATCCAACTGCAGACAGGTGTAAGACAGGGTGACGTTATATCCCCGAAACTCTTCACCGCTGCATTGGAATACGTTTTCAAGATTCTGGACTGGAAAGGATAAGGTATTAACATCTATGGCGAGTACATCACTCACCTTCGATTTACCGACGATATAATCCTTATGGCAGATTCACTGGAGGATCTAAGCACCATGCTCAATGAACTCAATAGTGTCTCCCAGCGGATAGGTCTTAAGATGATTATGGACAAAACAAAGTTCATGTTCAATGTCCATGTCACACCTATGCCAGTAGTTGTTGGGAGCACTAAGCTCGAAGTTGTTGACGAGTATGTTTACCTGGGACAAATAGTCCGACTAGGTAAGTCCAACTTCGACCGAGAGGTCAATCGACGGATTCAACTCGGTTGGGCAGCGTTCGGGAAATTACGGCACATATTCTCGTCAGGTATACCTCAAAACTTGAAAACGATACTGTACACCCAGTGCGTGTTGCCAGTGATGACATACGGAACTGAAACGTGGTCTTTCACTGCTGGCCGTATGAGGAAGCTCAAAGTCGCTCAGCGAGCTATGGAGAGGGCTATGTTCGGGGTTTTTCTGCGCGATAAACTTAGAAATGAGGATATCCACAGTAGAATCAGAGTAACCGACATAGCCCAACGGATTAATAAGCTGAAGTGGCAGTGGGCCGGCCACATAGCTCGAAGAATCGACAACCGATGGGGAAGAAAAGATCTCGAGTGGCAGCCTCGTACCGGGAGGCGAAGTATAGGGCAACCCCCCACTAGATGGAGTGATGACCTGGTAAGACATGCAGGAAGTCGATGAATAGAATAGAATAGAATAATATTTTATTCAATATACATTGCATCTGTAATTCTTATTGAAAGTCATTTTTTAATTTACCACTGGTTTGAAAAAAAATCCTCAGTCCTGGCAAGAACCAGCAAGAAACCCAGCGGGACGTTTTTTTTAAATTAATTTTACAATATAAATGATTACGAACTATTTACAAAATTTATTTTGGAAACTGCTTGGAAGCGATCACCTCATTCCTAGGGTTTATTATCAACCATGTATTCATTTATACTATAATAACACTTTTTATACAGTTTCAGCTTAATAAAACATTTAAACTTGGTAAAAGATAGAACCTGTACACTTTCCGGGACCTTGTTGTAATAGCGTATACATTGCCCCAAGAATGAATTACTGACTCTGTGGAGTCGAGAAATTGGCATCACTAGCTTGTGTTTGTTCCTAGTGTTTACAGAATGTATATCACTTTTTTTACTAAAACTATCTTTGATTTTGTGAACATACATTAAATTTTCGTAAATATACTGAGAGGCCAAAGTTAATATATTAATTTCTTTAAATTTATCTCTAAGAGACTCTCTCGGTTTAAGATTGTAAATAGCTCTAATGGCCCTCTTCTGTAAAACAAAAATAGTTTTTGAATCAGCCGCATTTCCCTATAGCAAAATCCCATAAGACATTATGCTATGGAAATACCTGAAATAAACTAATCTAGCTGTCTCGACGCTAGTGAGACCTCTATTTTTTTACAGCATAGGCTCCAGAACTTAGTCTGATTGCTAATTTCGATATATGGGGGCCCCACTGGAGCTTTGCGTCGAGAGTGATGCAAAGAAAAACAGTGGATACAACAGGGCTCAATTCCTCCCCATTTAAAAACACATTGGTATTCAGATTTTTAACATTCGTTGTTGTAAATTTAACACAATTAGTTTTATCTACGTTCAAATGCAGATTATTAACGTTAAACCAATACACTAATTTTGATATAGCATTATTAACTTCGTCACATTTAAAAGATTGACGTTTAAGTTTAAAAATCAAGTAAGTATCATCAGCAAATAATACTATATTATGACTATCCCCTTCAAGAGAAGGTAAGTCATTAATATACACGAAAGAATCGAGCCCCGGGGGACACCCGTTATTAGTACACGTGACCTGGAAGAAATTTTACCATTGATAATAACTTTCTACTCTCTATTACTTAAAAATGAAATAATAAGTTTAAGTGCTGTGTTCTTGACACCATATTACTGTAGCTTTCTGATTAATTTCTCATAGTGAATACAGTCAAAGGCCTTGGAAAGGTCACAAAATATACCCATAGCATCCTCTGAATTCTCCCATGCACAAAAAATATGATTAATAAGCTCAACTCCAGCGTCAGTTGTCGAGCGACCCCTTGTAAAACTGAATTGATTTTTATGTAGCAATTTATTAATATTAAAGAAACTTAACATCTGATCTAAAATTATTTTTTCAAAAATTTTACTAAATGTTGGTAGTACATATATTGGTCTGAAATTGGCGGGGTCTAATGTACTACCAGATTTAAGTATAGGTATGACTTTACTTTGTTTCATTAAATCAGGAAACACACCAGATTCGAGGCTTATATGAAATATAGTGGCTAGATAAGGTGCTAATATATCTATTATAGATAAAATAACTTTAACGAAAATCCCCCATAAGTCTGCCGTTTTCTTAAAATCAATAGTTTTTAAATATTTAACGATATCTTTTGGCAGTGCTCTATGAAATTTAAAAGTATTTGAACAAGCCTTTACATTTTGTTTAAGCAATGATTCGGCGACAGCAGGAGAAGAATTTAATGATTTAGTTGTCAAAAAGAAACATCAGTAAAATGTTTCTCAAAAGCTATAGCAACTTCTTGATCAGATCGCGTTAAATTATTGTTAATATTCAATTGAAAATCCGAGTTGCACGGTTTGACCTTGCCCGTTTCACTATTTATTATTCTCCAGGTCATTTTAATTTTGTCGAATGCAGTTTTAATTTTGTTACTTAAATGTAAAGCCTTAGCAGTGGAGCACACTTTTTTTAACATTTTAGAATTTTTTTTTACATAATCTCTAAATATAACACTACTATTATATGATCTTTCATCACAAAGCTCGTATAACCTTCGCCTATTTTTATAAATTCCTACTGTCGCCCATTCATTACATGATTTGAGACTGTTAAAAGAGAAAGTGTTAGAAGTAAATATTCTACTAAATTCACAACTTATAATTTTAAATAATGTAGCATACAAATAATTAGCTCTATTTTTAAACGAAAGTGATGGAAGTCTTTTTATTATATTACTTCTAAACCTCTCCAAGCGATGTTCATTTATTGGAACAAACACAACTTTCTTATTTTTCTGTTTTTTGTGTATGTAAGGTAGTGATACCAACTGTCTACAGTGATCTGAACTTAAATTTTGAATAATTGATTTATGCAAGGGCTTAACATCTGTAAAAATGTTATCTATACAGGTGGCACCAGGCCCAACAATACATGTTGGTTCTAAGAATAAATTAACAAGATTATACGATTTAAACAATGAGCTAAATTTTATACTAATGGAAGAAATTTCAAGGAGATTGATGTTAAAGTCTCTACATATTACAACAGACTTGTTCTGTTTACTGAGTTTTAGTATAACTTCTTCCAAAATCAAAATAGTCATAAGTAGCACATAGGGGTGTGTAAACACTTACAACAATGAGGTGCTCGAGCTCGACACAAGCCATTTCTACAGTTCGCTCAACAGAGAGGCTCACAATATCCTTACGTTCTTTATATAATAATGACTTATCTGCTAATATCAAGGAGCCACCACGTAATTTTTTTTCTCTATTGAAGGAACTGACCACTTTGTGATCTCTGAAATCAAACATAAAATTATAATCTTTTAGCCAATGTTCAGTAATACAAAGGATGTGTATATTGTTACTGTTTGAAAATAATTCAACTTCCAATTCTTTGCCCATCATGCCTTGTATATTTTGAGGCACCAGGTGTAAACAATTTTTATTACTTATTTGTGGGTTGTATTCAAAATTAATTCAACTCTTATTATTGCTAGAGATTGCCTCTATTGTCACATTCACTAATTTAAATTAGTTGGAACTGATTCCAAATTAAATGTCAAATGATTATGCTCAATAACAGCAGTTTTGGTAGCCAAAAACTTGGCTGAGTTAAAAAGTAAATAATAAGGTAGCACATTTGCTACCAGTCTTAAATTATAATTGGATAAGTAATACATATCTTTTGTCCAAAACTTTTTTATTAAATTATTTATGTCAATTACATGAAATTTGTCAATATTATCATTACAATTATATGCCAAATTTAAATTATTATTACATATTAAATTATGCATTTGTATACTTAAATTATGCCTTAAATTATTTTCCTGTGGCAATCCCTGCATATAAGGTAGTGTAAACAAGACAATTTCGTGTACATTTGGATGGATGTAGGTGGCTAAGGACCGTGTTTTGTAGCATTCCTTGGGGGAGGCCTATGTTCAGCAGTGCACTTATGAAAGGCTGTAATGATAATGAGATGATAATGAAAGAACACTTAGCTGCTGTGAAGAATCAACGCTCCGGGAAGTCCACAGTCTGTTAACACGTACAGGTTTTTCCCCGTCACTACATTACATTGGATAGACCATAAATCCTCGCTAAAGAACACCGATTCCTTCCAAGGATGATTCGCGCGGCTTAATAAATACACGCGGAATAAAAAAAAACATCCTAATTTCAATAGAGACGATGGCTGGGTGCTACCATCTGCTTAGGATACTATTATTAATATAAATAAATCCCGTGATGAATTGTATGCCAACATGTGTTACCGTCAAATGTAGCGATTATGACTGGTCTACGTACAATGAATGTCCAAATTCATTTGCTTTTACAGGTAGACAAAGATAAATTAAAAAAATATTTTAAATGTTGACATTATTGAAGGTTTCACGAATAATCCATGAATAAATTGTGCGCGGCTGACACGCGGCTGGGATATAAACGAGACTGAGATTAGCTACGGAAAGAGAGTTTTACAAAGAAACTTGACATGAACTTAACTGATTTTTTTCCAGTTAAGTTTTTTCTATTAAGAAATAAATTAAAAATATATCCATTTAGAAATGACTTGTTTGAAATTAAATTTTCATACATGCAAATTTTAATCAGCATTCTTATTTTGTTTACTTACATTTTTATCTCTGTTACTAACTTTTTGAACCTCTTTTTTGATGATAATCGGTAGTCATGCTACAAGCCTATTCCGACGCATAGTCTTCCTCCAATATACTGCAAGTTGTTTCTATAAATAAAATTAATACGTATTTGATGTAGTAGAGTCCTTATTTCAGGGGTCAATTTGACGCGGCGATAAGACCCCTCTTTGAGGAGTGGCTTGAGAGACGCCACGGCGTCCTCACCTTCCGCCTGACGCAGGTCCTCACCGGACACGGTGTGTTCGGGAGGTTCCTGCACCGATTCGGGCGGGAGGAAACGCCCGGGTGCTCCCACTGCGAGGATCGACCGGAGGACACGGTGGAGCACACCGTGGAGGTGTGCCCTGCTTGGGCGGAGCACCGCCGTGTCCTCGTAGCGGCGATAGGCGGCGGCGACCTCTCGCGTCCGGCCCTGGTCGAAGCCATGGTCCGGAGCGAGACGGAATGGGATGCCGTCACCACCTTCTGCGAAGCAGTGATGCTAGCGAAGGAGGTGGCTGAGCGGGAGAAGGAGAGAGCAGCAGCTTTCCTTCCCGGCCGCCGCGGGAGATGCCCCGGGCGTCGGGGGCTACGTCGTGGCCCCCGGTCACCGTAGGCGCGGGCCTGTGGACGGCGAGCAATGGGTAGCTCGCCGTCCGTCCGTCTAACGACGACAGGCCGTGTCGACGGCGCGTTTTGTTCCACGCGCGCCTCAAAGAGCTGTCAGCATCGTGAAGGGCCCCGCAAGGGCCGACGCCTGCCGGGGCTGCGGGCTGTTCGAAAGAGATACCGCGGCTCCGGAACGTAAGGGCACTGAAGGAACACGAATGGTTTTTAGTCAGTAAAAGTCTGACACTCCCTTCCGCTCCATAAAGAGCGAAAGGCGTAATTTGATGATTTTCCATCCGCAAAAAAAAAGGGGTCAAATTGACAAAAATACATATATTCTTGTAAACAAAGAATTAAGTGTTCTATGTTTTGGGTAAAAGTATTATCAGTCCCAAGATGTTAGAAAGTGTTCTGACTTTCTAAAGATACACGTTTCATTATTAATCACAAAGAAAATTACACGATTTACTTGTTAGATTTGGTCCACTACCTTTAAATATTTATACTTACTTACTTACTTACTTATCGTCACGCACAATCCCTGACGGGGTAGACAGAGAGAACAGATCGCCAAGTGTCACGATCCTTACATACTTCTTTCGCTTCTTTCAGATTCATTATCTTCTTCATACATGCACGTCTAGGTATCCGAGTACTCTTGACCCTCCCCTCTTCGAGCAATTTGCTCACATGGTCTTCGAAAGTTAGTCTCGGTCTACCTCGACACCTTTTAATATTAACTTTTGCGCTATATATTTTCTTCACCATTCGGTCTTCACTCATTCTCTCAACGTGCCCAAACCATCGGAGCACGCCCTTATCAATTTTTATGATAAGGTCATCTTTCAAACCTGCCATATTGCGAATCTCTTCGTTTCGCTTTCGGTCGGCCATGGTGACGCCGCACATTTTACCAAGAGATCGCATCTCCACTGCATTCAACTTGCTTTTATGCTTCTTCTGGCATACCCAGGTTTTGCTGCCATATAACAAAGTCGGTACCAACACTGCGTTATGTATTGCAAGGCGTGCACTCTTCACTACGCCTTGCCTTTTGACTAACGCAGTCAGGGCATCATTGACTTTGTTCCCGGCAGCGACACGCCTGTCCACATCTAAATCATACTCGTATCTTCCATCCCGGCTAAAAGCACTCCCCAAGTATACAATTTCATTTACCTGTTCTAGATATTCCTGATTTACCCATATTTCACACTTCGTTCTCTCTTCGTCCCTTTCAAATACCAGAACCTTCGTTTTATTAGCATTCAAGCGGAGACCATTAATTTCACATTCCTCTTTCATACACGTGACTAATGCCTGCAGTTCTGCCTCTGATGGTGCAATAAGCACGGCATCATCAGCATACAGCAGACAATTTACTTTAATGTCACCCAATTTTACACCCAAACAGCTATCTTTCAGCTTCTGTAAACAGCTGTCGAGATACAGTATGAACAGCCAGGAAGACATAACACAACCCTGTTTTACGCCCGTTTGGACAATAAACATGGGTGACAGGTCATGCCCTACCCGCACACAGGCTTTACAGTCACAGTAAAGTGACTGCACAGCCCTTAGCAATCGACCATCCACACCATACCCCGGCAACAGTTCCCACATTTTCTTCCTTACAACCTTATCAAATGCTTTCTCAAGATCTACAAAAGCACAGAAAATCCTCTGGTTAGCAGCCAGAAACTTTTCCGTGATCATGCGGAGAGAAAACATTTGATCCGTGCATCCTCTTCCAGGTCTAAATCCGCATTGTGCCTCCCATAGAAATCTTTCCGATTTCACTTGCATCCTACGTTGTAGTGTTATGGTACTTACATATCATTTTACACTATTTTAAATTTATTTTTCCATTCTGTTTTTGATTTTCTGCATTCATATTTTGCATCACCTTTATTTCCATAGGATCCTGTATTGTTTTTACACAATAACAAATCATTTTCACTTCGTATTTTCACGCTATCAGCACTTTTTAAATCGGTGTCGATGGAGTCTTACCTTTTTCGATCTTTTATTTAGTTCTCCGTAACTCTGAAATTTCGGGTTTCGTGCGCGCCTTTACGCTATTTTTTCCTATATCAATAATATCTCATTTCTTACTTAAATCTTGTCGTTTTTTAATTATAAGCCTGAAACCAAAAATTGTTAGTTTTTGACATCGTTATTTATTTGGTTGTCATGGCAATATTTTTTTCAAATTCGTTACCGGTCTGATGTTTTATTTCAATATTTCCACATAAATACTCTTTTACTCTGGGTCATTTACAAAAATTTCCTTTTAATTTAAATAATTTCCCGTTCTCTCTAAAAAGGTATAAAAGCCGAACCATCGGTGAATACAGAAAGTCTCACTTCTGCTTCCAAATGGGAAACATCTCCTAAAGGCCTTATCCGGGGCCGCACTGCCCCGGGATCCTGCAGGCCAGGCGTATCCTGCAAGCCAGGCGCATCCTGCAGGCCAGGTGCATCATGCAAGCCAGGCGCTGCTGTCGTTGAGAAGATCCTCAGCTCTGTGGGTATTGAGGCAGTCTCCGAGAAACTGAAGAAGGTCATCTCGGAACTCAATGGCAAGAGTGAAGAGCTGATCGCGCAGGGTCGTGAAAAGTTGTCGACCATGCCCGTCGGTGGAGCAGCGCCCGTGGCCGCGGTCGCCGCTGCTGCAGCGCCGGCAGCTGAGGAGAAGAAGGAAGAGAGAGTCGAAGAAGGAAGTATCTGAGTCTGACGATGAAGTTATGGGCTTCGGTCTCTTCGACTTTATATAATTATTTTGTCTCTTTATATATATCTTTATCTTCACTTGGGAGCGGCTGACTACTCCCTTAATTTTCTTTATCTTTATCTGCACTTGAGAACGGCTGACTACTCCCTTAATTTTCCTTATTTTTATCTTCACTTGGGAGCGGCTGACTATTCCCTTATTTTTTTCCACGCAGGAGCGGATGATAACTCCTTAAATTAGCCTGAATGTCTTTTCAAAAACACACTTTTAGAGTGGTGTCTCTTCGACTAATATTTTTTTCCACGCAGGAGCGGTTGACTACTCCTTAAATAAGCCTGAATGTCTTTTCGAAAACACACTTTTAGAGTGGTAGTCATTGAATGTGAACTCCACCCTTACCTGAATGCAGATGATGAATGTAAGAGATAGTATATCTGATTTTGCCTGTTGATGTCTGTTTCTGCAAAGCTGTGTTTTTATGGTTTATTTTAGAATGTACATGTCAAAATTTTTGCTGAGTCAAAAATTTTCCAGGGTCGGGGGTAAATGTAGTGTTATGGTACTTACATATCATTTGACACTATTTTAAATTTATTTTTCCATTCTGTTTTTGATTTTCTGCATTCATATTTTGCATCACCTTTATTTTCCATAGGATCCTGTAACGTTTTTACACAATAACAAATCATTTTCACTTCGTATTTTCACGCTACCAGCACTTTTTAAATCGGTGTCGATGGAGTCTTACCTTTTCCGATCTTTTATTTAGTTCTCCGTAACTCTGCAATTTCGGGTTTCGTGCGCGCTGTTGCGGTATTTTTTTCCTATATCAATAATATCTCATTTCTTACTTAAATCTTGTCGTGTTTTAATTATAAGCTTGAAACCAAAAATTGTTAGTTTTTGACATCGTTATTTATTTGGTTGTCATGGCAATTTTTATTCAAATTCGTTACCGGTCTGATGTTTTTATTTCCACTTTATTTCCACATAAATACTCTTTTGCTCTGGGTCATTTACAAAAATTTCCTTTTAATTTAAATAATTTCCCGTTCTCTCTAAAAAGGTATAAAAGCCGAACCATCGGTGAATACAGACAGTCTCGATTCAGCTTTTAAACTTTAAGCATCTCCTAAAGGCCTTATCCCGGGGCCGCACTGCCCCGGGATCCTGCAAGCCTCTATCTACACCTGAAGTCGTCGGCGTAGTCAACTCCAAGCGCGGGGCCGCACTGCTCCGGGATCCTGCAAGCCTCTGTCTTCACCTAAAGTCGTCGGCGTAGCCTACTCCAAGCACGGGGGCCACACTGCTCCGGGATCCTGCAAGCCTCTGTCTTCACCTGAAGTCGTCGGCGTAGCCTACTCCAAGCACGGGGCTGCACTGCTCCGGGATCCTGCAAGCCTCTGTCTTCACCCGAAGTCGTCGCCTAACTTACTCCAAGTGCGGGGGCCGCACTACTCCGGGATCCTGCAAGCCTTTCTTCATCTGGAGTTGTCGCCTGCACCTCCACCTACTAGTGCCCGTGCTATCTTTAGGCGCTGCGACTGTTTACTCCAGGCGCTGAGAGCGCCTACTCCAAGCACTACGTGTACCAACTCCAGACGCTGCGTGTGCCTAGACCAGGCGCTGCGTGCCACCACCGCCAAGAAACTCCAAGCTCAGCGTGTGCCTACTCCTACTCCAAGCGCAGCGTGTGCCACTTTGACCTTCAGGCTCCGCTTCAATATTTTTCTATCTTTATTTTCTATCTAATTGTATTTTACGTCACCCATCACCATCATCATACTTCATTTTTTTATATAAAATTGTAAATATCTTTTTAAAATTTTAAATATATTATATTCTTGTTCTACTTTTGTTGTTTTGTTGTTCTTAGGTTAGGTTCTTTTTTTTTAATTGTCGCTTCACGACAACGTGTCAAAACCTTCGAGTAAACTTTACTTGCTAAACTGGTCAAGCTGATCGCCCGATAACACCCGCAGTCAAAATGTGAACCTTTACCTTTATATAAAGACACAATGACTGCGGATCGCCAATCATCCGGGACATCGCCCGTCCGCCAGCACAAATTGCACAGCAGATGAAAGCTGTCCCAGACGCGAGGCCCACCATACTTGACCATTTCAGCAGTAACACACTAGACAGATCTAGTCCCTCAGCCTTACCACATTTCAAACTTTGAATCGCACGTTCAATCTCTTTCATACTGATGACCTCAGTGTCATCGAGGTCCGGGTCTGGCGTACCAGTCTCGGCGTCATCCCCGGATCCCTCACTAAGATCATCACACGCATACATTTCTCTATAAAATTCGCTCCATCGCTGCATGACGTCCGATTTTTCTGTGAGGACGTCATTAGTTCTCGAAAGCACTTTGTTCATTCTTAAGGCCGTCGCACCACTTCGGGTCCTTCCAACCTCTTTCCAGAAGAGTTTGGAGTTCTCCTTAAAGTTGTGCGACAACCTTTCGTCCGCTTCCATTCTACACCTTTCACGCACTTCAATCACGCATTTCAATTGGTAGAGCCACGCGGCAGCTTTTTCTGTCGCAAGGATGAGCCGGCTCAAACCGGGGTGGTACCACGACCTAACAGAAAACCTGCGTGAAGTAGAGGTTCAGCTCTGCGTTTCACTTGGTGAGTGCAGGTGGCCGGAGGCCCTTTTTACTGGAAATGAGGCATTCCATCTTAGTCCTCACGGTTGACAACCCATGTACATTTTGAATTGTAATAGAGGATAGATGTAGATGTCTATGGGCCGCAGCAACCACTTACCATCAGGTGGACTGTGTGCTCGTTTGTCACCCTTATCCTATAAAAAAAAATCAATGCTTTCGTGTGAACTTTCTGCAGCTTATATCTTTCTTTCATCTTCTCTCTCATATCCTTATCATTACTAGAGGCCAAGTAGTCTAACCATGCTTTCTTCTTCTTCTTTACAGCTTCTTTCACTTCATCATTCCACCATGCATCTCTTCTTTTACTCCTGCTTCTTTTAATCGTTCCACACACTTCTTCCGCTGCACTTACCATTCCATCCCTAAGGTTCTGCCATGTTCTTTCAACACATTCTTTTCTGCCATCGATGTTGTCAAGCTTTTCGGCTCCCCTCGCATGATATTTGTCTCTAGTATCCGCTTCCTGAAGCTTCCAGCTTCAGATGCGACAGACCGACTGTGGTTCTGTTACTGCCGTCCGGAAGCGCCTACCCGCGAACAGACCCCTAAGTCTAGTAATCACTAGATAGTGATTCGTTCCTAGGTCAGCACCCTTGAACACTCGCGTATCCATCACCTGTTTTCGCAGTCGGTCATCCACCAGGAACAAGTCGATCATACTTCTCTCATTCTTTCTATCTTTAGTATTCATATGGATTTTCTTGTGATTAAACATATTGTTTGTCACAAGAAGACACCTTTTCTTGCATACCGCCAGTATAAGCTTGCCAGCATCATTAACCCTTTTATCGCCAAACTTTCCAAGCACCGACTCGTACCCTGGTCGAGCGGTACCAACCCATCCATTCAAATCACCACATACAACAATTCTTTCGTTTCCCCTAGCCAAATCTAGAACTTCTCTTACATTCTCCCCAAAATCCTCCAGCTTAGCCCTTGACGACGAAGCTACCGGCGCATAAACAGCAAAAAGGAATAACTTCGTCAGTCCCAATTTAAAGTGAACCCAGAGAAGTCTTGAGTTCACAACCTTATATTCAGTCATAACATCGACCAACCGAGACGACAGCAGCACACCCACTCCCTGGCAGGCACTCTCGCTCTCCGGGACTCCAAGCCATAGAGCTAACGCCCCGCCCGGGAGCTCTTCAGAACCACTGCCCTTCCGTTTGGTCTTCGACATACACACGACATCTAATTCTCTTTCTTTCATTATTTCGATTAACTCATTCGTCTTATCTCTTATGCCTCCTCTAACATTCCACGTGCTAACTCTGCACTCTGTCCTCCACCTTCCGCCCTGTCTGGTTGTGCGTGACGGGTGGCGGTCCCCATCGCCGCTTCGCGCGCTGCATTCCACACCAACGGGGACGAGCTGGTGTGCGTCGCCTTGGAGGGACGCCCTAACCCTCGTTGGCATGGGTGCGCAGCTAAGTAGAATTGCAGCCCTGAAAAGGGCTGGCAGGGGTCGCGACGAGCACGCTTCTACAGTGACTATTATGAATATTTATGTATTACTTATTACTTGTACTATAGCAAAAAAGAACAATATAAAGATCCTTCTTGTCGGGTAACATTTCTTCCTTATTAATGACAGGCCGGCCAGTTATGGGGGACATACGAGCTCGTAACTTGCCATATTGGTGGGTTATTAACAATAATGGCCGCGCTTGACATGTGTATTCGCAACAACATTTTTTTTAGTTATTTTGAGTTAGAAATATGCTACTACTTATCTCCTGTTTCACATCCCTTTGTCAACTATTACGCCACCCACCGAAGATAATTGGATTTAAGTTTAAAGCTATCCAATATATAAAAATTAATATTTGTTTGTTCGTATTTTATGCACTGTCATATCTTTCAGATTGTGGTAAAACTTTGTCAACTTATTACTTGCACTTGCGCAAAGGTTATAGGCATAGTACATTTAATTTATAGTAGGTGGCGCACGTATCGTACCGACAAATTTATATGAAAGTTATATATCATTAAACTCAATGAATGTATTATCATTCCTATTCCTAATTAGACAACAGGTGTAACTGTTCTAAGTTAAAAACGATATTTCCACTATTATTTCTTCTACGCTGCAAACCACCGCGTACCAACTTGTATTGTCATAAAAATATGGAAACTATGATAAAAACAACAAATGTCATATGCCAATTACATACTTATAACATATTTCCTGGCATTTTTATTTACATTCAATTGAAAGGGGAGCTCAATTGCCAATCAAAGCATTACTAAAGGAGAAATTATCAGATATATTAAGATTGGCGTACGTGTTCATTAACACGTGGCGACAGAGGGAAACTGAAACTATGGTGTATGGGCCACAGCATCTCCTTACCATAAGGTGGATTGTGTGCTCGTTTGTCGCCCTGTTTCTAAAAAAATGAAAACTACTACTGTAAACTAATAATAAACAGTATCGCCCATAGTATTTTTGCGCGCCACTATTAATGCCTGGTACATGGCGACACCAGTTACCACTAGCGCTTTCTAGAATCGAGTAGCAAACCTAGGAGAGTAGAAGATTCTGCAACTCTTTGAGGCCCGATATAAGGCCCGTATAGACCGCGACCGGAGTCAGTATTGAATTGGTGATACAAGCGAATAATTCGAAGCGATACAACTGCGAAATAAAGTGATCAGTTATAGTACAATTGTGTTTTGTTATTAGTGTGGTTTTAAGTTGTAACTAGTGTTGTGTACTCAAAGTGTCCATTTTGGTAATTAACTCGGCAGTTTTTATTGTTTCGAACCCGAAGTTCGTAACAGTTTAATTGATTTTTAAAACTGCAACAATCGAAAGAAGGGTTACATCTAAAGAGTATGGAGAAATACAAGCACTTATGGATATTTTTGTAGTAGTTTTCTACGTGTTTACATTAGATAAGAGAGTGCTCTGTAAATAAAATATGAACTACCGTTTTATTTATACGCAGTTTAGTTCACGTACAATTCACAAATTCATGTCTTCGTGAGATTTATTTTATGAATAACATAACAGTATAATCACACATAAATATTTTTCTGTGCTTTCAAAAAGCACTTTGATCGTAATATAGAATGGCCTAGAGGATGGGGTTACTGTCTTATATGTAATCAGTTCTAGGTTTGAAATCCCCAGATGGAGGCAAAATTTCTGCAGAAAGTAGCTTGATGTGAAATGTAATTGTCACCCTGCCTCCAGTTCCGTATCCGTTCTTATTCTCCTTTCTTTGCACCTTGTAGCATAAACATTACCTATTCACTACTGGTAAGTTACAACACAGGACATTGTGGCAGTACTTACACTTGTAGCCTTGTAATATTTTGTATTATTATTTTCACGTGGTAGTATAGTTGTAGCACGAATGGGTCGGCTCGACCGGGGAAAGACCATGCTCTCACAGAATACCAGCGTAAAATGGCAGCTTAACGCTGCTTTGTTTCGTTACAGTAAACAGTAAACAGTTTTTAACAGTGGTAGAGCCACGAGGCAGCTTTTG
Source organism: Parnassius glacialis (assembly GCA_033319125.1). Taxonomy (NCBI): domain Eukaryota; kingdom Metazoa; phylum Arthropoda; class Insecta; order Lepidoptera; family Papilionidae; genus Parnassius; species Parnassius glacialis. Next base: position 45,774,547 of record JAVANC010000018.1, read on the forward strand.
CTGTCGCACGGATGGGCCGGCTCGAACCGGGGTGGTACCACGACGTCACAGAATACCAGCGTGAAGTAGAGGTTTACCTCTGCGTTTCGCTTGGTGAGTGCAGGTGGCCGGAGGCCCTTTTTACTGGAAATGAGGCATTCCATCTTAGTCCTCACGGGTGACAACGTATCTGCATTTTGATTTGTAATCGAGCATAGATGTAGATGTCTATGGGTCGTTGCAACCACTTACCATTAAAGGTGGACTGTGTGCTTGTTTGTAACCCTTATCCTATAAAAAATATATTCGGAAGTTGCTCGAGCGGACTCCGGTGAATCTTAATACTAACAATTTTTATATTAATAAGTGAAAAAAATTGTCCATCGAATACACTTAACACCTTTAACATCTAAAGAAATGGCCGTCCTTTTCCATAATAAAATCTTCTTTAAATCTGATATATTAACCATAGCATAAGCATTGGGGTCAATTGCCTTTCAAGCTCATTTATTTTCTTTTTGCTGTTATGTATGTATTATGACACCTTTATCGTTGTCATATATTATATAATAATTATTTCACAACTTCATGCAGCTTGTGCTTACAACGCCTTAAAACGCATTCAATTTAGTATTTTTAAATAGAATAACGCAGACAAACCAACACACAGTAACATGGAATCTTATTTGGGGTAGTTGTGAATAATGCTTAAAGAATTTCTACTTAAATCCCATATTTATGTTTAAGCAATACATTTCATGTTGGTTAACTAACATAAGAAGGGTACTCATAGTGGAATGATATTGTATTCTAACACTTCTTATTGGTCATTTACTTTTTATTTACCAAAAAGTCCGCATTATCCCTAGACATGGTTAGTCCTACAGTAAGAAGGATTTTCCGTAATCACACGTTTGGAACATTTACGATCGCAGTAGACGTCTAGTACCTTCGACTGTCAAGTGTCCCTTTCGCAATATTTTTAACAGTGTAAACGGTTTCTATTTTATAGAATTAGGGTGACTAACGAGCACACAGTCCACCTGATGGTAAGTGGATTCTGTGACTTATAGACTGCATATGATACATTTATTCTCGATTAAGAATCTAAGTGCATATGTCACCCCTGAAGACTATGAATAATGCCTCGTATCTAGTATAAAGGGTCTCCGGTTATCTACGCTCACCATAGAAACACAGCACAGTATTAAGCTGCTATTTCACGCTGGTATTCTAAGAGCGTAGTCTTTTCCCGGTCGAGCTTATCTATTCGTGCTACAACCATAATATGTTTATATACTATAATCTTTGCATTTCTATATACTATAACCATTTTGTTCATGTATTCTCTTCAGTCGTAGTATTACCCCTTTGCCGTATTTCTTCAAATCAATTCATCTTCGGCGCACTCGTACGGTTCATTAAATAAGTAAAATTTTTGTCATCGCAAATTTGACCTTTCGTCGTTATCAAATTGAATTTGTCTTTTTGGGCGAATGATTAGTTAGAGATAAGTAAGTTCGTGTAGAAAAAATGTATCAAGTCCAACTTCAAAATTATTATTAGTTT
>JAVANC010000018.1:45776194-45809783 GCA_033319125.1 Parnassius glacialis
TCTCTTACATTATAAATTCATCGCCTATTTTCCATTCTTTAGGGGTGGAACATTTTCTTCAAACCTTTTTATGAACATTCAGGTACCTAACCTATTTAGCAAAAAGAATCATTAAAACCGGTTTACATTATTTAACGAAAATTTACGTGACATACATGCAAAAACGTATACAGTCGAATAGAGAACCATTTCTTTTTTAATTCAATCGAAAGTTGAAGTGAAGTGAAGCTTGACTGTAATCTACGATACGACAACGAGTTCATCAGGGGCAAACTTATAGCACATGTAATATTGTGTAATGCTGAAAATTAACTGCCTCTTGAAACGCGACTGATGATCTTAAGTTGCCGGGTTAGAATACTAGGTCAAGTCAAAATAAGTTGTTGGGTTTTTCTTACAAGAAATTTTCTTGACTTCCGTTTGCCGTTGGTGCTGCGCCTGATCTCTCTCCAGTCGTGGTGGATTACTCTCTTATCGGAATATGATACTGAGGGAATAGAGAGTGCACCTGTGTTTACGCATACCCTCGGGTACTATAAATCTGTCCTGCGCAGATTGCTAGTCGCCGTTGAGTCTGGCCGCCGTGACCGAAATTCGTTCTTGCGAAATTCTTTATTATTAATGCCGACACCTAATGATTATTAATGTTACTTTGTGGGCCTTAGTTACTCATGAATTAGGAGCTTATCTTTAATATATCAGTACGTGATGCTTAATCCCCGCTAGAGCTATTTGTAAGTCGCAATTTTAATTGCTACTTTACTAAGAGTTTGGATTTTAAATAAAACTAAACTTAAAATGGTTTATTGCATGTCACATTTAACTTATATATATAGGTATACAACATATAGTCTCAAACAAAATTCAGACCCGCAAAGTAACTCAAATAAAATTAATAAGAATACCATCCAAAATAAATATGGTGAGCGCACAAGCGCATACATAAAAATGTCCCGTCCGTGTAGAAGGCTTTTAAGTCCTCGCTTAATAAATGGTCTGGATATTAAATTTAGAAGTCCACTTAATGAAGTTAATATAAAGTATAAATTAAAATGCTATTTCCTTAACAAATATTAATGCCATCAAAAACATAACTTGTAAAAAAAGCCAAGTCTCGCAACTCAGTTCTTCTAGCGTAAAAAGTTGTGAGATCTTTGTAATACCAAGTCGGTTATTTATTCAGTCCATAGATTGAAACATTGATTGACTTTGCAATCGCATGAAAACACAATATATCTCACAAGTAATACATATTATATTAAATTAGATTGTTTAGTGCGATTGCCAAGTCAATCTATGTATCAATCTATGGACTGAATAAATTAACCGACTTGGTATTACAAAGATCTCACAACTTTTTACGCTAGAAGAACTGAGTTGCGAGACTTGGCTTTTTTTACAAGTTATGTTTTTGATGGCATCTCATTTCTTTTTGGAGATAGTTATATCTAGGTAGCTATTTACACCTTTTATTCCATTATACATATATAGGTACACAGATTCATTCACTGCAAATGTAACTTTGTAATACTATATGTTTATATGGGATTACAAAGTTATTTATACAGTTGGTGTATCTCGAAAACTGGACTGAATTTGACATTCAGGATTCTACTTTTATCCATAACGAAGTTATAGGGTTTTGGAAATGGCCTGAACTGCTTCGAGAAAAGGATGGTACGGCCGTGCCGCTTTTTTGCTCGACTTGGCGGGGGCACTGCCGTGCCCCCAGATGGTTATCCCTATTTTGTAAATGTAGACGGAACGGCACGCAACACAAACCTGAGTGGTTTTTTGCTGTGCCGCATAGCAATATTGGAACAATTTTTATCTAATAATAAATAAAAAAAAAATATATTTGAGAGGGGGCTAGTCGAGATTTTAACCCTTCCAGTACCGCGCCCACTATCACAAAAAACGGCTTTGGACCGGGGGCTTCTGACGTCATCTCGGCGCGCGGCACTTGTTTCAACATTTATGTTTTTCACGACTGTTCGTTTATGTTATAAGAGCTGAGTTACAGTTCTTTAAAGCTGATAAAATCGTCGGTAAGTAGAAACAATAACAATAACATTTAGATGTTTAATTAGTTTTGTACAGCTTTTTGTTTCTAAGGGATCTTGATAAAGTGTATTTACTGCAAATAAATTTGGTTTTATCAATGAAAAAGCGTAAGTTTTTATTTTATTTTTATGTCTTCACAATCAATACAAAATAGTCTTCCTAAAATAAACCGAAATTATGCATGTAACCATTATAATAATCTACTTTTTACTCGCAAACATTTGCTAAAAATTCGACAATAGACAGTTTGCGCGCGCTTTGTAACCTCATTTTCAAAACCTTTTTTGTGAAAATATTATAGCGTCTTCCTTAATTTTTCTTATACAATCATATAGATATAATATTTAGAAATAGTATGTATTTATAAATTTACATACGTGCAATAAACTATCTATAAAAAGGCTAAATATCTCAGAAGGTAGATCTTATTTGAAATCTTACCCGTTATTTCGCGTAAAGGTGTTTTGTTTTTCCTTTTTTATCAATTGAAACACAAAAATTTACTGCTGTTGTAACTTAAGTCATTCCAAAACATTATCAAATAAAGATCATTAAGATTTCTTACCAGTTTTTAAAAGAAAATCCAACAAAAATCACAAACACAAAAAGAAAACAATTACGCAACTAACAGCACCAACAACGCGAAAGTGAATGCCTATTATTTTTTATTTCGTCTATGTAACTGAGTGAGTTTAATACTTGAGAATACTTTTTAGTTCGTTCAGAATCGAATGAAATATTGTTCAATTGAAAATATACTGTATTTTTATATCAATTAAGACGAAAATAGCAGCACGTAATGCAGACATGAATTCATGTCCGCGGTACTCAACGGTCACAAAACGTGGACATGAATTCATGTCCACGGTACCTTAGGGGTTAAACGAACATGCGGCTCACCTAACGGTAAGTGACTACCCAACAACTGCAACACCAAGGGAATCACAGGTGCTTTGCCGTTTTAAAAAAAAAGTTTTCTTCTTGAAGGTCCCTAAGTCGTACTGGTCCGAAAAAATCGCTGGTAAATCATAATTATAGATGGTAAGTACATAGTAGATAATGATGATAGAATTTTTATATGAAACTCATTTTCGACATAAAGGAATTTTTTTTCATGTATTTCCGTCATAAAACTTGATTAACAACTTGAGATCAGACAGATTTATGGAGGAATCTCGAAAGCGTTTTTACGATGTGAAACTAAAGTCATTATTTTCTGAACAAACTTTCTCACCCGGCTCGCGTCATGAGCTTGATAGCATGTTGATCACTATAATGGCGGCTGTACACGCTCGTCTCGTCGCCTCATGTGCCTCTTGTCGCGTAGAAGTTCGACACGAGAGCACACCATGTACACACTCGTTGTATCACTTGAACACCGGATGCCCACTGCGTTTCGTCGCTGCGTTTTGCCTTTGCTATTTTTTATTATAATTTTTACACGTTTACAACAAAAATAAAAAGCCATGGCGGATGGTTTCTATTGACCGTAACAGAAGTATGTAAGTACCTATATTTGATTTAACAATATTAAACCATTTTTTTGATATTTTTTATAATTACCAAGAAATTAACGACTGTGTACTGGCAGCGCTCTCGTTTCATCGCGAGACTCACGGGACCCTTTTACTCGAGCGCAATAAACCGATACGCTTCCGAGAGCGAACGAGGGCCGCGAGACGCGACGCAACGCGACGAGGATACTATGTACACACTTGTAGGACTGTCTCGTGGTGTCTCGTCGAGTGTGTACAGCCGCCATAAAACTTTTTTACTATAATATAAAAATGATGAAAAAAAGTTTTCTAAATTAATGTGTAGTTTTGTTATTATTTCAAGCACTTACACCTTTGATTACTCTTTTGGTCAGTATAACAAAAATATAATAATACAATTTTGGAAGAAAAAAAATCATTTTAACATCCTGTTATTTTAACATACTATTATGTTACTGCTGTCGTTATGTTTTTGTTTTGAAAAAGTTTACAATATATAGTATATAAATGAATAACAACCAGAATGAAGTATTTCACCTACAGACAGTATTATGAGCTTAGAAGCAATAAATTTGGAATGACTTGAATTAGTAACATTCTTCTACTTATTTACACCTTATCAAAGTCCACTGCTGAACATAGGCCTCCCCAAGTTAGTAGCATTACCTGAATTATTTTTAATAAGTTATTTTATACATTAAGTGCACAGGACAATTGTCTTAAGTTGCATACAATTGTTTTTTATAGGATAAGGGTGACAAGTGAGCACACAGTCCACCTGATAGTGAGTAGCTATTGTGACCCATAGACATCTACGTTTATCCTCGTTGGCGAATCAAAAATGATGCGTTGTCAGCCGCGAAGATGATAATATGGAATGCCTCTGTTCCAGAGAAAAGGGTCTCTGGTTCTCTACACTCACCATATGAAACATAGCAGCATTAAGCTGCTATTTTACGCTAGTATTCTGTGCGAGCGTGGTCCTTCCCCTGTCGAGCCGAACCATTCGTACTACAACTACATAATTAATATAGCTGCAGCATGGCTCTACACCATCCCCGTAAGATTGCAAGAAGCCTGTCAATTTCTATGTTTTTTACTCTCGCTGCCACTGCACAGCAAGTTCAGTTTTTTGATTTGGATAAACACGTGTACTTGTGATACTAAAATTTGTTTTATTTTATTTATTTATTACTAAGAAAACCCATCGGATTTGCCTCACGGTATCATCTGGGTATCAAAAAAAATTAAATTTATTTATTTATTTATTTAAGCTTTTATGCACAAAGTTGTACATATGGCGGACTTAATGCCATAGGGCATTCTCTCCCAGTCAACCATTAGGCTAAACAGAGATAGACAAACAAGAGGCGGTGCAGCAGTAATCAAAATAGAAAGCGCTAAAAGAAAAGAAATTGTTTATACATATATACATATAATTATAAATATACACACACATACATAGACATATATACTTAAATACACACAATATATACATATATAAATACATACATACACATATATACACAATACATATAAATATTATCTATGTCAGAACAAATATGAAATATACATATGCGTATGAAAATAAAAGCTATGTTTGTTCAAACCTGCAACAATTTTTCATATGCTTACGGACTTGATTTTTAAAAAGAAACTTGTTGGAAGCTTTTTTAATGTCAAGAAATCATATTATATGAGAGACAGTTCTCAGTAAATATTTCTTGTATTTAAAGCTTCGTTAAAATTTTCACGAGAGGCTAAAAAGCAGTATAAGGCTTTATGAAATTCGAGAGCCTCGTTAAGCTTGCACGAGCTATTATTGCGTGCGGTCTAATCAAAGTGGAGAGCTACTGGAGGTTTGTTTGCTCAATAAAAAATAATTCTGATTTAAATTTATAGTTGCATAAACATTTGAACATAGCCAGCTCACCAAAAATATTATGTCTGAAGGTATAATTTAGAGGGAAAGTGTTGGCAACCCCGTCTAAGGGAGACTTGTCGTGTTTACTGTCTGTGACCTGTGGTGCTAAACTTGCAAGCCACCTCAACACACATTTAGCTTTGCTGGCATTCTGTAGGTAGCTTACTTAAATATACTTACCACTACTTAGACAAAGTATCATATTATATAATGGTTATATTATATGATATATTAGTAGAGCTAAGCTTCAACTATATAGGGTTATTTTTAGCAGCCAAATTTTAAACATAAGTTCAAATATTTTAATAAAGATATACCGTTATTGCAGTTTTTGAAAATACGATTAAATAAGGCTTCTGTTTTTATTTAAAATTATTAATTGAATGTGATTTATGGGCAAGAACATTTTTGCCTACCGATCGACCCTTACGAATGTACTATGCGTGCGCAGTAAAATCAGATAAAATAATGAATTACCACTCATTTTGAATTTAAAATATAAAAATGGCATAATTTTTGATGTTTTTAACTAATTTTTCTTCATCATTTTTTGTTTGTTCGTATTTTATGCGCTGCCGTACTGGTCATCAGATTGCGGCAAAACTTTGCCAACTTATTGCTTGCACCCCCGCGAAGGTTCCACGATAGGGTATATATAAGTCAATTTCAATGAATGTATTATCATTACTAATGAAACAATAGAACTCTTCCAAATTTGTAAAGATATTTCCACAAATATTTATTCTACGGCAGCAACGCGCCAGGTACCAGGTAGTTAAATTTAAAAAAAGTACTCAGAGAAAACCTCTCGGGTACCACGTCTTTTCATTGACTCGGAAATCACTCCTCACTAAATTAAACGCTTAATAAACATTTATTTAAATTTATTTTAGTGAAATTTAAATTCTTTTCTAAAATATTCATAATATTCATCTCATCATCATCACACGCACACCATCCTTACATAACATATTTTTACAGATTTATCGTGTTTTTTTTTTCTTATTTTCAATTCCCGACGTTTCAGGTGCTTTGCAGCACCTTTGATCACGGGGGACTGAAGTGATTGATGTCTCAATGTCAGAGTTAGCGCGAAGTACCCAGAGTTTGAATTCCCGGAAAGAACCCGAGAATTAAAAATAGGTAGAAATAAACGCGATGAAATCCGTAAAAGTAGTTTTATTCAATGTGTAGTGTTCGCGTAGATATAACAAAATCATAAAGTACGGTCAAGTTTAAATATAGACTTATAAAAGTAAAACAATTAAAATATTTTTATTAAATAGCAGTCAGCTGAAGCAAATATATATAGGGTTCTGTTAATGATTATTTTTATATTTATGCGTCTGGATCGTTTTGGTGATTTGATAATCGTAAACGTGACTTCTTAACTTGTAGTCCAACGTCAGTCCGACACGACCGAAGAGAGATCAGGCGCAGGACCAACAGCTTTACGTGCTCTTCAAGACACGGGAGTGAAACACCGCCGTCTTTCTAACTTCGGGCTTCTACCGAAAATTTCTTAACAAAAAAACCCAATAAATATTTTCGGCCTAAACCTGGATTTCAACCCGGGCCCATGTGTACAGTCGCGCTTATTTCTAAACCTACGAGGCAATCAATTCTTGAACAAATAAGTTTTATATAAGAACTACAAACTGCGCAACGTAATTAATAAAGTTGCAGCCTATTTACGTCCTGGGCTCAGGCGTCCTCTCATTTCTGAGAGGGTTTTAGGGCAAGGAAATGTTCACTGCGCTGCCCCGATGCGTGTTGGCGTACTTCACATGTCTTCGAAATATATTTTTTTCTTATTTCTCAGACATGTAGGTTTCCTCACGAAGTTTTCCTTCACCGCCGAGCACGTGGTAAATCAGCACTTAAAATTGCAATTAACAATTTCATTGGTGCCGGCGGGGATCGAACCCGGGTTGCTCGAGTACTGTGAAGCTTACAGCGAGCGCTAACCATCTGAGCTACAACGGCTCTACGTAATTAATAAACGTATGTAAATACAATTAGGGTGGCTAAAATTTTACAAATTCTGCTTCAAAAGCATTTTTATGGATCAAAAAATTCGTGGAGGATAAAGAGGGAGAATAAAGGTAAAGCCATTTTAATTTAGTTCAAACAGAACTAAATTAAAATGTAAACATACTCGTAAGTACAACCTTACGCCTAGTTAACTGTATTTAAAGGAGTTCTTTATGTCTGTTCGTCATTAGAAATATAAACTTTTTTATTCAATGTATTATACTAGCTGTGTCCCTCGGTTTCACTCGCGTATAATTTAAGGAATTGCTGATTGATTAATTGATTTATAGTACTTCAGTATAGTTAATATTTTTAGGAAACTTTTCATATGGTATTAAAATATATTGTTATTCACCGCATCCTGTTCTATATAAGCCAACATATAACTTTCCATGGGAAAAACAGCATTCACTTAAATCTATCCCCACTTGCTTGAAAGTCTGTCCCTGTGCTTTATTTATAGGAACAGCAAACGATACTTTTATGAGAAATTGTATTCCTTTAAAACTAAATGGTAAATCTGTAGGTATCATAAGAATTCTAGGTATTAGTGCCGTTTGCCCGACTGCTGGCCCAGTCAAAACTATGGCAATTGTGATATTGATTTCTTATATTTACGCGAACACTACTCGACTGTGGCCGTCTTCACTCGGTCACTGTGACGTAGGCGCGGAACCCGAAGCTTGTTGTCGTGCAGAACCTCCTTGACGTGCTGAATCTCAGCGGCCAGGCTGCTAAAGAATTATTTGCTTCTAACTCCAAATAATTCTTTAGCTTAGCTATATGTGTTAGTCATTAGAAATCCTAATAATACCATAGGTCACACTGTATATAGAAAAAAGACCCATACAAACCGATATTTAAACGGTGAATTCCACCGTCACCCTTCACAGTTAGCTACCGTGGGCAAATCTTTGTTACAGAGAGCACGAGGGATCTGTGACAGCAAACACCTGACCGCCGAGATTCAGCACGTCAAGCAGGTTCTGCACGACAAAAACCTTCGGGTTCCGCGCCTACGTCACAGTGACCGAGTGAAGCCGGCCACAGTCGAGCGTGTGCCTGCTGTACTACCGTATGTCAGAGGTGTCACAGACAAGATTGGTTACATCTTGAAGCGAGCTTCTATTAGAACATTCTTCAAGCCGCCGAAGAAGATTAGTCAGTTCTTACCATCCGTCAAGTGCAATATTCCTCTACAAGATGCAGGAGTGTACAAGCTTGATTGTGAGTGTGGTCTCTCATATATAGGGCAAACAAAACGATCTATAAAAACCCGCGTAAAAGAACACATAGCTGACGTGAAGCACCAACGTTCTGGGAAGTCTGCAGTTTGTGATCATATCCTAGACGGCCCCCGCCATTACATTAGATTTGATAAACTACAAATTCTCGCGAAAGAACATCGATTCCTGCCAAGGATGATACGTGAGGCTATTGAAATTAAAAAACATCCTAATTTCAATATAGAGGGAGGCTGGGTATTACCAACTGCTTGGGATCCTGTAATTCATAAAATTAAAACTAAACCCAAGCATACCACTGCAAGACTTCAAGACAGTTATTTCATTCTGCGTAGATCGGACCAAAATTATAAATTAAAAAAGCTGAAGGTACTCCGGTTTAACTATGATATCGAGACGTCAATCACCTCAGTCCCCCGTGACCTCGGTTGCTGGAAAACAACCGAAACGTTGGGAACATAAAATAAGTTAATTAAACGCGATAAAATCCGTAAAAATAGTTTTATTCAATTATGATATTATTTTTAAGAAATTTAACTCGAAGCCTAGTTTCGTAATTAAATAACGTGAGTGTCACTTTTTAAGTTCAATGAATAAAGGGGAAGCAAACAAGGATTCAAAGAATTTAAAAATTCTTTCTCAACAATTGCGATACACATTCGTAGGTAGCGATCACATCATTCCCAGGGGCTATCTATCAATAATGTATTCTTTAATAATATAACAACCGTTTTCACATTGTCTTTGTTGTATAAAAACATAAAGCATTTTTAATAGAGACAGTCATTATATAATGTTCCGTTGCGCAGTGGCTTAGCAATGAATTGCAGCGCCAAGGGCCGAGGCTTCGTATCTCGCAAGTATTTGTATGGCTTACAAATAATTTTTCCGGGTCTGTATGTTTGTTCTTGTAAAATTTATGTATTTAAACTGCCCCCATAATAAAAGACAAAATCCTAGTGTGTAGGTAACGTTTTAAAAAATATATAAATATATAATACATGTTTTCAGGAATTGTATTGTAAAAATAAATTGTGACGTGAAAGAATTAGTGCCTATGGATTCTTATCTCCATCCATTATATATCGTATGAAAACACAATGTATCTCTCAAGTAATACATATTATATCAAATGAGATTGTTTAGTGCGATTGCAAAGTCAATTTATTTATTTATAAGACTTTGATAGGTTAGCTAATTACGTAATAACTTAAGACAGAAGGACCCTTAAGTAGAGCTCTCACAACTTGTTACGATAGAAGAACTGAGTTGCGAGACTTGATTTTTTTACCCATTTAGGCGAAGCCAGGGCGGATTGATATTATAATACATATTTTTTTTTAGTTTTTCTTCACAAAAATCAGTCTGATAGGAACAGGATTCTAACTTCTCGATAGATTCATTAAAGTACCTCCTCCTCGTTCATAGATCGATTTAAAGAAATTATCTTTTTATTTGTAAGAATAATAAGAGTTGTCAGACCCGTGCTCGACCAGTATTCTATGTGTGCTATTCAAAAACATTTAATCGTCGTGTCAGAGTTTTAATGAGTCCTTACAACATTTTCCATGAAAAAAATGTTACAAAAGACAAAAGTCTGTTTTCAATCGTATAATAATGAATATATATTAACATGTTCTTCATTCTAAATACGATGTTTTTGTTTTAATTAAACCACTCTCTTTCGTTAATTTGTAAAAATAACATAGAGCGATTTTCAATTTGCTCGCACGCCAGCGGCAGCAGTTTTACTTTACAATCCACTGGTTTTACAAAGGACTTCAGTTTTTTAAAGCTTTACTATAATGGTGCTTAGTAGACTGCAGCTATTGTAGTTCTAAAATAATTTATATATTTATAACAGTTTATATATTATTGCTCAAGAGTTAGATAAATTTCTGAACTACTAAATAATAGATAACTACGACTTGCATGTGCTATATCTATGCTGCAGTTATATTATCGCTGTAGCTCACTCAGAAGCGTAACATAGCAGCTTAGTCCGCTTTGTTTTCAACAGCATTTTAGTTCTTAGTCGAAGAAAAATGTAGTCATTGGGCCACAGCATATACTTACAATCCGGTGTACTGTGTGCGTGTTTGGCTCCCTTTTTCAATAAAAATAAATAGAATTTGATCCACACCGGTACGAATGAAATTGTTAATTTGCAATGTAAGTACAAAATAAGTGATTTACCACGTGCTCGACGTTGAAGGAAAACATCGCGTGGAATAAAATGTTTGAGATCATGCGAAGTCCGCACTAATTGCTAACTGACTAATTGCTTTATATCCCTCACATATGAGAAGAGACATGTGCTCAGCATCCATATAACATGAAGCTTATTGTTATAATAAAAAAGTATTTACATGTTTTATCATGAAATATATTAAGTGATCTTTAACGGTTCTTCAATGACAAGACATTTCTTTCCTGCTTAACGATGCTTAATTTTAACGGTCTTCAACAGTCACATTACCTTCACGAGTAAATCTATAAATTTCCCTCAGAGTTGCAGAGTTAGCTAGAACTTTGTTCAAGATTTTGAACTTCTTTTTGACTTAATAACCTTTATAATCTCTAATCCTTTATAATCTGAAAGTGAGGTCGTTGCTACCAAGCTGTGACTGTTTTTTTTTTAATAATCAACTCCTAAATATCAACGTTAATATATGGATTGCTTAAGAGTGTAAGTTCCTGTATTCTCTAAACGACAATAGAAAGAGATGTCCAAAAATTGAAGTGTCGCGTGTGCACCCTCACAACGGAGTCCTACAGATGATTGGCAACAGAATGGGCTCCACTATATGCCAGTTTCGTTGGTTTTCGGTTTTGTTATAGAACCAATATGACATAAGAAAATTGTCTACATGATGGTAAGTGGCATCTGCAGTCCAAAGAGGGCTACAGTTGCCTTGTCATCTCTGAGAAATAACCACGAACTTAAAAGGTCGTGGGTTTGAATTTGCCATTCGACTACTGTCGTAAACCTCTCCTTACACAAATGTTTAAGAGAATTGTGAAGTACCGATACGCGGCGAGAGTAGGTATTTTCACAAATTCTATCACTTTCATACCGCTCGCTCCGTATCACTGTATAGTGCGATAGAGTGTTGTAAGTCTTGGAAGCAATTGCCTATATTTCATTTTAGAAATAGTGTTTCTGGCGATTACATTTTAACTCCTAAACCTTTACGACACACGAGTACACCTTAGTCTAGATCTATGCGTTTTTATTTTTTAATAACTTAGTTTAGTTTAATTAAAAAAAGAACGCTCGGGGAAGTTTTTAAGTCAAAAATATAGATATTTAGATGCTAATAAGTTATATCGTACGCAACATTTCTTTAAAATAAAAACTTACGGACCTAGTTTTTCATTATAGCTACACTATTTGCAAAACTAATGAAAATTATAGTTTTTACGTTTAAGAGAGAAAACAATATCGCTTTTTGTATGAAAATTTACAGCTTCACAATCCTCTTAAAGCTTACCGGGAGTAGTTAAAGGGAACATTAGCACCTTACGTTAATAGCATCGATATTTCTTTTTTTTAAACTTACTCAGACGGCTCCAGACTGAAAAGGAGGTTTACCACCTAGTCATGTATTACGAGTTCCATGAGCCAAGTAGATATGTATATTAAATACTCAATTAGTTGATAATCAAATAAAATGTATGAAAAATTGCATGCAATCATCCCTAGTATAAATATAAATGATTATTGAAAATAAATCCATATTATATTTTATAATATGGATTTATATTCAATAATTTATTTATAGATATTATATGTTATATTGTATTCTATTGGTATTTTTCATGCAAAATCTTGATATATATTTGTAAATGTGTAAGTGACTAACGTGAGTCATATTTGTATATACTTATGCATGGCATTTTTTTTTATAGAATAGGGGGCAAACGAGCATGCGGCTCACCTGATGGTAAGTGACTACCGCCGCCCATGAACAACCGCAACACCAGGGGAATTGCAGATGCGTTGCCGACCTTTTAGAAAGGTGTAAGCTCTTTTCCTGAAGGTTCCTAAGTCGTATCGGTCCGGAAAATTTGCTGGTGGTAATTGATTCCACAAGGAAGTCGTGCGAGGGAGAAAACTTCTTCTAAATCGCACAGTGGTGGACCGCCAATCATCCAGATGGTATGGATGGTAACGCGAGTTTTGTCGCGATGTGCGATGGTGAAATTGAGCGGCTGGAATTAGTCCGAACAATTCCTCAGAGCACTCCCCGTGATAAATGCGATAAAATACGCAAAGAGATGCAACATCTCTACGCAGTGCCAGTGTATCGAGCCGATCAGAAAGAACTCGGTCGTCGACGATTCGAACCGCTCTGCGCTGGATGCGGTCAAGTGGAAGGAGCTGGCACTGGGGTGCCCCGGCCCAGAGATGAGAACAGTATTCCATGTGGGGCTGAACTTGCGCTTTGTAAAGTTGCAAGCGATGTGCCGGCATGAAATACTGTCTCGCTCTGCTGAGCACGCCAAGCTTTTTAGAGGCCAATTTGGCCTTCCCTTCCAAGTGACCACGAAACTGCACACTATTCGATATGTTGACGCCAAGGATTCCGATACTGGCTGAGGCAGTAAGGGGAGTGCCTTGAAACTGAGGAGATACGACAAAGGGGTTCTTTTTAGCGGTAAACGCGCAAACTTGTGTCTTCTGGGGATTGGACTGGACTAGGTTTAGTCGCCCCCAATCCGAGACTTTGTTAAGCAAAGACTCGACTTCAGACACAAGTTTGGTCCGGTACTCGGCGACGTTTTCCCGAGAAATATTGGCATGGCCGGTATATAAGGCATCACCAGTGCTGTCGTCCGCATAGCAATGAATGCTACCAGTTAGCAACATATCATTCATATGCAGGAGAAACAGCGTTGGTGATAGCACGCAGCCTTGTGGAACACCAGCGTTGATAGGCTTGAAATCAGAGCATTCAACATTACTCTTATTGGCATGCCAACATTACTCTTATTTTCTTTTATCGCTTCGTTAATATTGTCCACAAATATTTTCAAAGGAGGGACGAGTGAGTGCCTCTATATTTTACTTTAGTAACAGACTGGAGTCTATATGATAGAATTTTACACATATCTATTTACTTTTTAAATATTCGAAAAGTATAATAATAAGTTCCTACAGACCGAATTTCGGTCACGACCGCCAGCCTCAGCGGAGACTTCTCCGCCGAGAAAGAGGAGATCTGCGCAGGACATGATTATATTGCACGAGTGTATTTGCACTTCCTATTCTCTCACTCTCATCGTCCAATAAACGGCATTCCGACACGACCGGAGCGAGATCAGGCAGACTCTGGATAGAGAGGATATACCTGCTTTACGATGCGCAGGGATGAAAACACTGCCAACTTCCTGACACCGGGTTACTTCTGAAAATTTCTTGACAGGTAAACCTAGTAATTGATTTTGGCTGGATCCGGGATTCGAACCAATGGATTAGCAGTCGCGCTTACGATCACTACACCAAGGAGGCATTCAAATACTGACTTTGAAAACTATAATAAATAAATATTGCTAGAAAAGTAAATTTTACTAGCTCCTGAAATAAATTCCGATGGAGAAAGCAATTGCGATCTAATGCATAGTTATGAGCTTCTGGAAACCGAGGTAGGTAAACAGCACTGGTATTTTAATATCGTTCAAGGGGAGAAATCTATTTCATGAAATATATAAAATGTTCGAACTTAAAACTCAAATAATAATGTAGGTATAAAATTAGGATATTAAAAACAGTAGGACGAACGAACGTAATAACAAAACAGTTTATGTCTGGAACAAACTCTTAATATGTTGTTTCTTTTAGGAGCATTTGATTTTAATATGCCTGTAAATTTCATCAAAATGTGAAATATTATATTGCTCATCTTAGTAGTGCAGTTTTTACTTGTTTACGATGATTACTTGCTTGCTTTCTAATGACGTTTGCTTGTATCTATCCATTACAGTCTATTACGGTCCTCTCCTGGCTCCTGTATATAGTATACCTTAAACTTTATTATAAGGGGATATTTGTCACAGTTTGCCATACTTGGCTAACGAGTTCATTTTCTAGTTGTTATTGGGAATTCGCTGATGACCTTCTGCCTCCTGCTGTTGTCTCACTGTTTTGTTTCTCTCTGTCACATCTTACAACGCCCTTTTATTTATATATTGTGTATTGCATTTCCTTTAAAAGTACATATAGAGCAATTAAAGCTTTTAGACATTCTTTACCAGTCAACGTAGATCGTTAATCCTCGGGAAAAAATAAAAATCCCGGCTTCGTCAAATGATTTAAAAAGAGTCTTTACACAAATATATTTATGTATTTTTATATTCAAAATATATACACCTTCTGCCTTTCTCTAAAATCCCGTAAAATTAAACTACTGGTTGCACACATATGCACATAAAAACATTGCTTAATATGTGTGCATGAATTTGCGTTCTTATTTGTTCTTAGTTGTGCATGGATTTGGCTGTGTTTCAGCGTCATCTTAAACAAACTACGCGCAGAATTTAGGCAGAGGGCAGGGCGGGAGGGTTCAAAACGAGCAGAGTCATGTTAATTACTGCGCGTAGTACGCAGCCGTTATATCGTTACCATTACAGTCTATCAAAAGGTCACTGCTGAACAAAGTCATCTCCCGTAGATTTTCTTATATTGAGTATATTTGCCACGGTTGCCACGCTTGGCAGTTTATTTATTGGTTGTTATTAGAAAGACGCTACTGCCCATCTTCTGGTTTGTTTCCATTCGCCTCTTACGACATTCACTCTACGATATGGGTTAGTGGATATTCGCTACTACACGGTGGTGTACGCAGCGCTCAATTTATATTTTTTGTTGGTCTGAAATTCTAAAACTTTTCCCGTACACAAGAAACTTCTTCTGTGGAGGGGATATATTTTACACTCATAATTTTTACATGGACCTCCTGGAATAACTGGCCTGGTCCTGGAATAATTGTTAGTGGGAATTTGTTTTACCGTACATGTTCCGTGTGGAATCAGAACCCATGCTTTGTAGCGCCGCAACCAAAGTCATTGCCACTGCGCTACTGAGCCGTGTTGAACGCAAACTTCATAAAAATAAATTTACATGTCATAGGAAATACAAAGAGCTCCAACTTCGCGTAAAAGCCGCGACTAGCCTTCAATACAACCCTCAATAAAATGTGAACATAATACCAAGTTATTTCTTTATTAATTTGAAAGGATCTAACGTAAGAATTCTACGTGGTAGAGCCACTGTGCAGTTATTTTATGGTTGTAGCACGAATGGATGGCCTCAACCGAGGAAGGACGACGCTCTCACAGAACACCAGCGTGAAAAGCACCTGAATGCTGCTGTGTTTCGTGTGGTGAGTGTGGAGAACTGTAGACCCTTTTTACTGGAAACGAGGCATTTCATCTTAGTACTCAGGGGTGACAGCGCGTCTATATTTTGATTCTTCAGCTAGAATAGATATAGACATCTATGCGCTACTGCATTCACTTACCATCAGGTGAACTGTGTGATCGTCTTACAACTTTTTTTTAGAAAAAAAAATACAACAGAAATTACAATAATTTATACTCGTAATATAGAAGTTTCTGCAATTTTTTCTTACTTATTGCACTCCGATAACATGCAACTACAATATGTGCCGCAACGCAATACTGTTAATCATAAAATTATAGAAAAATTATCAACAAAAAAATTAAAAAGCTAGTCTATTGCTAGATGTGGGTATCTCCCGTTGCATAGAAGATTGACTACACCAAGACTACATGTACTAGTCCGGAATAAGACGGTCTAGAAGATTAATTACACAGGAATAATAAGGTCCAGAAAATTGGGTTAGTTTTAAAAGGTTAGAAAACTTAAATTTTTGTTATTTGGATAAAACACTTGTACTCACTTGTGTCACAATCATTAATTCACTAAGTATATAAATCGACTGGTTTCACCGCACGCCATCATCAGGGTATATAACAATGTTGTCACTTAATGAGGGTCCAGCTTCATTTATGTGTATAATTAAATCACAAAAAAGAAGCTGAACTTTTTTTTTATAAGAGAGGGGGCAAACGAGCATGCAGCTCACCTGATGGTAAGTGACTACGGCCGCCCATGAACAACTGCAACACCAGGGAGGGGATTGCAGATGCGTTACCGGCTTTTAAAAAGGAGTACGCTCTTTTCTTGAAGGTCCCTAAGTCCTATCGGTCCGGAAAAATCGCTGATGGTAATCGATTCCACAAGGAAGTCGTACGAGGAAGAAAACATCTTCTAAATCGCACAGTGGTAGACCGCCAATCATCCAGATGATGTGGATGGTATCGGGAGTTCTGCCGCGATGTGCGTTCGTGAAATTTGGCGGCTGGGATTAATCCGAACAATAAAAGAACTTCCACCAAGGGATAATAATCGTAAGTTTAAATTATATAAAAGTTTAACCCTGCTTTATGAGGGTTGGTTCAATGTTTACCCGACAAGTTTTAGTTTGCTTGTTACTATATGTCTGAGCACACGACATTGTTACAACTTTAAACTTTGTAGACAAGGGTTCGGTTGGACAGCGACAGCACTCATGTCTACGAATGCACGAATCTAAAAGTACATGTAGTAACCTTCTCTCCTCATGACGCCTGAATTTTTTTTTACCACGCGTCGTGTTCCTAGGAATTGTTTGGAGTAATTGCAGCCATCAAATTCCACCAAAGCACATAGCATTCTCGGCAGTTCATAACTTTGAGACTATTTGAGTTTTCTTCCTCGCAGTCACTTTGTAGAATCGGTATCCACCGGCGACTTAGGGATCGTTAAAACACGAGCTTACTCGTTATTAAAAGATCGCCAACGCATCTGCTTCGCCCCTGTTGTTGTAGTTGTTAGTGGTTTGTATATCTTGAAAGAATGTAAATTAAGAAATATCCGTAAAAATTAACAAAAAACCGTAAAAATTAGCTTTGGCCAATAAATTTTTCCTGTTTAACTAAAGGCTTAGTTAAATTTATATGTGGCACCACTTATTATATTAGTAGATGTTTGTCAACAATTTTATTATTACCTGTACCATTAAAATAAATATGTACTGAACTAATTCTGCAATTATAGAGTTAATGAATATTGATTTACTGACTGTTTTGTTAAAACTGTTTGCATTGTCGGTAATGTCTATATATTCTGTAAATTAAATGGAATTTGCGTTCACAATAAGCTAAATTAAACTTCATATGCCAACATTTTACATGTAATGGGTAGTATAAATACTTAATGAATGAGATTTAGTTATCAAAGTTTATGAAACTGCAGATAGATTTGACAACTTATCAAATATTTTGTCGTACTACTTAATAGTTTGGGTCTTTTTAAATATTTGGATCCTTATAAACACTCAATCTATTTACCGCCTCACTGTTCTAGCTGGTAAAAGTATTCAAATATAACTACCAAAAAGCGTTTTCCTTTTTTCTATTCCTTTGAGTTTTTTTGATTCCACTTTTATAGAGATTATCTCTAACGTAGCAGCATAAAAGGCTGCATTGCTTTATGTAATCTTTTGAGTAAAATAAGTACCAAAAGTTTATGAATTTGAGCTTTTGTTGAATCCTAACACAGTATAAAGATAGAGAATACGAATTGAAATGGACCAAAGAGTTCAAAGATTATGGTTGCAATGTAATCGTCTCTTTTATTTTCATGTAAGCGCAATTTACCATGAGCAAAAAATTACATACGGCAGTCTAGCACTAGCACGAATTCTAACTAGCAAGTTACAGCAACAGAATAAAGCTGTATTTCAAATGGTGAGTGTATAGAACTGGATACCCTTTTTACTGCAAATGAGGCATATCAACTTAGACTTTAAGGGTGACAACGTATCTGCAATTTGACTTTTAATCGAGGATCGATGTAGAATGTCCATGGGCCAAAGTACCCACTTCATACCATCAGCTGGATTCTGTCACCCTTAAATTATAAAAAAATGGAGCCATCTAATCGGTACATTTTCTACGTGGTAAAGTCACGCTGCACCTATATTACTGGTGTAGTTGTAGCACGAATGGGTCGGGCTCGACCAGGGAAGGACCATACTCTCACACAGTACCAGTGTAAAATAGCAGCTTAACGCTGCTGTGTTTGGTATGGTGAGTGTAGAGAACCGGAGAACCTTTTTACTGGAAACGAGGCATTCAATCTTAATTCTCATGGGTGAACACGCATCTATATTTTTATTTAATCGAGGATAGATTTAGATATCTATGTGCCACAGCAACCACTTACCGTCAGGTGGATTGTGTGCTCGTTTGTTACTCTTAACCTATATAAAAAAACATACGTTGAATATAGAACTTTCTTCTTTTTGAAATCGTTCAATAAATAAAACTAGTATAGTGAACCAGGCAGAAATGAATTTCTGAAAGAAAATAGTTGTCGATTAAATCGCCTCACCGCACCGCAAAATTGTTATAGTTTATCTTGGATAATCGCTCTCACAATATATATATGTATATATATATATATATATATATATATATATATATATATATGAATATATTATAAATAAATAATATCTGATCAGGCAGACGTTGTTCTGCCCTTTCCGACGACCATTTGCTTTCCTAAAAAAATATTCCTGAGATTAGCAATAAAAAAATTGAGGGTCACTTATTTGGACAAAAAATCGTATCTCTCAAGTTGGACCAAACTACACACAGTGTGCATTCATTGAAAGTGTGTGACAAACAATGTGACACGTAATTTTTAATTTTTCAACAAAGTTTTATATATAATAAAATTAAAGAATATGTTTGTAAAATCTAAACAACTTTTTTTTACTTTAATAAACATTTTTATAATTTCCATCTGTCTTTATGTCAGTCTGTCTAGGCTAATCTTCGAAATGGCTCAACCGATTATTAACATTCACGAACATGTAGAGAGAAATGTCAGTTGTGATCTAGGCTATGTATAATTTTCTTGAAAAGCAAAATAATGATAAAATAAATGGTCTTTGTTTATCTTGAATCTTAACATCGCAGCATTCATAGATCCTATACAGGCAATGCCGGGGCGGGTCGCTAGTGACAAATGAACTCACGCATATATGCTACATTTTTCCTATTGACTTTATCGGTTTATGACTACTCGCAACGCATTTAAAATATT
Source organism: Parnassius glacialis (assembly GCA_033319125.1). Taxonomy (NCBI): domain Eukaryota; kingdom Metazoa; phylum Arthropoda; class Insecta; order Lepidoptera; family Papilionidae; genus Parnassius; species Parnassius glacialis. The sequence continues at coordinate 45,796,136 of JAVANC010000018.1, forward strand.
ACGTAATGAGGATGTAAGAATATTAACCACTCCATATCATCTTGTAGGTGTTGTTAGATGCAGCAGAAGGAAGCTAAACCAGAAGATGGGCAAGTTGCATCTTTCTGATAAAATTAAAGTAAAATACAGCGGTTGCCAACCCGCTTGCCAAACGTTACAACTGTGGCAATACAATAGCGAAGTTTTCATAGGCTGTAATGAATGAGCATGTGTTTCTGATTGTATGATCTTCTATCTACGAGTATACACTCAACAGGATTAATACCTAGAGCACATAATGCAGTGTAGGCTTATGTACAATAATCCATCAGCTAGTGCGGCGGCGGAGTTAGGTAGGTAGTGGACGGATTACCGTTAATAGATTAGGGTGAACATTCTAAGCAATTTGTATGCATTTGTCATTCATCACATGATCTAGACAAGGTAAAAATACAAAAAAATTATCGATATAAAAATAATAATCATTACCATAGATTTATGATATAACGAAAGAAATATTTATTGAGATTTTCAAGTGAACATTAAATCTAATAATGTTTTAAAACTACGTTCGTGGTAGTTGCTGGGCTCAAACATAATACATATTTATATCAATTATTCTCTTGGATGTTTACTTATACTACTTCCACTGCAGTTTCTAAATAATAGATGTGACCTCTATTTTGATATCCGAATGGGTGCGCTATGTCTATATATATATATATATATATATATATATATATATATATATATATATTAATGTAGGTAATTTATTTTGTAATTTAATGTTATGTGTCTTATTTAATTAAGATTATGACTTAAAATTGATTTAATGTTAATTAAATGTATCTAATGTTACAAGCGTGTTGGATGCTATCATCTGTTAGCTTGTAAGCATGTCTAATAATAAATAAATAAATAAATGTCCCAAAACAACATTTATGTGATAAAGGGATACATATTGTAAACAAAAATTCTGACTCAAAATAGAGATTTTTTTCTCTTTGCGGAAGCTAGCAATGTCCAACTTGATCGTTGGGATTACGTTGAATGATATATAAATTCGGGCTGCAATATTAATATCAATATTATCAATAGAACAAGCGGTGTAGTAGCGGTGTAAGAATGTCCACTACCTCATACCGTCCCGTGGGTGTCGTAAGAGGGGACAGAGGGAAACTAAAATAGAAGATGGACAGAGGCATCTCTCTAATAACAACTTGAAATGATAAAAAGCTGGGGTTGCCATCCGCTTTCCAAGCGTGCGAACTATAGCAAAATCGTCCCTTAGAGGCAAACCTTGAGAGAGTCCTGTGTTCAGCAGTGGACTTTTATAGCCTAAAATAAATATCAATAGATCACTTTGTAACATAGTGTAATAGCCTGTTTTTAGAGTTCCGTTCTTCAAAAAAAATCACATAACCATATGTCTGTCCATCTCTCTAAACCCTTTTCCTTACTGCGCGGAGCCTACATCATTACTGGAGGTGATTCCCATCATCAGTCAAGGAAAGCATCATTTTCTTATGAAGTACCACCATTGGTCTATCGCCGAAGCCTTGTTGAAGGACATGTAAAGTCTGTCAAAACGCGTGTCTCAATGACAGCGTGGAGAACTCTTAATTTATAGTTTCTCACAAATGAAGTATGTACCAAGCAGTTTTTTTATAACTAACAAGTTCACATTTAGGGAAGAAGTGAGCTCCACGGGAAAGTAACAAATCAGTAAAAATATTATTACGTATTTCGTTTTATTATTTCAATATCATTAGCGACACTAGAATAATCGTACGATGCGGACCCCGAACTCATAAGGTTGTAGGTTCGAATCCGTCATTCCACTAATGTTCTACAACTTTTCTTTTATAGGATAAGGTTGACAAACGAGCACACAGTCCACCTGATGATAAGTGGTTGCTGCGGCCCATAGACATCTACATTTATCCTCGTTTGCGAATCAAAATGCAGATGCGTTGTCACCCGTGAGGACTAAGATGGAATGCCTCATTTCCTGTAAAAAGGGCCTCCGGCCACCTGCACTCACCAAGCGGAACGCAGAGGTAAACCTCTACTTCACGCTGGTATTCTGTGAGGTCGTAGTACCACCCCGGTTCGAGCCGGCCCATCCGTGTGACAGCAAAAGCTGCCGCGTGGCTCTACCACTGTTACCTACGACGTAGGTCACTCAATAAGTTTTGAGATATACAAAAAGTATTCTAGATACTATTTATATTTATTTTACATCTTTTCAAAATAGTCTCCATCATGCTCTATACAAAGATCCATTGGCCTAAACCAACTCTGAAAACACTTTTACCAGTCTTGATCTGACAGGTCGGAAATCGCTTCTTCGTAGGCAGCCACGGCTTCTTTGGCGCTTGAAAAAAACTTGTCTTTTATTTTTCTTTGACTCTTGGGAACATAAAGAAATCACAAAGAGCGAAGTCAGGGCTGTAGGGTGGATGACTTAGAGTTTCAACACCAGATTCCTCAATAAATGCTTTTGCTCTAAGGGAGATATGTGAAGAGGCCTTATCGTGATGCAGCATGTTTGAAAGCAAAGCATAGCTTGAAAAACTTTGAGCAATGCAACTGTAGTATACCATTCAGAATTGACTGACCTACAATTTTTTCAGTAGTGACGTCGCCAAATGTCCGCTCCGCGAAAAAAAAACTAGCCACCATTTTCTTGCGGCCTTGCGAGGTCTTTGTGGTTTTGTCGGTAACTGTCCTTCTGAGTAGACCCATACTGATGATTTCCTTTTATTTTCCGGATCATATTGATAGAACGCGATTTCTGAAACACGCCCAGATGCCCCGTTTTCAAAACGTAGATGCATTTCATGGCACCAATACATACGAGTGTGTTTTTCGCTTTCGAAGAGCAAACGAGGGATCCATCGACAACAAAGCTTCCTTACTCCAAGATGTTGATGTAGCACGGTATGCATGCTCCCCGAACTAATGCCTACAATTTCTTTGATGTTCATGTATGTGATTCGTGGGTCTTCTTGCACCAACATTTCAGTGGTCCATACATTTTCTGCCATTACTGCTGTTTGCGGGGCCTCGGTTCTTTGTTCATTTTTAAGATACATTTAACGCCTTTTTAATACAGCAAACCACCTAAAAATTATTGCGCGTGATGGAGTTGAGTCCCCTAATGCTCATTGTAACTGTTGTAAACTTAATTGTTCGGTTAAACCAAATTTAAAATCACAATACATCATAGCGCGCAAATGTTCACGGTTAATCGTTTTAAATGAAAAGCGCGGGAAGCGTTGCAAGGAAAACTAATAGAACTTTGTTTCTTTTTTAATATTGAACAATGAGGGCATCCACGACTTTTTCTGCCACCAGGGCGGCGCCACTTTACAGTGAGGTAAAATATTTGACAGATTTCATAGCGGGGATAATAATTTCTTAGGAAAATGTAATCTTTAAAGTTTGTTTCTGTATTTTTAGTTATATTTTATATTAATTACATTAGAAATGAATAAACTAAACTATAAAATATAACTAAAAACCCGATTTTTTAAAAATAATTAAAAAGTGCAAAAAATTAAAAATCAAACCACTGACGTATTGTGTTGTGTATTAATATAATATTCTAGATAATGATAAACTATTTATTTAAAACTAATTTCTCAATTTACTGACACTGTGTAACAAAAAACTTTACCTCAGTCGCTACTAGCGACATCTAGTGAGTGGAAGATTATTAGCCCTCATTGGCTTACGGAGTTCTATTTAAAATAAATTTGCTTTTTAGAAACATATAACACGGGTGCGTTCCATTTTAAAATTTCGAGCATCTCAAAACTTATTGAGTGACCTACGTACTATCGTGAGCCACTCCTAACACAAGCATTTTAAGCTTACCAGGAGTGGTTAAAGGGAATATTAGTAATGTAAGTAGCATTGCTAGTCTATCAAAAAAATATTAATATGGCGAACAAATTTTTAAGAAACGGAAACAGAAACATATACAGAAACTTTTATATTCAATATAGATTATAAATAATAATTATTGAAAGCACTCTTGTTTAATTACCACTGGTTCGAAAAACACCTCTGTCCTGGAAAGAACCAGCAAACTTATAATATATATTTAAGTGTGTTCATCGATCGCAAAACGTCATAATGTTTAAGGACAGCGGCGTTTAAGAAACAGTCTAGCCATCCAATTAACTGGTTGAACGAGTCATCTGTTGCCACATTTCGATCAATAAAAAAGTAATCTCCTAGACTCTACATACACTCTACATAACTAACACTATGTGTACAGAATGCTATCAAATGCTATCAATGCTAAAGGCTATATCTATAGTTGGCAAATGGATAACGGAAACGGCTTTAAATGTAATATAAGTATAATAAGTTTGAATAAAATAGGAGCAGTAACGTCAACAGCGGGCCTAAATCGGTTCGATTAGAAAACGTTTGCTATTAATACATTATAATTTTACTAAGATTTAGACTATAAATATTATAATTAGATTTTTATGTATATAATTTTCTACGTTGTAACGCAAACTAGATAAATATGATAGTTAATATAAAGTGATAATGTCACATTTTTAAGAAAAATCGTATCCGGAACCAATGATCAGTTGTTGCGTTTACGACCACCAGAGCAACAAGGCAGTCAAGTTATATGTATCCATCTATCCATTACAGTCTATAAAAACTTACTGCTGAACAAAGGCCTCTTCCGTGGAATGTCTAATAGCCATAGTTGCCATGCTTGGCAGGCGGGTTGGCAACCGCAGTTTTTTTTAAATTATGAGTTGTTATCAGGAAGACGCTGCTGCTCATCTCCTGTTTCATTTCCCACCCACGAGATTTGCGGTAGTGAATATTCTTACACCAATGATTGAACTAAACATAATACATATTGGCAATTGAATGATATGCACACTGTGTCTAGCGGAAATAGACTTGACGTATGAGATTTATATTATATATCTGACTAAAATTATGTTTATGGTGGAGTAAGGTATAGATAAAGATAGTAAGAATTAGCTCATTACAGGAATCAATATTACCGCACATAAACCAAACGAAACGAATAAAGAACTCTCGTCTCAAGCTGTGGCTAGCTGACTTGAGCGATGCGAGCGTCAGCGTACATACTGCAACAGTTAATATTTTATACAAACAAACGAGTTACGGCAGACCGTCTCTTGCACTTAGTTTACAGATATTTTAGTTGTAAGGTCGATTGATACCGAGCTTCAAAATATAGACTATAAGTTCAGTTAAGTCATTTTTCGGCTCGTAGCTTGTAGCTGCACATTAAATAATGCTTTTGCAATCAAATCAAAAAAAACATCCTAATTTCAATAAAGAAATGGCTGAGTGATACCATCTGCTTATGATGCTATAATTAATAAAATTAAATCGGAATCTTCGACTTCAAGATACTATAAGCTCTTTCTGGGTAGGTGTGGACCAAAAATTAATAATTTTAAACTGAAGGTAGCCATGGTTAACTATGATATTGGGACACATAAGCCCCCGTAACCGTGGGTGATGTAAAGTACTCGAAACGTTAGGATATAAAATAAGTTCATATACGCGAGTTTAATCAGTCGATTGACCTCTCGCCCGAGGTTGCACTTACCTAGTCGAACTATTTGTCCCAAGTAAACATACTCGTCAATAACTTCGAGCTTAGTGCTCCCAACAACTACCAGCATAGATGTGACATGGACGTTATGCATGATCTTTGTTTTGTCCATGTTCATCTTAAGATCTATCTGTTGAAAGACACTATTGAAGTCATTGAGCACAGTGCTTAGGTCCTGTAGCGATTCTGTCATAAGAACTGTATCATCGACAAATTAAAGGTGAATGATCTACTCGCCATTGATGTAAATACTGAGTTATTTCAAGTCAGGTAGCCCTTCGAGTGTCATGACACCCGCAGGGGGTTGACAACACATGCATGCCCTTGTGTCAGCGGACCCCATGTGCCCATTTATCAATTAAACACGCACGTTCAAAGATTTGGACATTTTTTCGACAGACATTTTCGATTGTTTTAAGTTGTTTTTATTTTGCCGCTTAAAAGGAGGTAGATTTTAAAAAGTTTGTTGTGTGAAGAAAATGTATTGATGGGACTGTGATATTTTAATCTATTTTGATATAATGTTGTATTGTTTAGCAAATAAAACAAATACCGTATTATATAATGGCTTAATTTCATAATATTTACACTTTATGTACAAGAAACCGGCAAAATTACGTAACGCAATTTTGAAATAATATTGATAATATTATAAAAATATAATTTCAGAATCAAATATCTTAATTCATAACGAATCGATGCGTAAAAATTTTATATATAGATGGCATACAAAATTAAAAAGATATCATTGTTTACATTAGCACCTACCGGTATCGCGCGATCTCCCGAACGGCCCCTGACACTTCAAGCGTAAAAACATATCGGTCGGGCACATGAGTGGGTGGCTTGATAACATCTTCCAATGCAGCGGTGAAGAGTATCGGGGATATATCGTACGAACTCTGGTTCTGTACTTAGATAGCTATCGTTTCCCTAATGTACAAACACTTCAGCACTTCGATATACCGCCCAAATTTCGAAGGAGTCAAAGGCTTTTTCATAGTCCACATACGCAAGGCAAAGTGGCAGATTGTACTCTTCAGTCTTCTATTCAATTTGCCAAAGAATGTATATGTGGTCTATGGTGCTAAATCCTTTCTGGAAATCGACTTATCCGGAAGCTTGGAAGTCGTCGTGTCTGCGTGTGAGACAATTTGTACCGACTCTTGAAAACAGCACATAGACGCGGCTCAAAAGTGTAATTGATCATTATTTCTTGAAGACAGTGTTGTCGCCATTCTTGAAGAACAAGACCACCGCACTTCTGCTGCACGCCTCCGGAGCAGTGCCACCATGGAGGACAGAATTGAAGAGCTTCTGAAGTTTCCAGTACTGGTTTTTCACCCGCTTTCAGAAGCTCCACTGTAATTCCATCCTTGCCTGGGACCTTGCCAATGTTAAAGTGCTGGAGAGCCATTCTATTCTTGCTCAGACTAACGTCCAGAATATCATCGGAATGGTGTCGGATAAGACTTTCTCTTGGATCATTACTCACACTTGCGTGTGACCGTAATGATTACTTGTACAGCTGCCCATAAAACCTCTCAATCTCTCTCAAAATCTCAGTTGACCAGGAAACAATGCTGCCACATCCGGTCATCAGCTTCGACAGTTGGCTCTTTATGGCAGAATTGGACTTCATTAGACGTGACCTATTAAACTTAATGTTTAGGGTCAGTGTGCCTCTCCCATTCGCTGATCGCTATCAGTTTTCAGCGTGTCTTCTTTAGATTTAAGATAATCAAAGACCATTTAAATTATCAATTTCTCGTCTTTGGATAAAATATAGCCTATCTATTTGTAAAGTTTTGTTTAAATTGGTTCAGCTATTACACAAATTTGCCAGGATAGACAGAAAAAAAATGTTTTTGTCTTAATAACATTGAAATAGCCCCTGAGCTTAATAGAAACCAGTTATTACAAATTATAAACATATCAATTTTATTTATATGTATGTATATTATATTATTTTATCCAATGTTTTACTGAAAACATTCTATGTACCTACAAATCGAGTGAAAACTACTACAAATTTAAAACAACCGGGTATCCTCAGCCCCACATCTTTTACTACTCTTTGTTTGAAAACTTTGCACAGTCGCTAAGTTAAATTAATGAGTGACTCAGGAAATTTACTTACCTTCTATCCACAGACTGGTAATTCGTTAAATGGAATTTATTGCATAAGGATACGCGATGTACCTTAAGAGAAAAGTCTTTGGATAGTAAAAATTTATAGCAGTGCACCGTGATTAAGCATAGTCAGCATGTATATCCATGCAATATCCGTAATCCCATATTGCCCCGTGGACGCTGTCAGAGACGATAGAGGAAGACTGAAACATGGAGATGGGTAGCAGCATATTTCAGTCAACAGCTCAAAATAATAACAAAATGCAGTTGCCAAGTCGCCTCCCAAAGGTGGCAAATATAGCAAAATCTCTAAGAGGCCATTTATCAGGAAACCTTTTTTCAGCAATAGACTTTTAAGTTGTAGTGGATGTTGGAATGAAATGCAGTTTCTCCGAATTATTGCGTAAAGGGTAACGTAGTGTCATGTGGTAATGAGGTTAGAGAATTTATCACCTGATTGGTGAAGGAGTACCAAGCGTCTCACAACTTTTAGGCACCAGAAGACAACTACGGCGGCCTGTCTCAACAGAATCTAGCCATCTGCGCAGGATGGAATTACAGTGCGCGTGTGTATACGCAAGCACAGTACAACACATCTCTTTTACTACACACTTATAGTCAAATGGGACGGTAATACGACACGACCGGAGAGAGATTAAGTGGTGAATCACCTCCAACTTTCTGACTCCGGGCTGTTAATGAGAATATCTTGAAAGAAAACCCCACTTACTGATGTTTGACCCCGACCCAGGATTCAAACCCGGGACCAACGAGGCAGTCAATTATACTGGCATCTGGCCATTAGTTAAAAAAATAAAAAACTAATCACCTACATAAGTAGAATTCTTAAGATGGATACGAGGGATCTCATCTTTGTCCTCAAGGGTGACAAAATATTTGAATATTGATTCTTAATCGAGGATAAATGTAGATGTCTATAGGCTACAGTATCTACTTTTCATCATGTGGATTGTGTGAATGTTGGTCCCCTTTATTCTATTAAAAAAATTTGATGTACACTGTTAGCAATTTTACGAACTGCACCGTGCCCGTCACTGTTGTGATAGTTGTTCATCAGTCAAGGTTTGTAAGTATAGCTTCGTTATACGAAGCTATACTTTGACAGACTAACCGAGAGCGGAGCTGCGACGTGACTGATATGTGTAGATAAAGCTATTCTGTACTGTAACATATGTTAAAATAACACGATCCAAACACAGTTTCACTTTGTCAAATAACTGTTTATTTTAAAATGGTATGTATCGGTTCTCTCGACTTTTTAGATTCGATTAGACTAGTGACCCGCCCCGGCTGAGCGGGATCTATTAATGCCACATTAATAAATTCATCCATTCAGTCACTTACGTTTAAGGAAAACATCAAGATCTTTTATATTATGAACTCTATGATTTGTCAAAAAAAAAAATGACCACGTATTTTGTTGTTTCTCTATTGGTTCGTGAGGTTTCATTACAATCGGGTTCAGCCATTCTAGAGCTCGGCCCAGACAGATATACAAAATCATAATATTTTAAAAATTGTTATTCATGTCTTAGTAGCATGCAAATAACCCCCTCGGACAATAAAAGGCAGTTATTTAGATATTACACACAGACATTCAAATATTATTTATTTGTATCAGTATAAGTATTGATTAAAATTCGAAGTATTTTTTCTTTATAAATTCTGTAAGATTCCACAATATATACATTTTTGTGGTACACTACTGAAAAACTATCACACTTTCAGTTTTTGACTTTGACGTAGTATTTTCAATTCACGTCTAGATGTGTTATCAATCATAAAAATATAGTTATCCACATTGAACAAATTAATTAAATAAATTCATTAATTAAATTTTTATTGTATTATTAACGCTATCTGTAGAAAACAAAAAATAAACTTTTATAGTAGTACCACATTAGATACGTTAAATGGTGATTATGTATTATAAATGGAGCAGAGAGTAATTGTGTTCTGTGATGAAGCAAAACTTGATAAAATGACGGAAATTTTAATTATATCAATGTTTTGTTATATCAAAATGCTACGAAGATGCACGGTAACTGACAGTAAAGAACGTGAACTGAACCGTTTTTTGGTGAATGAAGTAAGACAAAGTCAGAATAGAGCTTAAGACGCAGAATTAAATTTTTATCGTGAAACTTCTCGCTTTTTGGGGTATGCCGTTAATTTCGAAACAGCTCAAAAATGTTTGGAACTGAAACACTATCATTTATGTCATCGTCGTGGGTTTGATTTACACATTTAAAATATAAAATTTATGATCTTTGTCATAAATTTCACAAAAAAATTAAATAAATATATTTTCTGCAGACAATAATATGGATCCTGGACCACAACCTGATGTCATAAAAAATTAACATTTCTTGAAGAACAACTAATCGCTCAAGTTCACCCTGTTATTACGGGTATATAGACTTAAAGGTGATCAATTTGGATACAGTGTCCAATTATCAATTTTATCAAGATATCACAGATTTTACCTACATACTTAGCTTACTCTATTGATACTATTTCAAATTTATTTTTGTTTTTATTGATTTTTTATTGTTAATCGTTATAATGTTAAAAGAGCTTTGATATATCTTAAAAATAATAATCTTTGGTATCGTGATATTGCAATGGATAAAAATAATTTATAATTTTTACCTGATAATAAGAGTGCTTTTAAACATATTTTATCAAGTCAAAAAAAAAACATCTTTCATTAAACTTAAATAGTCAAAATGATGATCAAGATTACAATATATCATAATGTTTATGAATCTAGAACCCCAACGGTGATTTTTCAATTCAATGGTAAAGCTGTGAATATTGTACTGGACATTAAAGAAGCAAATAAAGGATTTTGCGTTTTACCTTGGCCTAGATTGCATTCTAAGCCAATTAATGAATTTACAAATGATGGATACACATTTCCAACTATATTTCCTACTGGTAAAGGTGACTTTAGAGATACACGAGTTTGTAAAGTTTCTAATAATGAATATTTGAAATTCCTCATGATGTATGAAGACTGCAGTTTTGCAAGAGATCCAAGATTTCGATTTTTGCATTTAATAGTATGATGCGTTGGACAGCTGTACAAAATGGAAGAATTTGTGCCAAAAAAAAATCAATTTTATATTATAAATGTAGAAAAAATTGAGCAGATTTGAGAATTATTGCAGCAAATTCTCTTATTGTATTAATTAATTTTATGATATAATCCTAATAACATTTATATATAATATTTTAACAGTGGTAGAGCCAGAGGGCAGCTTTTGTTGTCGCATGGATGGGCCGGCTTGAACCGGGGTGGTACCACGACCTCACAGAATACCAGCGTGAAGTAGAGGTTTACCTCTGCGTTCGCTTGGTGAGTGCAGGTGGCTGGAGGCTATTTTTTACTGGAAATGAGGCATTCCATCCTAGTCCTCACGGGTGAAAACGCATCTGCATTTTGATCTGTAACAGAGGATAGATGTAGATGTCTATGGGCCGCAGCAACCACTTACCATCAGGTGGACTGTGTGCTCGTTTTTCACCCTTATCCTATAAAAAAAGAAATATGAGGACATAGATCATATTGATATGCAATATCTAGAGAGTTAATGGATATGATTGAAGAATTAGGAATTTCAACAGTATTTATGATATTTAGTGCAGCTGACTTATATTAGCCCGAGCTGTATCGTATATTAGATCCTGATTATAATTATGCTAATTTTTATCACAACAGTGAACTTATTCGTAAATCTAAATTATAAGTTGAAATTCTATTACAGTCTCTTACTTTTTTCATAAGCGTTTGATATTTTATGGAGCATTTTGTTACAAAAAATCTTTAAAGTCATGGATTTTTGGTTACGTATTGAATTTCAGAACCTAGGTAGTCAAAATTTTCTGGTTCGAAAATGCTCCGGGTCTTAAGTATCTCAATACAGAAGATATTGCAAGAATTCATCATCATCATCATCATCATTACAGCCTTTCATAAGTCCACTGCTGAACATAGGCCTCCCCCAAGGAATGCCACAAAACACGGTCTTAAGCCACCTGCATCCATCGACTTCCTGCATATCTTACCAGGTCGTCACTCCATCTCGTGGGGGGACGCCCTACACTTCGCCTACTGTTACGAGGCTGCACTCAAGAACCTTTCTTCCTCATCGGTTGTCGTTCTTCGAGCTATATGGCCGGCCCACTGCCACTTCAGCTTACTAATCCGTTGGGCTATGTCGGTTACTCTGGTTCTACGGCGGATATACACATTACTAAGTTTATCACGCAGAGAAACCCCGAGCATAGCCCTCTCCATAGCTCGCTGAGCGACCTTGAGCTTCCTCATACGGCCAGCAGTGAAGGACCACGTCTCAGATCCGTAAGTCATCACTGGCAACACGTACTGGTTGTACAATTTCGTTTTAAGGTTTTGAGGTATGTCGGACGAGAAAATGTGTCGTAGTTTCCCGAACGCTGCCCAGCCGAGTAGAATCCGTCGATTGACCTCTCGGTCGAAGTTGCACTTACCTAGTCGGAATATTTATACCAGGTAAACATAATATTCAACAACTTCGATCTTAGTGCTCCTAACAACTACCGGCATAGGTGTGACATGGAAATTAAACATGATATTTGTTTTGTCCATTTTCATCTTAAGTCCATCCGTTAGGAGACACTATTGAGGTCATTAAGCATGGTACTGTGTGCTCGTTTGTCACCTCAATTGTATTAAAAAAAAACTTGCATATAGTGCACTGAATCCTGTGCAAGTGGTAATATTTTGTTTCATTTATGCAAAAATTGCACCTCTGATTTAGAAAACTGATTAGATAATTCCAAGAATGTGATGTATTTCGTTAAAAATATATATAATTATATTAGTTGAATTAGTCCAGACAGGTTTTTTACTTTTGTATATTATTAAGTTAAGAAATGTTTTTTAGTTTCAAATACTAAAAGTATTATGTATTCAGTGTTATTTAGTTAACAATTTTTTAAATGTATGATTATTTATTCTAATTTCTAATAATTTATGATGTATATTTAAAATGTTGTCGTGAAGCAACAATTTAAAAAAAGAACCTAACCTAAGAGCAACAAAACAACAAAAGTAGAACAAGAAAATAATATATTTAAATTTTAAAAAGGTATTTGCAGTTTTATATAAAAAAAATGAATATGATGATGGTGATGGATGACGTGAAATTACAATTAGATAAAAAAATAAAGATAGGAGAATATTGTAGTGGAGCCTAAACGTCGAAGTGACACACGCTGCGCTTGGAGTAGGATTAGGCACACGCTGAGCTTGTAGTTTCTTGGCGGTGATGGCACGCAGCGCCTGGTCTAGGCACACGCAGCGTCCGGAGCTGGCACACGTAGCGCCTGGAGTAGGTGCACTCAGCGCCTGGAGCAAGCAGTCGCAGCGCCCAAAGGTAGCGCGGGCACTTAGCAGGTGGAGGCGCAGGCGACGACTCCAGATGAAAGTATAGGCTTGTAGGATCCCGGAGTAGTGCGGCCCCGCGCTTGAAGTAGACTACGCCGACGACTTCAGATGTAGATGGAGGCTTGCAGGATCCCGGGGCAGTGCGGCCCTGGGATAAGGCCTTTAGTAGATGCTTCTCGTTTGAAAACTGAAGCGACACCTCCTCGTATTCACCGATGGTTCGGCTTTTATACCTTTTTAGAGAGAACGGAAAATTATTTAAATTAAACGGAATTTTTTTGTAAATGACCCAAAGCAAAAGAGTATTTATGTGGAAATATCGAGATAAAACATCAGACCGGTAACGAATTTGAATAAAAATTGCCAAACCTAATAAATAACAATTGTCAAATATGTAAATTTTGGTTTTAGGCTTGTTATTAAGAATTGGCAAGTTTTATGTAAGAAAT
>JAVANC010000018.1:45809883-45850757 GCA_033319125.1 Parnassius glacialis
CGACGCGCACAATAAATCCAATTATCAGCCCTCGCTGCATCAACATTTCAATTACAGTTCGTGTGCAGATGCAGCAGAGGTCGAACCAGTCGCATCTTTTGTAATTTTATTTGTAACTCTAAGGGATCTAATTAGCTTCCAGCGTTAACCTTCATAAAATATAATATTATGTAGTCTCATAACTTTTTGATATTTGAGTCAAAGAAGACTTGTTAAGTCGTATTTTTGAGCTTGCATATATTTTTTTTATTTTTAGATATAAATGAGATTACTATTTTAAAATCTACTTTATGAAAAGAGAAGCTATTAAGTGAAAATAATTTAATTCTTTTTAACTCGTTGAAAACGGCTTTTACTGTTTATTAAAATTCAATTTTTTTTACCTTCCCGAGTAGACTAAACAAAATAACAAGCGCAAATGTTGCCTTTTACATCATAAATTCATCGCCTATTTTCCATTCTTTAGGTGTGAAACTTTTTCTTCAAACCTAAATTAGCAAAAAAGTATAATTGCAATCGGATTACATTTAACGAAAATATTGCGCGACATACATGCAAAAAAGGAATACAATCGAATTGAGGACCATTTCTTTTCTGAATTCAACCAAAAGGTGAAGTGTAGTAAAACTTCACCGTAATCTACGACATGACAAGGAGTTTATCAAAGGCAAACATATAGCACATGTAATATTATGTAATGATGAAATTTGACTGCCTTTTTGGCCTAGTGGCCATAAACGCGACTGATGACCTTGAGGTCCCGAGTTCCAATCTTGGGTCGAGTCAAAATCAGTTATTGGGGTATTCTGACAAGAAATTTTTCAGTAGCAGTGCGGAGTCAGGGCGGTGTTACACGGGAATGTAACGCCAACTTCACGACTCCCGTATGCCGTTAGTCCTGCGCCTGATCTCTCCCCAGTCGTGTCGGATTACTCTCTCATTGGAATATGATACTGTGGAAATAAAAAGTGCACCTATGTTTACGCATACCCTCGTGAACTACAATCCTATCCTGCGCAGATTGCTGGTCGCAGTTGAGACTGGCCGCCGCGATCGAAATACGGTCTTGCGAAATTCTTTATTATTAATGCTGAAATTAATGTTTATTAATGTTACTTTGTATTAATTACTCACGTATTATGAACTTATCTTTAATATCACAGTATGTTATGTTTGATCCCCGCTAGTGCTATGTGTAAGTCGCAATTTTAATTGCTACTTTACCATGGTATTTTATATGAGGTAGAGCCTTGCTACAGCTATGTTACTAATATGGTTGTAGCACGAATGGGTCGGTTCGAGCGGGGAAGGACCATGCGCTCACAGATTACCAGCGTAAAATAGCAGCTTAATGCTGCTGTGTTTCGTATGGGGAGTGTAGAGAACCGGAGACACTTTTTACTGGAAACCAGGCATTCCATCTTAGTCCTCACGGGTCACAACGCATCTGCATTTTGATTCGTAATCGAAGATAGATGTAGATGTCTTTGTGTCACAGAAACCACTTACCATCAGGTGGACTGTGGGCTTGTTTGTCCCTCTATTCCTATATAAAAAACTGTAATTGGATTTAAAACAAAATTGAAATTATTTTTTTTTATTGCATGTCAGATTTTAAATTATTTTTTTATATAAGAAGGGGCAAACGAGCATGCGGCTAACTAGAAATTCCGCTCAAAAAAGTAACTGCTCGGGGCAAACTGAGCAACAATACCAAGGCGACCCCTGCCACGCTATCCGTGTATTTCTCCAACATCAGGGGACTTCACTCGAACCTAAACGCCGTCCACTACCATCTCGAGACGGCGAAGCCGGCCTTGCTCTTTCTGACGGAGACGCAGGTATCCTCTCCGGCTGATACTTCGTATCTCTCCTACCCGGGGTACAAATTGGAGCACTCCTCTGTGCATCGGGCTAGAGTTTGCGTGTATGTCAGAGAGGACATCAGTTCTCGACGCCTCGGCAGTCTTGAAGGTTCGAACCTGTCCATCCTTTGGCTACGCGTAGACAGCGACGACCATCCCCGCGCGTAAAATGGTGTATTAAGTAATATCGCTTTAATAATTTTGAACTAGAAGTTATTCATGCGATGATTTTAAATATAATATTACGGATCCCTAAAGAGTATATATAACAACTGTTTAATTGTTCACATAATGGCTAACGGTAGAGCTTGTGAACGATTAAAAGTAAAGAAAACAGCTTATAGCTGCATACAATTCACATGTGTGATTTTATACGGTTTTATGCTGAATAACAGAAAACTAAAGAACTATTAGACAGGTTTTTGCAGAATATAAGAGTTTTAACTATTCACGTCGCTGTTTAACATGAATCCACCATTTTATTGTATAACCTATAACTATACTGATTCATTTTTCAACTTTTATAATGTTTTGTGTATAAATTAGGAATGTATTGCATTAGTTTTTATTTCCTGATATGATAATAATAACTTTTTATCTTATAATTCCTTTCAAAGCACTAAAAATTGTTTATTCTAGTTTTCATCACGGCTTATTTTTATAACAAAACTAATTAAAAACAATCGTTTCGTGGCGCACTAAAATTTTCTTAGATATTATATATGTATAATGTCAGTAAAATTACATTCCCAATCATTTTTCTTTTATTTTTAATATAATACAATATACTTACCAGGGAATATGAATATTATCCACGTATAATTCACTCCACGAAACAAGTTGAACACTTCAACTTCACTTCATGTCAATTGGCAGCTAAGGGTTATATTTGCTTCAAATATATGTTCACTTTTACATAAACGGCAGCAAGCACCCTTTTCCGATTTAAAACATGTATTAAGAACATATGTGACATATTTTCTGAATAAAGAGTAACTTGTGATCTCTTACTTGTTATCTTGTACTGTCGTTACCCTTTATAACACTGTTAAATTGCTGCTACACCGCTCCTAAGCAGCTTTGTGAACTTAAGGTTGAATAATTTGTGCCCATTTAAGAGTAATAAGGGCTGTATAAAGCCCTACACAGCCCGTATACATCTTTTTATTCAGCTTTAATAGTGATGGAAATCCGTTATTCGACTGATAAGCAGCATTTCGTGCTACTTGGGTAGTAATTGATATAAATCAAAAGTTTTTGCTGTTAGAAATAGTTTATGGTAAACCATGAACAATATAACTGACCTTGATTTTTCGGGGTCATATGTGAATAAAAATCCAACTTAATAATTTTTGTTCTATGATCATTCACATTGAGATTTTGTGTCCTCAATCCTGAATTCAAAGCCTGAAACTTAAGCTTGTGTTTGCTTCATCCCAATATTTGCGACGTCACTAACGAACCGTATAAGCACGCTGAAGTATCGAATGGCACCGTTATATTTACACACTCGCCTGACTAGGGAGTTGCGGGTTCAAACTCCGTCGAATATGTCTTTCCTCTCGGAAAATACTAAGTAGGACCGGCTAGCGAGCAATGCGTCTGGTATCATAAGTTGGTCTTCAATTCAACATCATCATTACGACCCTCCACAAGCCTACTGCTGAACATAGGCCTCCCCCAAGTAAAGCCACAAAGCATGGACTTGAGCCACCTGAATCTACCATTGACTTCCTATATGTCTTACCAAGTCGTCACTCCATCTAGTGGGGGCCGCCTTTCACCCCTTCATTGGTACGAGGCTGCAATTGAAGAATCTATCCCATCGGTTGTCGGTTTTTTGAGCTATATTACCGCCCGATGTCACTTCTGATTACTTATCCGTTGGGTTGTGTTGGTTACTTTGGTTATACTGCGAATGTCCTCGTTTCCTGAGTGTATCACGCAGAGAAACCTCGAGCATAGCCCTCTATATAGCTCGCTGAGCGATTTCTAGCTTCCTTATACGGCCAGCGGTGAAGGACCACGTCTCAGATTCACAAGTCATCACTGGCAATACGCACTAGTTGTACAATCTTTTTTTGAAGTATTGAGATATAACTGACGAGAAAATGTGTCGTAATCTCCCGAATTCTGCCCAGTTGTCGATTTCTCTCAGTCGAAGTTGGACTTACCTAGGTGGGCTATTTGTCCCAGGTAAACAACCCAACAACTACCGGCATAGATGTGACATGGATATTACACAGGTCTTCAATTATCTGTGATAAAATACCACGTGCAACGAGTAGCAGTACCATTATGCATCTTTTTCTTCTTTTGGAATCAACGTATTATGCTTTTAGCGTGTTGTCAATAGTAAGCGACATTTTTAACGTAATTACATTGTGATGATGCCCTCGCCGTGTGGTTTCTGCGTAAGTTGCTTTATGGTAGAGGCACGGTGCACTTGTATTCCGTTTGTAGTACGAATGGATCGGCTCGATCAGGAAAGGACCACAGTCTCACAAAACACTAGCGTAAAATAGCACCTTTATGTTGCTGTGTTTCATTTGGTCAGAACCGGAAACCCAGTTTACTAGAAAACGAAGTATCCATCTTAGTCCTCATGTCATCGACATTTTAATTCTTTTTCGGTGATGGATTGAGACGTCTATGGGCCACAGCATCCACTTACCATCAGGAGTGCGAATTTGTCATACTTATTCTATAAAAAAAAACATTCATTTATTATAGGCCATTAAAGTCCACTGCTGAACATATGAGGCCTATGTTTACATAGACATAGATTTCCTCATAATGGGCGAGCTCATTCTGCTATTGGGTCAAAATTATTCAGTAAAAGTTAACTATGACATTAGGACGCCGTACATAAAGTATGTAATGTGTCAGTCATAACAGAGTTATGACTGACACATTACATATTGTTGCATACTTTTTATTAATCGCTTTTTATGTTTGATTTATTTGATATGTTTATTGCTTTTGTTGTTTATTATTTATTTATTTTTTTAGTTTTATAATTTCTAAATATTATGAAATTGTAGTAGGTAACTTTGATATAACTAACTTTTATTTTCTTTTGTTTTTTTGTAATTAATTGTATTTGTATAGGTGATGGTGCATAATAATATATAGTTTTAAGAGCGTGTACTCGCCGACAAACTGATTGCAGTTTGGCGAGAGAATAGTAAAAATAATGTACTTACCTTTGTATGAATAAATAAATAAAAAAAAATAAACTACCCTCACTACCACTAGTGCTATAAAATACTTAACGTTTTGATATTACGTTATTTAAATTTTAAATTAAAATAAAAGTCATAAAAGCACAAAGTATGGCTTACAAACATACAAATAACTGACATACAAATAACGAGACGTGATGTGACAGAGTGAAACAGAAACAGGAGATGGACATGCTGTTGTCTATCTAACAACAGCTCAAAATTAGTAAAAAATTGTGGTTATCAGTCCATTGCTGAATATATGGGTTCTTTATTTAGCAGTGGACTTTACAGACTGTGATGGATGGTCATACAAATGGATCAGTACACTGAAGTGGCAATGAGCCTTCCGTATATCACGATGTACCCTAAGCTGATTGTGTTTTACACCACCCTTCTAGGAGTACCCGAGTAAAGATTTGATAAAACATAACAGGTAGTTGATAGATGCAGGTGGCTCAAGGTCGTACAAGTGACAGTCTTCGGGGAATTCCATATTCTGTGTTCATCTTGATGATGCTGAAATTTTTTGTCTTTTTGTCTCTTTTTTTAAAACGTTACCACCACACTAGGATTTGATCCTGTATCGTAGAGGCAGTTTACATACTTAAATCTAACAAAGAAAAACATCCAGACCCAGAGCAATTATTTGTAAGCCATTTAAATACTTGTTCCGTGCGGGATTTGAGCCCGCAGGCCTCAGCTCCGCAACTTATTGTTAAGCCACGGTGCCACGGAGCCGTCAAATAGTTGAAATGTTGTAAAATTTAATGTTTCAGAAGCAGTATTAAAAAACAAACAAAACATATTCTGTTCAATTTTTTTAAGATTATTATTATTTAAATCACTATTTGGCACAGGCCACAGAGAGTTTGAGCCAAAAAAGTATCGCTGCGCTGATTTCAACGCGGAATGACCTCAACTGGGAAACTTTTCAGATATGCAGGTTTCCCTCACCGCCGAGAATATGGTAAATCGATACTTCAAATTGAAATTAAAATATATAATAATGCTTGTGTACCATGAAATTTAAGTTTTAACAGTTTGATTACCGCCTATGACAAGTAAAATAACCTTTCCTTAATTAAAGTAAATATCCGCAAGAGCGTTCATTAACTTATACTCATATGAGCTATGAAACCAGGACACAAATATCTTAATAAGTCTGAAAATATGAAAGCTACTTAAATTGGTAATACGTGGCAGAACCATGCTGCAGCTATAGCTATAGGTCGGCTCGACCGGAGAAGGACCACGTTCTCACAGAATACCAGCGGAAAATAGCAGCTTAACGCTGCTGTGTTTCGTATGGTGAGTGTAGAGAACCGGAGACCCTTTTTACTGGAAACGACGCATTCCGTCTTTTAGTTCTCACGAGTGACAACGCATCTGCATTTTGATTCGTAATCGAAGATAGATGTAGATTTCAATGGGCCACAGCAACCACTTACCATCAGGTGGAATGTGTGCTCGTTTGTCACCCTAATCCTATTAAAAAAATTACAAACTGATTTATAAGTCTCATTAAAGGTAAAAAAGTAAAGTAGCAGCTAATATACGTTATATTTTTCCTAAAAATATAATATTTCTATGGAAAGTAAACAGTAATCCTTGTAAAATGAGACAATACTGTCTTTGAATAATGTTTTTCTACTTGTTAATTCTTCATGAAAACTTCAGCGAATAGTCAATTTATTACCTTTCCCATTTTTATCAGAAATTGCATTTTTATAAGAAACAAATTTACTTTTATTAAAAGTTAAGTCAACTTCAAAGGACTGAATAGAAGAAATTAATTTCACATTCTTATGTCGAGGCACTTGTTCTTTTATACACTATGTCTTAGCATCGACTTCAGTGTGAAACTATTTTATCCTTTTTGTGCTTTGAAGTCGACTTTTACTTTTTCATAAAAGTTAATTTACATCTCATGAACTTTTGTTTATATATTCAGTTACTTTTTTACCATTTTAAGTGCACTAAAGTATATCACAAGGTGAATGTCGTCACAATACTTTCATTAAAAACTTTATCATTTCGCCACTCTTAGAACTGGAGTTTTCTTAATATTTTCGAAATACAAACATTGTAAACCTCCTCCGTTTTAAAGTCGAGTTAAAAACTCAAACACAAAGACCACTCTTGGACGGCAGGTTGGCCACCACAGTTCTTTACAATTTTGAGTTGTTATCAGGAAGATATTGCTGCCCATCTTCTGATTCAATTTCCCTCTGACATCTATTACGACATCCACAGGATGATATTTAGTACTAGATATTCTTATACCGTCACTATTCGGTAAGGTACTTGACTAGTTTTTAGAGTTCGTTAACTTTACGCAATACAAATGATTTCTGAAATCTGGCTACCGAAGACCGATGATTTTTTTCATGAAAGTAAGATGAAAAACGAAGTTACAATATATAAGCTGATTGAAAGTGGCCACTAGTTTTTTTTTTTGATTGACACCTGCAACCAATCGCAACCATGTGCGAGTGTAATGAACCTCACGAATTTTGTAAAGGCTTTTAACGTTTCATGTTTAGCTTTTTATAAAATTCTCTGAAGGAAAGCTCTTAGGTTAAGATCAAATGTTAAATTAGGAGCGTCTTTCAAGGATCATTTCGTTAGATAAATTATTTACATGTTAGATATTTACAGCTTTACATTCAGAGTTTGTATATTTATTTTTATTTATGCAAATATAATTCTATAATAATGTCCTAAAGTGTCTAATGCTACACACACTCCACCCAGTAGGGATCGCATTACTTTTTCACTGGTGGTCTGTATTTCGAGCTAGTTAGCTCCAGCCCATTGCTATGACAGCCTCCTGCTCTACCTAGGGTTCTAATAAGGGTAACTGACATATCAATGTCAGTTACCCTTATTAGAACCCTTGTTGTGATATATGGTAGTGGATATTTTCATTTTTACAAATGATTCGAAATTTGGTGAAAAAAATATAAAAAGAGATAAAAGATAAAAAGATATACACTGTCGAAAAATATCTAAGCATTCTAGAACAATAAACTTCTGCAGAAAATATTATTCATAAAAAGCCACTACCAGTGCTTTTTTGCCTGGTTGGCATTCCTACTCACTACCCATACCCTACTCACTTTTAAACAAATTTCATGGAAATTTTTACTTTTTATTAGTAAAGAAACTTATTATGAGAAATTACAAAGTAAGACCTCTGTGTAAATAAGCTGCTGCAGAGAGATCGATCAACTTAAAGATATGTCAGGTTACGTCATGTAAAAACTTTCAGCAATGTCCTCTATCTACATCAATTAATCATTTGCTATTAAGAAACTTTTTAAATTTACACAGGGATCGTGCTGAAAGCGTTTGTCTGTCTCGGCGACCTTTTCATTTAATTTTCCTTCCAAAATTTATAGTTGTCTCAAAAATTTGTAGTTAAATGTACATTGAAAAAGTAAGCGATAAAATACTTCCAGACCTTCCATTGCATTAATGCACATGTCAAATACTAATTAAGGGTTGCCGAGCAAGCCAGTGGAGGGTGGCCCCCCACTAGATTGAGTGATGAGCTGGTAAGACATGCAGTAAGTCGGTGGGTGCAGGTGGCTCAGGACGGTGCCTTGTGATATTCCTTGGGAAAGGCATATGTTTAGTAGTGGACTTGTGAAGGGCTGTATTGATAATGATAATGAGCCAGGCAAATGAACGTCTCAACGAAGACTATCTTTGCAGAACAGGATTATAGTGGACGAAGACACACTAGTACGGAAACATATAACAAATGCAATGCTTGGAACTAATCCGCGTAAGTCCAGTGCAACATGGCTGACGCTGAGACGAAGACCCCATTCCCTTATGCTGAGCTTCTAATGATCTGCAATACGGATAGAAGCCGCCTAAACATGGAGAGATTATGAGACAATTTTCACTTTTCTTTTTTTTTGTTATTTTTCATGAATGATAAAAATTAATTATAATAATATGAAGACTCATGTTCATTCACTAAGACTGTTTATGGACAAGTGAAAAAAAACTATTTTCGAATATTTTGCTGAATTCGATCTGCTGATGTAAGAAATTTTATTACGACTGTGAGCTTATTTTCGCGACCTCGCTGTATTTGCAGACGTGCTTCAACGGATAATTGAATTTGTAATTCGAATGTTTGCGCGCTGTCAGCAATTACAATTTAAACACATTCATCTGGCTGGAGGGATGTTATTTTATTTCTTAATTAACAAAATTTTACAATGAATAGGCACAAAATTTTAACTCTTAAAACCGTCTTCTCTCAAAACTTTAATTTGATCAAGAATATTTTTACTTTATCTATTCTTGATCAAATTTAATGCAAACAGTTTGTAACTTTTGTCCACTTCAACATTTAAAAAAAAACTTCAGACAGATGAACTCCGAACGCGACGCTCCGCGAAACCTACACAATGTATATCCTAGTGTGCCAAGTGATTAACCACATCCACCAACTTAACCAAAAAAAATTAAAAAAAAGAAAGAACTGTATCCGCGACTGGTCGTCGCTGCCGGTGAAAAGACGGCTGGTTCTTTCCTCGCTCAAAGGCTAACTATGGCCATTCAGCGAGGAAACTCAGCCAGTGTTCTTCGCACTATACCGCGGGGGTAGGTCTTTATGATATTTTAAGTTTTTAGTTTCAGCTTTATATTATAGTAATAAACATTGTATATATTTGAATGTTCTGACTTAACTGAGTTTTTGAAAACTCTAATGGAACTTTCTGTACCGACAACCCTCTCAAAAATAAGAGAAGACCAGTGCTCAATAGTGGAACGGATATAAGCTATTGTGGCACGGCAAGGTACGTTGTAACTTCACCAACGATTGGGTTAATTGGCCGACATTCAGAATAATTTCCGTCCATCCAGCCCATTTTCGGACGTAACTTGAAGATATTTTAGTTTCACGCATCGTTAGGCAAGCGCGAAGCTTCTCATAACCACTATGTCTACACTGTATAAAACAAATGACCCCGAAATTACAGTCTAGATGTTACTGTGTTGTCTTATGTTTCCTGTATGTTATTTTTATTCAAAGTCATTCGTCTAATATATAAAAAGAAATATGTTTGTTTGTTCGTATTTTATGCGCTGCCATACCATTCATTAGGTTGCAGTAAAACTTTGTCAATTTATTGCTTGCACTTGTGCTAAGGCTCTAGATATAGTACAATTAACTTACAGTAAATGACTCGCGTATCCTGCCGCCGAATTTATTTCAAAGTAATGTATCATTCAACTTCAATTAATGTTTTTTTTATTCCTTATTAAACAATATGGCTCTTCCAAATTTAAAACAACATTTCCACAATAATTATTTCTTCTGTGGAAGCAACACTCCAGTTATGAGCTTCAGAGTAACATTGCAATGTGTTTTTGCATTGTTGAAGAAGCCAGAATATTTGTAGGGTGGCCACCTTATAAAAATATAAAATATAATTAATAATAAAATCATATTAATATAAAAAAATATTTTTTGTTGGTACAACAAATAATATTTCCCTTGCTTAAATATTATATCTCTTCAACGTAAACGTGTGATAACTAGAACGTCGTTGTTTAATTGAATTTTAAATCGCTAGCGTACTTGCTTGCGTGTTTTCTGACACTAAATATCGCAGCTAGGGCCTGGCAAAACGCTACAATACCGTCGGGATTACGGGAACCGCACAGCGATGTGATATTTTGATTAAACCTTTATTATTATTTTTTTTATATTCTACTAAGCAGCGCTTATCTACGATCCCACCTGATGGTAAGTGGTGATGTAGTCTAAGATGGTGAAGCGCACTGACTTAACAAAAGCCTATTCACTCTTGCCTTGAAGACACCCACACTATAATCGGATGGAAAGAGAGATGCTGGTAAATTATTCCATTCCTTTTCTGTAAGCATGATGAACGACGTGGCGAACCGTTTGGTTCGAATGCGTGGTAAGTCAACAACGAAAGGGTGGAGACTGGCCGAACGTCTGTTTGTCCGGTGGTGGAAGGGAGAAGGGGGAATTAAATTATGTAATTCCTGCGCACACTCTCCGAAATGCATCCTGTAGAAAACCGAAAGGCTGGCTACTTTACGTCTGTGTTCGAGGCTGTTAAGATTGGTTTTAACCAAATTCGGGTCACCAACAAACCACTTAGCACGCCTTTCCATTGAGTCCAGAGCTGCTAGGTGGCATTTTGCAGCAGCAGCCCATATATGGCAGCAATACTCCATGCACGACCGGACTTGCGCTTTATATAAAGTAAGCAGCTGCCCCGGTATGAAGTATCGCCGCACCTTTGCAAGGACTCCCAGCTTCTTTGCAGCTGCTTTGGCCTTGGACTCAATGAACCGCCCGAAGTTCAAATTTGAGGATATTTCAAACCCTAACAACTGAAGGCGGTCGGTATATTTCAGTGATACATTTCGAAAAGAAGGAGCCAAGGTGAGCTGGCTCCTTTTTGCAGTGAAGAGACACGCTTGTGTTTTGGAGGCGTTGAACTTCACAAGATTGGCATCGCCCCAATCGGAGACTGCTTGTAGTGTGAGATTCACACGCTCTACCATAGCTTCTCTTTCGGACTGGATTTCATCCCGACTGGCCCGAGGACTTGGTTGGTATCTCTCAACAACTGTGCTATCGTCCACATACCCATAGATACTGGGCATAAGCAGATCATTAATATGCAGCAGGAAGAGAGTTGCGGAGAGAACGGACCCCTGAGGAACACCGGCGTTAGTCGCCATAGGATCGGATGAGCAGCCATCGACGACGACCCGGAGAGACCGTTCACTCAGAAAGCCCTTTACCCATTCAATCAGACCAGGGAATAAGCCGTACGCTGAAAGCTTACCCCAAAAGGCTAGTGTGCCAAACTCTGTCAAAGGCCTTCGAGACATCAAGGAAAACAGCAAGTGCTTCCCCACTGTTCTCGAGTGCCTCGCCTCTTACGTGTGTGGCATACGCTAGAAGGTCCCCAGCTGACCGATTTCAGCGAAACCCATATTGCCGGTCACGAAGGAGGTCATTCTGTTCTAGGTATGCCATTAAGCGGGCATTCAATACGCTTTATAATCTTGCAGAGTATGGAGGTAATTGAGATTGGCTGATAATTTACAGGGCTGGCGCGGCTGCCTTTTATTCATTTTTAATTTAACTAAATGTAAATGTGGTAGAGCCATGCTGTTATGAATGTGTTGTGGTTAAGTATGGACACAAGTCAGCTCGACCGTGGAAGAACCAAGCTCTCACAGAATACCAGGGTAAAATAGCTCAATACGAATAAAATTTGTGATGGTTCTATTTAGATTCGAAGTAAAAGTTCCTTCCTTCAGGACGGAAAAATAAGTTAAGAATATTTTAATGTAACGATTCACACGAAATTCCAGTTAACAAATTGAAATTGTGACCACTTCAAAGAGTTGTTTACCCTTTTTTATCTTATAATAAAAAGTATCAACGGTCTCATAAAGTCGGTAGTTACTTTTACTAAAGGTTTTATTTCATGAAGTTACTTGTATTTCATTGTGTTGACAAAACTCAATATTCAAATGCCGGGACGGAATCGCGTTCTGTTAACAATACGAGTTGTAAAATGGGAGAATTCGAGTATTTTTATATGCAACGCAAACAAAGCCACGGACAATAGCTAGAAAAACAAGTAGGCTAAAGTTTAATGGACTCATATTCAAGTAGTTGTAAAATTTCGCTTGTAAATCTTTTTCAACGTCAGTTAATAAACTGAAGTGGCTTTCCACTTATTTTAAAAGAAGGAAAAACTATTTAACAATTTGATTATACTCGTTAGTTTTGTGTAATGTATGTAATACAATATTATATATTAGGTTATTTAATTGACTTAGAATACAATACAATACAATAATATTTATTGCAAATTGTGGCGGCGTTGTCGTCGCACCACAAGCGAAATACGTCGAAGCCTAAATCACGCTAACAAAGTTCTGAAGTTAAAGCCGTATATATAGAATAGCTCCGAACTACCACTCGGAGCGTTAGCCGCTCCCCGGGCAGAACACCTGGGTCAGCGGGAGATCTAGCTTTACAAAGGTTCATCGCAGCACTGGAATAATAATGCTTCCTGTTCCTTCAAGATACTCTCTGCGCTACAGTGTTCGGCACGGCTCTGAGCCTTACTGCTCGCCTCTGCTTCACGGCACTCTCGCACATTACTTGCCTTCTTCTCGATTCACCGTAGACTACAAGGCAATCCCTGGCACTTACTCCGGCACATCGTTCTCATCGGCATCACTTGCAAGTGCGTAGTATGGCATGCATTACACGCCATCAGACTGCACTATCGACCTTCGGTCTGAGCAGAGGGGTGATGTTGCGCCGCTGTCATTGCGCCACAAGCGTAACACATCGAAGCCTAAATCACGCTAACAAAGTTCCAAAGTTAAAGCAGTATATATAGAAGAGCTCCCAACTACAACTCGGAGCGTTGGCCGCTCCACGGGCAGAACACCTGGATCAGCGGGAGATCTCCCCTTTCCTTTCACCGGCCACAACATTAAAGAAAGATTAGTAAAACAAAAATAAACAAATATTGAGGAAAAAACAAAAAGCAGTCTTATTGCAAATTCTGCCAGACAACGCAGAAAAAAATAATTGAAAGATTAACGGGTACGATGCACTATATTAACGAAAGGTACCAAAAAAAGACAAGTTTTACAACAGATAGTACCGATTTTTTTCATTCATGATTTCTTATGCATACGCAAACAATAACAATTAAAATAAAACTAGTTTGTACGGATTTTATCGTCCATATTAACTTATTGTATATTCCCCGCGTTTTGAGCACTTTACAGCACCCATGGTCACAGGGGTGGACTGAAGTGTTCGATGTCCCAATGTCATAGATAACCACGGCTACCTTCAGATAAAATTATTAAGTTTTGGTCCGATCTACGTAGTATTAACTTATAGTAACTTAAAGTCTTGTACACTTGAGATGGGATTTCATTCTATTAATTATAGGATCCCAAGCAGATGATAGTATCCAACCATCCGCTCTATTAAAAATAGGATCATTCTTGGAAGGAATCGGTGTTCTTTAGCGAGGATTTGTGGTCTACTAAATCTTATGTAGCGACGGGGAACCTGTACGTGTTCACCATCAGCGTAAATGACGGGTCCCGAGAGCTACGTTCGGAATGCAACAGGGGACCCTCTCTCGCTTTGCTTTATTAAAGCTCATCTCGAAGCAGTGCTTTCTGACCCCAGGATCCTGGCAATGCTATCAAGATGTCTCAGGACCACTTCCGAAACATCATCCTCCTCGGAGGTATATATATCTCTAGGCGTTCGGGTCCCCGCTGCAACCCTAGACCCGTTTCAGGTAGGGGAACACATTAAATAAAATATCATATAGAAGGACTATCTACCTACCTACTTACTTACTCCCCGTAGTAAATTGCCAAGAACGCTGCGTTTCCTCGGCAAATGGATATATTTAGCTTTTGAGCAAGAAATTAACCAGCCGAAAACGGTGTATACTTGGGTAGTTCTCCAAAATATGCGTTATTATCGGTGCCATCTTAATTTAAGGTATAACAAGGAAGGAAAATTAAAAAAAAATGCTCCTACGCTCAATAATAAAGTTTCGGATTATTAAATATATTTATCCAGATTTCGTTTAGATAATCAACTTTTTTAATTTTCTCATATTACTGGTAATGAACTAGGCTTATACGGAAATGAAAAGGTTACAGACGGGAATTACCAAAAGAGACGGTAATGCACAAATACGAAATATGTTAATTTTTATAGATTTCTGAAATTAATAATAATCAAATATAAGTCAAAAAGATATAACATATTAATTAAAAAAAGAGAAAGTATAAAAGAATAAAAGAAATAAAATAATCAACAGCTATTAAAGTCTTAATCAAAACAATAGAAAAAATAATAATATAGAGAATTAGAACGGTAAATATAACATTAATAGTTTTAAGATTAGAAACTTTTGGTTTTTTTTATGGAATAGGGGGCAAACGAGCATGCGGCTCACCTGATGGTAAGTGACTACCGCCGCCCATGAACAACCGCAACACCAGGGGAATTGCAGATGCGTTGCCGACCTTTTAGAAAGGTGTAAGCTCTTTTCTTGAAGGTTCCTAAGTCGTATGGGTCCGGAAAATTCGCTGGTGGTAATTGATTCCACAAGGAAGTCGTGCGAGAGAGAAAACATCTTCTAAATCGCACAGTGGTGGACCGCCAATCATCCAGATGGTATGGATGGTAACGCGAGTTTTGTCGCGATGTGCGATGGTGAAATTGAGCGAATGGAATTAGTCCGAACAATTCCTCAGAGCACTCCCCGTGATATATGCGATAAAATACGCAAAGAGATGCAACATCTCTACGCAGTGCCAGTGTATCGAGCCGATCAGAAAGAACTCGATCGTCGACGATTCGAACCGCTCTGCGCTGGATGCGGTCAAGTGGAAGGAGCTGGCACTGGGGTGCCCCGGCCCAGAGATGAGAACAGTATTCCATGTGGGGCCGAACTTGCGCTTTGTAAAGTTGCAAGCGATGTGCCGGCATGAAATACTGTCTCGCTCTGCTGAGCACGCCAAGCTTTTTAGAGGCCAATTTGGCCTTCCCTTCCAAGTGACCACGAAACTGCACACTATTCGATATGTCGACGCCAAGGATTCCGATACTGGCTGAGGCAGCAAGGGGAGTGCCTTGGAACTGAGGAGATACGACAAATGGGTTCTTTTTAGCGGTAAACGCGCAATATGGTATAGTCTTTTGGTAAAATTTTAAACAATTATTAACATTCCTTACCATAGGTATACTACTACAATACTTAACTTTGATAAGTATCGGTCTCTATGTAACAAATAGAATATTTTATAATTATGATAGTTATCTATCAATCTAAATCACAAATGCTTAACTGACTGACTACCTACATAACAACTTAAGGAATTAAATATTGTAGTGTTATGCTACTTACATATCATTTTACACTATTTTTCCATTCTGTTTTGATATTTTGCATCACTTTTCACGCTATCAGTTATGCTACTTACATATCATTTTACACTATTTTTCCATTCTGTTTTTGATTTTCTGCATTTATATTTTGCATCACCTTTATTTCCATAGGATCCTGTAACGTTTTTACACAATAACAAATCATTTTCACTTCGTATTTTCACGCTATTAGCACCGTTTATATCGCTGTCAATGGAGTCTTACCTTTTTCTATCTTTTATTGAGTTCTCCGTAACTCTGCAATTTTAGGTTTCGTGCGCGCTGCCGCGCTATAGTTTTTCCTATATAAATAATATCTCATTTCTTACTTAAATGTAACTGTTTTTCAATTATATACCTAAAACCAAAAATTTATATTTTTGACAACCATTATTTATATGGTTGTTATGGTAACTTTTATTCAAATTCGTCACTGGTCTGATGTTCTTATTTCGATATTTCCACATAAATACTCTTTTGCTCTAGGTCATTTACAATAAATTTCCTTTTAATTTAAATAATTTCTCGTTCTCTCTAAAAAGGTATAAAAGCCGAACAATCGGAGAATACAGGGAGTCTCGCTTCAGTTTTCAAACGTGAAGCATCTACTAAAGGCCTTATCCCGGGGCCGTATTGCCCCGGGATCCTGCAAGCCTCCATCTACATTTGAAGTCGTCGGCGTAGTCTACTTCAAGCGCGGAGCCACACTACTCCGGGCGCTACGACTGCTTGCTCCAGGCGCTGAGTGCACTTACTGCCCGCGCTACCTTTGGGCGCTACGACTGCTTGCTCCAGGCGCTGAGTGCACCTACTGCCCGCGCTACCTTTGGGCGCTGCGACTACTTGCTCCAAGCGCTGAGCGCACCTACTCCAGGCGCTACGTGCGCCGGCTCCGGACACTGCGTGTGCCCAGACCAGGCGCTGCGTGCCATCACCGCCAAGAAACTACAAGCTCAGCGTGTGCCTACTTCTACTCCAAGCGCAGCGTGTGTCACTTCGAACTTTAGGCTCCACTACATTACAATATTCTCCTATCTTTACTTTTTTTTAATCTAATTGTAATGACACGTCATCCATCATCATCATCATATTTCATTTTTTTTTTATAAAATTGTAAATACCTTTTTAAAAATTTAAATATATTATTTTCTTGTTCTACTTTTGTTGTTTTGTTGTTCTTAGGTTAGGTTCTATTTTTTTTTAATTGTCGCTTCTCGACAGTTTGGCGCCCAACGTAAAATTTCTCTTTCTCACTTAATTCTTCACCTAATGTTATACCTTTACCTTAATTTGGTAGTACATTGGACCCCGCTAATTTAGACCTATTTCTGTACTACCAACTCTTAGTAAAATTTTAGAAAAAATTATTTTGGATCAGTTGTTAATTTTTTTTAATACAAATAAATTACTTCATAAAAACCAATTTGGATTTACAAGGGGTTGCTAGACGTCTGATGCCGGCGTTGAGCGTATGAAATATATTTTTAATGCCTGGGAGAATTCACAGGATGCCTTAGGTTTTTTCTGTGATCTTTCCAAGGCTTTCGATTCTGTTCATCATGAAACATTAATCAGGAAACTACAATATTACGATGTAAAAAATTTGGCGCTTAGACTTATTACTTCATATTTAAGTAACAGAACTCAAAAAGTCGTGATAAATGGTAAAGGTTCCTCCAGATCGGTAGTATCAATGGGCGTTCCGCAGGGCTCGATTCTTGGCCCATTCCTGTTTTTAATCTATATTAATGACTTACCTTATCTTGTAGGGGACAATCACGATATAATATTATTTGCTGACGATACCTCTTTAATTTTCAAACTCAAACAGCAGTTAATTAATTATGACAATGTAAATAATGCTCTATCGAAATTAGTACATTGGTTTAACGCCAACAATATGCTCTTGAACGGCAATAAGACAAAGTGTATTAAATTTACAATACCTAATGTAAAACATTCGAATACCAATGTGCTATTAAATGGGGAGGAGTTGAGTCTTGTGGATACCACTGTTTTTCTCGGTATTACTATTGACGCGAAACTTCAATGGGCCCCCATATATTAACAGTGGTAGAGCCAGGCGGCAGCTTTTGCTGTCGCATGGATGGGCCGGCTCGAACCGGGGTGGTACCACGACCTCACAGAATACCAGCGTGAAGTAGAGTTTTACCTCTGCGTTTCGCTTGGTGAGTGCAGGTGGCCGGAGGCCTTTTTTACTGGAAATGAGGCATTCCATCTTGGTCCTCACGGGTGAAAACGCATCTGCATTTTGATCTGTAACAGGGGATGGATGTAGATGTCTATGGGCCGCAGCAACCACTTACCATCAGGTGGACTGTGTGCTCGTTTTTCATCCTTATCCTATAAAAAAATCTAAATTAGCAAGCAGACTTAGTTCTGCAGCATATGCTGTAAGAAAGATTAGAAGTCTCACAGATGTTGAGACAGCTAGATTAGTGTATTTTAGTTACTTTCATAGCGTAATGTCTTATGGAATTTGGCTATGGGGTAATGCGACTGATATTGAAGCTATATTTGTTTTGCAAAAGAGAGCCGTTCGGGCGATTTATAACCTAAATTGTAAAGAGTCCCTCAGACAAAAATTTAAAGAAATAAACATATTAACTTTGGCATCGCAATATATTTATGAAAATCTAATGTATGTACATAAAAACATAAATAGCTTTAAAAAGAATAAGGATGTGCATTCTTTTAACACTAGGAACAAACATAAGCTTGTAATACCAGTTACTAGACTCCACAGAATCAGTAATTCATTTATGGGGCAATGTATACGCTTTTACAACAAAATCCCAGAACATATTCAAAGTTTATCAATAAACAAGTTTAAACGTTTTATTAAAGAAAAACTGTACAAAAAGGGTTATTATAATATCAAGGAATACATGAATGAAAATAACCCCTGAGAATAAGGTGATCGCCACCATGCTGGTTCTATTAAAAATCATTTAAAAATTGTATAAATGAAATATTTGTTAAGTGAAATATGTTTGAAAAAAAAAGTCCCGCTGGGTTTCTTGCTGGTTCTTCTCAGAACAGAGGTATTTTTCGAACCAGTGGTAAATAAAAAATGACTTTCAATAAGAATTATGTAATAATCAATATTGAATAAAAAAATATTCTATTCTATTCTATACCTTTACTGCGCCTTGTCCATTCCCTTTTGATTTAATGGCTTTCCCTTTCGTTCTTAACTCATTATTCATCATTCATTTATTCATCCTTTTTATATCTTCCAAATTCTAAAACAAAACTTCTTCTAGTTTTTCAACTTATCTGGATTATATTTAGACCTACATATAACACTTCACTTACATTCATCACTCTAATATTTTTATTCTAGATAACTAAAAGAGGTACAATTTTTAATAAAATTTTTATTTCTTAAACTTAACTTTACACTTAATTATAACAATGAAAAGGGTTATTAAGTACGAATTCCTTAACAAGGCCGAACTTGAATACGAAGTGAAGATTAGATGTGAGGAACCAGCTAATACTGTTTTGCTTCTAAAAAAACAAGTTTTGCGTTTAGTTGCGAATTCTCACCCTGAAGATATTCTGACTTCTCCAATTCCGATCGAGGATGACTTGTCTCAAATTGATTCTACTTTGACCTATCTGGACTGTAAAATTAAAAAAAAATTTACAAGGTGAAACCAAATACTTACGACTAATAGAAACTTTTATTAACCATGTTTTTTACAGATTAGAGCGAATAGATACTGACTTATATCCAGACTTTAAAGCTAATTTCGATACTTTGAAGATGAAATTTGACGCTATTGATAAACAATTCGAATCCTTCACTCCACCTTCAACTGAAAATGACTCTCCATCACTTGACCCTCCTGTTGACCCGACTGTCATGGAAACTCTTCTTGTTTCTCAAACTTCTGTTATGATCCATACCCCGTATCCTTCACCACCACCTCAATCTTTTTCTCCAATTAACGTCTTCAAAGATCTGAAAAGACACACCTTCAATGGTAAAAGCTGTCCAAGATCCTTTCTTCAAAAACTTGAAGAATACTGCTTAGCTCGTGGCTTGTCCAAAGACTTGTTGATTTCTCAAGCGTTCGAAATTTTCACCGACAATGCTCTTCATTGGTTCAGATTTAAATATAATCAGAATCCAAACATAACTTGGAACGAACTTTCCTCTTTATTAATCAAAGACTTTGGTGGTTTTGACTATGATCATAAACTTCTAGAAGCGATTAGGAATCGAACTCAGGCCGTGATGAAAATATCGTCCTCTATATTTCCATTATGTCTGAAATGTTCTCTCGTCTTTCGAAGAAACTTTCTGAAACAGAGCAATTGGAGATAATTTTGAGGAATATTCGCCCATGTTATTCAGTCTTCGTAGCTCTAAAAGACATTGACTCTATCGACTCTCTTCTGGCTACTTACCAAAACTATGAAAAGTTCCTAGACAGAGACAAACAATTTAAAGAACCAAATGTACAAAAAAATCCTCTTATTTCTGAATTCAACTACAAGCATTCCACTTCAAGTTCTTCCAATAACTCACGACCTTCTCCTCCATTAATGAATAAATTCACTTCATCCTACAAATACCCTTCTAGACAAATTAATAGTCTCTCCCAAACTAAAGCCCCTCAAGAAAGCTCTTTTTGTGTTCGCTGTCGCAAACAAGGTCATACTTTGAACATTTGTACTCAACCACGATTCATGATTTGTTTCAAATGTGGTCTTAAAGGTTTTAAAACTGCAGATTGCCCTACTTGTTCTCCCAAACCACATACTAGTACAAAAAACTTACTGCTGACTTGAAAAGTAACTTAAACTTTGATAATGACGATTGGACTAGTAGTAGTAGTAGTAGTAGAAAACAATTCAAAACTTCTTTTCTTGTTACAAAATCTCTTCTACACTCTACTCCAAAGAACAAGATCTTAATCGTCCATTCGTTAATGTAAAAATTTATGACTTAACTTTATCTGGTTTATTAGATTCTGGCAGCTCAGTAACTATTCTGGGTAATAATTCTCATTTAGAAATTCTTAAACTGGGCTGTAAACTTTTCAAGTCAGATCTTATTACTGTCTCTACTGCTAATAATCAAAAAGTTAATTCCTTGGGTTATTTTGACTTACCTGTTCATTTCAATAATCAAACTCATTTGATTAAAGCTTATGTTTTCCCTGAAATATTTCCTTCGCTAATACTAGGTATTGACTTTTGGAGAAAATTTAATCTTTTACCTAGTGTTTTATCTTCTCTTAACTTTACAGAATCTAAATGCTCTGCTATCAAAACTAAAGATATTAAAGTTTTACCTTATGAGCATTTAACTCCTAACCAAAAGAACATCGCTAACGACATCATCCAACGCTTCAAGATAATTTCTTTTGAGGAAAAAGGTATCCTGGGAAGCACACATTTAATCACCCACAAGATTGATACTGGTGATTCTCTTCCAATCAAACAAAGATGTTATAGACTGCATCCTGAAAAACAAAAGGCGTTAATTAATGAAGTTGACAAGATGCTGGGATGAAAGGTCATTGAACAATGCGAAAGTCCTTGGTTATCTCCAGTTCTCATCACTCCGAAGAAGAATGGTGAATGGCGTTTCTGTGTAGACAGCAGGAAGCTTAACTCAATTACACGTCGTGATGCTTATAAGTTGCCACTAATAAGCGAAATTTTGGACAACCTGAAGAATGCCAAATACTTATCAAGCATCGACATTGCGAAAGCATTTTGGGAAATTCCCTTGAATCCTGCTGATAAAGATAAAACTGCATTTTATGTACCTGGAAGAGGTATGTTTAGATTCAAGGTAATGCCTTTTGGTCTCACCAACTCACCTGCAACTCTACAAAGATTAATGGATATGCTGTTTACTCCTGAATTTGAGAACAAGGTATTTTGCTATCTGGATGACATTGTTATTATTAGTGAGACTTTTGATGAACACATATCGCTTCTCATGAAAGTTCATGAAAAACTTTCATATGCTAATCTAACTATTAACTTTGAGAAGAGTCAATTCTTCAAGAAAGAAATGAAATACCTTGGTTTTCTAGTGGACGAGTATGGTCTACGTGCGGATCCAGATAAAATAAAAGCTATTTTAGAATATTCTGTTCCTACTTGCAGAAAAGAAGTACGAAGATTCATAGGCACCTGCAGCTGGTTCAGAAGATTCATTCCAAACTTTAGCACTATTGCCTCTCCACTCAACCAACTAACCTGTTCCGGGAAGAACGCTCCTAAATTTTTATGCAATCCACAAGCTGCAGCTGCTTTCCAGAAACTTAAAGCTTTGGTAACTGCTCCTGTCCTTGCTTGCCCTAACTTCGAACTACCCTTCTCTGTACATTGTGATGCATCAAATTATGGCATAGGAGCAATGCTTACTCAACATCAAGATGACAAAGAAGTCGTGATTGCTTACATGAGTAAAGTACTAAACAAAAATCAACAGAACTACTCAACTACTGAAAGAGAAACATTGGCTGTAATAACTGCATTAGAACATTGGCGATGTTACCTAGACAATGGTAAAGAATTTACAATATATACTGATCATGCTGCACTTAAATGGTTTCAGAATTTATCAAACTCATCATGAAGACTTGCTCGCTGGACTTTACGCTTATCATGCTTTAACTTTGTCATAAAACATAAAAAAGGAAAGGATAACGTTGTTCCAGATTTATTATCAAGACATAAGAATCAAGAACGTCCTGATACACGAGAAACTTTACCTCAAGGCGTACATCCCATTACGATTGAAAAACCACCTGGTCGTAGACTTGATCACTACAAAAAGATTTTTCTCGGATGCTCCAACAACCCAGACGCATATCCCAACTACACTATCAGGGATAACAAACTTTACCGCTGCATCCATTCTCCTGATCGTCTAAACGATGACTTTATTTGGAAAGAAGTTCCACTACCTCAAGATAGACATGAACTTATTAAAGCTAACCATAGTTCCCCTTCAGAACTCCATCTTGGTATCTTCAAGACATTCAAAGAAAATATCTTTAAAATACTATTGGCCTGGTATTTTTAAGGACATTGCCGAATTAATCTCGACTTGTGAAACCTGCTTAACCTACAAACACCCTAATCATTCTCCCAATGATCTTATGGGTAAACCAAAACTTTGCTCCAGAACTTTTCAAACTATATCCTAAGATCTTATGGGTACATTGCCTATGACTCGAAGACGAAATCAGTATATTCTAATAATTAACTGCAATTTTACTAAATATACTATGATTTTTCCCCTTAAACGTGCTACTTCAGCTAATATTATTAATGTTTTGGAAAATTAAGTTTTTTTAGTTCATGGCATTCCCCAAACTATTATAATGGACAACGCTGTTCAATTTCAGTCGCGAGAATTCCACTCATTTTTAAATTCTTATAATGTTCCTTATATTTTTCACACAGCTTTATATTGTCCTCAGGTTAATCCTACGGAGAAGTTTAATAGTACAATTATTACAGCTCTAGCATCTCTAGTAGGAGACGATCATAGATCCTGGGACAACCATCTTGCTAAGATTCAGTACGCAATGAATAGCGCTACAAATGTAGCTACTGGTTTTACTCCAAATTTTTTAGTCTTTGGTAGGGAAACAATACCTTGTGGTTCCTTCTATACTCCAACTCAGAATCTCGAGGAATTGGTATTTATGCCTCGTGATATTTACGCGTCTAATGCTGGTCTCCTCTCATCTATATTTCACAAAGTTCAAACTAAACTTCACATAGCTCACGCTAAAAATAGCGCTCGCTATGATCTTCGCCAGTCTTTTAAAGAATTTAATGTGGGAGACACTGTTTGGCGTAAAAACCATGTTTTAAGCGATGCCGGCGCATACTTTAATGCTAAACTTGCCCCTAAGTTCATCAAGTGCAAAGTGATAGCTAAACTGTCACCACTAGTCTATGTGCTTGAAGACCCTAATGGAGTTAGAGGCAAGTGGCACATCAAAGATGTAAAATCATAAATTTTCTTAACTTTTATTAACTGTTAATTTGTATATATGTATAAATATCACCATCATTTTCACCTTATTATTTTTATTTCTTTTAATTTGTTTGTTTCTTTGGTGATCCAGTGTTCTTCAACACATCTTGCTTTTAGACCTCGAATTTTAGTTAGATTAATCTTCACTTTTTATGTTTGTTTCAGACACATCTCGTTGGTGATGTTGCATAAGTCATAGCGACTAATGCTTGCTTAAGATTAATTTCTTTATCTTTATCTTCACTTGGGAGCAGCTGACTATTCCCTTAATGTTCTTTATCTTTATCTTCACTTAGGAGCGGTTGACAACTCCTTAAATAAGCCTGAATGTCCTTTCGAATACACACTTTTAGAGTGGTGTCTCTTCGACTAATTTATTTTTTTTCCACGCAGGAGCGGTTGACTACTCCTTAAATAAGCCTTAATGTCGTTTCGAAAACACACTTTTAGAGTGGTAGTCATTGAATGTGAACTCCACCCTTACCTGAATGCAGATGATGAATGTAAGAGATAGTATATCTGATTTTGCCTGTTGATGTCTGTTTCTGCAAAGCTGTGTTTTTATGGTTTATTTTAGAATGTACACGTCAAAATTTTTGCTGAGTCAAAAATTTTCCAGGGTCGGGGGGAAAATGTAGTGTTATGCTACTTACATATCATTTTACACTATTTTTCCATTCTGTTTTGATATTTTGCATCACTTTTCACGCTATCAGTTATGCTACTTACATATCATTTTACACTATTTTTCCATTCTGTTTTTGATTTTCTGCATTTATATTTTGCATCACCTTTATTTCCATAGGATCCTGTAACGTTTTTACACAATAACAAATCATTTTCACTTCGTATTTTCACGCTATCAGCACCGTTTAAATCGCTGTCAATGGAGTCTTACCTTTTTCTATCTTTTATTGAGTTCTCCGTAACTCTGCAATTTCAGGTTTCGCGCGCGCTGCCGCGCTATAGTTTTTCCTATATGGATAATATCTCATTTCTTACTTAAATGTAACTGTTTTTCAATTATATACCTAAAAACAAAAATTTATATTTTTGACAACCATTATTTATATGGTTGTTATGGTAACTTTTATTCAAATTCGTCACTGGTCTGATGTTCTTATTTCGATATTTCCACATAAATACTCTTTTGCTCTAGGTCATTTACAATAAATTTCCTTTTAATTTAAATAATTTCTCGTTCTCTCTAAAAAGGTATAAAAGCCGAACAGTCGGAGAATACAGGGAGTCTCGCTTCAGTTTTCAAACGTGAAGCATCTACTAAAGGCCTTATCCCGGGGCCGCATTGCCCCGGGATCCTTCAAGCCTCCATCTACATTTGAAGTCGTCGGCGTAGTCTACTTCAAGCTCGGGGCCACACTACTCCGGGCGCTACGACTGCTTGTTCCAGGCGCTGAGTGCACCTACTGCCCGCGCTACCTTTGGGCGCTACGACTGCTTGCTCCAGGCGCTGAGTGCACCTACTGCCCGCGCTACCTTTGGGCGCTGCGACTGCTTGCTCCAAGCGCTGAGCGCACCTACTCCAGGCGCTACGTGCGCCGGCTCCGGACGCTGCGTGTGCCCAGACCAGGCGCTGCGTGCCATCACCGCCAAGAAACTACAAACTCAGCGTGTGCCTACTTCTACTCCAAGCGCAGCGTGTGTCACTTCGACCTTTAGGCTCCACTACAATACAATATTCTCCTATCTTTACTTTTTTTAATCTAATTTTAATTACACGTCATCCATCATCATCATCATATTTCATTTTTTTTTATAAAATTGTAAATACCTTTTTTAAAATTTAAATATATTATTTTCTTGTTCTACTTTTGTTGTTTTGTTGTTCTTAGGTTAGGTTCTATTTTTTTTAATTGTCGCTTCACGACAATATCCATTATGATTGTATTAATCACACTTTCAATCATAATTATGTTAGAAGTTAGAACTATGGTTAAACAAATCAAAATAATGAGATTTAAATAAAAAAGTACACGTTCTTATAATTTTTAAAACCTTTAAACTAATATTTGAAATAAAATGTTGCTACTGTTTTCACTATTACATTTTTTTGTAACGAACATTCAATGGCAGTTCGTGGCAATTACTATCCTCAGAATCACTCATTATGGGGACGAAATCTACACATTCGTGTAAATCTAAATCGCCACGGTATAATCTAATGATATTTATAATTTTGGGATATAAATTCAAACGATTCTCTGCAGGCACTCTTTCTAACTCGAACGCTGTCAATCGAGCGAAATTTTTATTTCTTACATCTGATGGGCGCTGATTATGGAAGTCTACCTTATGCAATATATCCGTTGAAAAAGATATTCGGGTTTTGTCGCGACTTCTAAAATAAATATCAGCATCTATCAGCTCTTCAAACGTTGTCTGTGTGCCAACTTCTTTTGTAATTTTGTCAACATCTATTTTTGCATTGTTTTTTTATATAGCTTTGTAAAAGTAAACCCAGAAAAAATTGATGGTGATTTTGATCGTTTTAGAGCCATGCTTTTATCTTACCTGTTAAATACAAAAACATACTATCAAATACAAAATAACGTTACTAAATTTACAATAATTATATAGATGTACTCAGACAGTATAATTTTATTACCTAGTCGTTTACAATATTATCTTCAACTGTCATTAATCTTTGAATAAATTCGTCATTATTTACATTATCATCATTTATTAAGCATTTAAAAATGAATTTGTTGGCATTTCCATAAAACTAGTATTCTCCCAATCAAATTTATGAAGAGCTTGTAAAGTTTTCACTTCTACTCGTACTATTTTGTTATCATCGTAAACGTCCTTCATTTTACTAGTTGACGGCTGATTATTCTCTTTTTTTCTGAGTATTATACTGCTAGGAGTTCCTATTACAACATCACAACACTCAGGTTATGTTTTAAGTTTCTTCTATTTATCATATCGCTCTGATTTTCTTTATTACTTTCATCTGTAAATTAGTATTTCAAAAAACCTAAATGCTTATCATGGATGCAATGATATTCGGTACTTAGACAGGTAAAGCAACTTCTATTTCTAAAGGCCATTTGATTTTGATCGCAACTAAACAAGACTTGGTGAGTTTTCATTGTCCCTTTAAATAATGGTATTTCCGTTAATGAAATGATTTTTTCTTTATTTACTATATCATCACTGCTTACAATTTCAATAGTGATATGAGGTACGTTGGTCTGAACAACTTTTACAAATTTCTGAAATGTGCCAAAATCTTCTCCTTGTTTTATTATTCTATCAGCTGTTCTCTTCAATACAGTTCCAAGGCCACCAGGTGCACCTTTTCCATGACCTGCTTCCAAATAATTCCACGATACTAAACGGAGCGCAACAAATTCTTTGTGCAGTTGAGTCAATATGTAAAACATGAATTTATTTCTATATAGGCTACTTGGACTGTCACTAACGAAATGAATAGTGTCTAT
This sequence comes from Parnassius glacialis, assembly GCA_033319125.1. NCBI lineage: Eukaryota > Metazoa > Arthropoda > Insecta > Lepidoptera > Papilionidae > Parnassius > Parnassius glacialis. The sequence continues at coordinate 45,837,495 of JAVANC010000018.1, forward strand.
AAAAGGTGATAAAAATGGCTTTACTTCATAATTTTTATAATCCCTTATATAAATAACAGCTGTGTGTATCGATTCTTGGCGACGACTACCACCAAAATGAAAGGATTGTATTTCTTCGTGAAATTTCAGAGAGTAATTTTCGGTGAAATCTACGTGCACTACAGCTACATTGTTCTCCAAGTCATTTTTTAACTGCTTCAGCTCTTTATATTGTACTAATATATTGCCACAATGCGGCATAAATATTTGCACCGATTCATCTAGTTCTCAACCAACGCTGAAGGAGTCTGTAACTTATCTAGTTTGGTCCATATTTGTTTTTGCTTGATTTGATTGCTTGTATGATCAATATCAGTAATCTTCATCCATTCACTAAACAATATTTTTATATCGTCATTGAATTGATTGTAACTTAATTTATTATTTTACTATATTATATAAACTATTTATATATTATTTAAACTAAAATTAATATTAAAAATTATTCAAATTTATGTAAGGAAAAGCAAGAGTTAATTAGTAAAATTAAATTATATTCAATTGAGATGGAAAACACGAAAAATTGTTATGAGTTTGAAATAGAGTGAGACTCAGAAATTTTATCACTTCAAACTTCATTACAAATTATATCAAATAAATATAAATCAGCAGGGAATGAAATAAAAGAAAACATACTGGCCATGGATAATCTAGGTAAAGTCATGTAAATATAACGAGGAACGTTTTGACTCCTTATTAAAATAACAAAATGAATATCAGCGCTCAATGCCAGGTTCTTTAGGGACAATGTGTGTTAATAATACGACAAGCAGTAATACTTCATTTTCTTTACCTAAACTTTATGATAGTAGCATAACAAAGCAGATAAATTTAAAAAGTAATTCATATAATAAAAAAAAAATTTAATTGTGTTTAGTGATTAAATAGGCAAAAATTTGGGTATATCATTAAATAACTGTTTAAAAAGACAACAGATAAATAATTACTGCATGCCTGGAGCATCATTCAGTGATATTATGAATAAAATTTTAACTATTAAATTTAACCCTAATAGTATATTAACAATTTTTGTTGGGAGAAGAGGACATATGAACAAGAATCAATTATCAAAATATATTGAATATCTTCAATAACATAAATGTGGTTAAATTTATCTTGTTTACATTGCCTTACATAGAGGGAAAAATTTGGGATGTGCAAGCTGGATTTAGAAAGAGGATGGGGTGTACGGATCAAGTCTTTTCCATGCGCATGATTGCGGAGAAATTTTTGGCCAAAAACCAGAACGTTTTTTGTGCGTTCATGGACTTGGAAAAGGCTTATGACAGAGTGGACAGGAACGTGTTATGGCAAACACTGACCTCATTTGGGTTGAGCGCTGGTCTGATACAGGCATTGAAGTCTCTATATGGGGACTCTAGTGCTTGCGTCAGGATCAACAGGGCCTACTCGGACTGGTTTGGCATCCATAAAGGTGTCAGACAGGGCTGTGTGGCTTCCCCGTGGCTGTTCAACCTATTTATGGACAGTTGTTTGGAAAATTTGAAAGTAGAAGAATGCGGGTTAAGAATGGGTGAGTTAACTGTCAAATGCCTTTTGTACGCCGATGATCAAGTCGTACTTGCGTCTTCGGCAGCCGAGTTGCAAATGATGGTTACAATAATGAACAGGACATTATAAGAAAAAGGGAATGAAAGTGAACGCAAGTAAGACGAAAGTTATGGTTTCTGAAAGAGAAGAAAGTAAAACGATATGTGAAATAAGAATAGAAGGGGAGTTAGTAGAGCAAGTAGATGAGTTTGTGTATTTGGGATGTGTGTTTAGCAGGGATGGTAGATATGATAAGGATATAGAACGACGAGTGAATGCAGGAAATAGAGTGAATGGGGCTCTACACTCTATTGTGAAAAGTCAGAATGTGTCCAAAAAGGCACGTATGGCAATTCACAATGCTGTGTTAGTGCCTACTTTAATGTATGGTAGTGAAAGTTGGGTGTGGCAGAAGAAGCACGAGAGTAGAATAAATGCTGTAGAAATGCGATCATTAAGGAGTATGTTAGTGATGAATCTGAATGACAGAGTGAGAAATTGTTTAATAAGAGAAGAGTGTGGTTTGCAAGATGATGTTGTGACCAGGATTAAGAAAGGAATGCTTCGGTGGTTTGGTCATGTGGAAAGAATGAATGAGGAAAGAGTGACAAAGCAAATTTATGTTGCAGAGGTGAACGGCAGAGTCGGGAAGGGTCGCCATAGGCGAAAGTTTATCGACCAAATTGGCGATATGTTGAAAATGGGCCAAATCAAGAGTACCTTTAACCGACGAGCATGTATGCGTAGGTATATGGATGTGGAGGAAGCGAGAGAGGTCTGTCAGGATCGTGCCAAATGGAAGTCCATAGTCTCTGCCTACCCCTCTGGGTGACAGGCGTGAGTGTTTATAGATATAGACATAGAGGGGTGGCCACAGAAAAATAAACTAAGATATAATTTAAATTTAATGATGCATAATTTGACATGTAACAATAACTTAAATTTGACATTTAATTGTAAGAATAATAATGATAAATTTCATTTAGTTGATATTAATAATTTAACTAAGAAGTTTTTGACAAGAGATAGGTATTACCTATCAAAGTTTAGTTTGAGACTGGTAGCAAATACGCTATCTCATTATTTATATTTTAACCCAGCCAAATTATTGGTTACCTTAACACCTGCTTTTATTGAGCAGAAAAATAATTTCACAAATGATTTGGAATTAGTTCCAAGTAATTTAAATTAGATAATAAGACAATAGAGGTAATCTCTAGCAAAGATAACTTAAATACCTTAGAATACAATTCAACTATACTTCATTGTGTAATTTCACAAAATAGCAATAATAAAAACTGTATTAACCTGGTGCATCAAAATATACAAGGTATGTTAGGCAAAGAACTAGAAATTGAATTATTTTTAAATAGTAACCTTATTCATATTTTATGTATTACTGAACATTGGTTAAAAAGTTACAACTCCATATTTAATTTCAGTAATCACCAGGTGGTCAGTTCGTTCAATAGAGATACTAAATTATGGAAGAAGTTTTAGTTAAGCTTAATAAACAGAATAAATCTCTTGTAGTGTGTGGAGACTTTAATATCAATCTCCTGGAAACTTCTTACATCAGTAATAAATTTTGCTCTTTGTTCAAATCCTATAATCTTGATAATTTAGTGCAACTTGTATTGATAATATTTTTACAGGTGTTGTACCAATCAACAAATCAATAAATTAAAAACGTAGTTCAGGTCACTGTGGACAACTGGTTTCATTACCTTATATGAACAAAAAACAGGAAATTGAGAAAATTGTGTTTGTTCCTATTAATGCAAAACGCCATGAGATATTTAGAAGTAACATGGTAAAAAACCTTCCATCGCTTTCTTATAAGAACAATGCAGACGATTTATATGGAAAATTATTTACCCTTATAAGTAATGAATTAAAAAAATCATTTACTTCTAAAACAATCTCCAGAAACAGTCGCAAGGCATTTAATGAGTGGGCGACAGTAGGAATTCATAAAAGCAGACGAAGGTTATATGACCTTTACCATGAAAGGTCATATCAATGGGCGTTCCTCAGGGCTCGATTCTTGGCCCATTCCTGTTTTTAGTCTATATTAATGACTTACCTTATCTTGTAGGGAACAATCACGATATAGTATTATTTGCTGACGATACCTCTTTAATTTTCAAACTCAAACGGCAGTTAATTAAATATGACGATGTAAATAATGCTCTATCGAAATTAGTACATTAGTTTAACGCCAACAATATGCTCTTAAACGGCAAAAAGACAAAGTATATAAAATTTACAATACCTAATGTAAAACATTCGAATACCAATGTGCTGTTAAATGAGGAGGAGTTGAGTCTTGTGGATACCACTGTTTTTCTCGGTATTGACGCGAAACTTCAATGGGGCCCCCATATATCTAAATTAGCAAGCAGACTTATTTCAGCAGCATATGCTGTAAGAAAGATTAGAAGTCTCACAGATGTTGAGACAGCTAGATTAGTGTATTCTAGTTACTTTCATAGCGTAATGTCTTATGGAATTTTGCTATGGGGTAATGCGACTGATATTGAAGCTATATTTGTTTTGCAAAAGAGAGCCGTTCAGGCGGTTTATAACCTAAATTGTAAAGAGTCCCTCAGACAAAAATTTAAAGAAATAAACATATTAACTTTGGCATCGCAATATATTTATGAAAATCTAATGTATGTACATAAAAACATAAATAGCTTTAATAAGAATAAGGATGTGCATACTTTAAACACTAGGAATAAACATAATCTTGTAATACCAGTTACTAGACTCCACAGAATCAGTAATTCATTTATGGGGCAATGTATACGCTTTTACAACAAAATCCCAGAACATATTCACAGTTTGTCAATAAACAAGTTTAAAAGGTTTATTGAAGAAAAACTGTACATAATGGGTTATTATAATATCAAGGAATATATGAATGAAAATAACCCTGGGAATAAGGTGATCGCCACCATGCTGGTTCTATGAAAAATCGTTTAAAAATTGTATAAACGAAATTATTGTTAAGTGAAATATGTTTGAAAAAAAAGTCCAGCTGGGTTTCTTGCTGGTTCTTCCCAGGATAGAGGTATTTTCCAAACCAGTGGTAAATTAAAAATGAATTTCAATAAGAATTATGTAATAATCAATATTGAATAAAAATTATTCTATTCTATTCTATTCTAATGTCCTCCAGACCGAATTACGGTCGCGGCAGTCAGTCTCAGTGGAGACTAGCCATTTGTGCAGAAGATGGTTATAGTGCACGAGTTCATGCGCACTTTCTATTCCCTCACTCTCATAGTCCATTGAACGACATCCCGACATGACCGGAGAGAGATCAGGCAAACTCTGGAGAGAGAGAGGATATACCTGCTTTTAGAGGCACGGGGATGAAAACACTGTCAAATTTCTGACACCACGCTGCTGCTGAAAATGATTTGATCTGGGATTCGAACTAATGGATTAGCAGTCACACTTACGATCACAAGACCAACGAGGTGCTCAAAATCTGACTTTGGAAGCTATAATAAATAAATATTACTAGAAAAATAAATTTATCTAGCTCCTGAGATGAATTTTGATGAAGAATGCAATTTCGATCTAAAACATAGTTATGAGCTTCATAAAACCGAGGTTGGTAAACAGCACTGGTATACTTTATTATCGTTTTAGAGTAGAAATTCTTTTCATATAAAAAAAAATAAAAAATATTCTAACTTAAAGTTGAAATAATACTGTAGGTATAGTAATAAAATTGGGCTAGTAGAAACAGTTCGAATAACGAACCGTAAACAGATTATTGTTTCCAACTATTTTGTTTCTTTTAAGAGTAAAACAATCTAAAATGCTAGTAAACTTTATCGAAATCTAAAATAGGCACTTAAAGAGTATTACATCCTATATATAACGTCCTGTTAGGATAGTTTTTAATTATTTCTAATGATTTCTTGCTCTAGTGCTGGTAAAAATCTGTATTTTGATTGTTACTTATTTCCATCCATTTATCCATTACACACTTTTACAGTCCACTGCTGAACATACGAGGTGTCTCTTCTTAAACTATCATATAAGGGGACATTTGAAATAGTTTGCCATAATTAGCAGGCGCATTGGCAAACGCATTTTCCATCTTATAGTCGTAGACATCTCTAGGCTACTGCAATGATTTACCATCAAGTGGACTGTGTGTTCCTATGTCACCGTTTTTATAAAAAAATCTAGAACAGAGTTTTATGTAATTTACACTCGTAATCTAAAAGTTTATGCAGTTTTTATAAAAATTGCAATCCGATAAACGGCAATTAAAATATGTTCCGCTGCGCAATATATTTAGCAATATAATTATAGAAAAAATATTGACAACAATTTAGAAAGTTAGCCTATTGCTAGATGTGGGCATCTCCCGTAGTATGGAGGATTGACTACACCAAGACTACAACACATACCAGACCGGAATAAGACGCTCTAGAAGATTTATTAGGCCAAAATATTGTATTAGTTTTAAAAGGTTACAAAATTATAATTTTTGTAATTTGGATAAACACTTGTACTCACTTGTTTTACTATATTGACGTAGTTTTAATTATTAATTTACTAACTATAAAAACCGACCGGATTCACACCACGCCATCATCAGGGTAAATAAGAATGTTGTCACTTGATGAAAGCCCAGCTTAATTTATGTGTTTATTGAAATCGCAAAAATGAAGTTGGAGTTTAGCCAAGTGACAACAATCGCAAGCATAAATTATAGAAAAGTTTAACCCTGCTCTATGGCAGTCAGGTCAAAATCAACCCGACAAGTTTAAGTTTACTTATAACTATGTGGCAGAGCACACGACAGTGTTACAACTTTAAGCTCCCAACAAGGGATCAGTTGGACTGCGACGGCACTCACGTCTACGAATGCGCAAATCTCAATGTACATGTATAATTTTATATCCCCATGTCACTGTATTGAACTGTTACGGAAAGTGAATCTTGTGCATTGAATGAAATAAAACTTCATAAATATTTTTATAATGTTTTTCACTATGATTTCTTATATTCACGCTAACACTACATAATAAAACTAACTTTACGACTTTTATCGCGTTTAATTTACTTATATTTTATTAATTCCCGACATTTTGGGTGCTTTACAGCAGCCATGGTCAAGGGGGACTGAGGTGATTAACGTCCCGATGTCAGAGTTAACCCGAGATACCTTCAGCTTTTTTAATTATTAATTTTGATCCGATCTACGCAGAATGAACTTACTGTGTCTTGAAGTTTTGCAGTGGTATTTTTTTTATAGAAGAGGGGGCAAACGAGCATGCGGCTTACCTAATGGTAAGTGACTACCGCCGCCCATGAAGAACCGCAACATCAGGGGAATTGCAGATGCGTTGCCGGCCTTTTAGAAAGTATAAGCTCTTTTCTTGAAGGTCCCTAAGTCATATCGGCCCGGAAAAATGCCGTTGGTAAACAATTCGAAGAGAAGAGGAAGAAAGCTTCTAGTAAAACGCACAATCGTGGACTGCCAAGCATCCAGATGGTGAGGATGGTATTGTGAATTTTGACACGATGTGCGTTCGTGAAATTTGGCGGCTGGAATTAATCTGAACAATTTCTCAGAGCCCTCCCCGTGGTAAATTCGATAGAAAATGCAAAGGGATGCAACATCCCTACGCAGTGCCAATGTATCGAGCCGATCAGATAGAACTCGGTCGTCGACGATTCGAACCGCTCTGCGCTGGATGCGGTCAAGTGGAAGGAGCAGGTACTGGGGTGCCCCGGCCCAGAGATGAGAACAGTATGGTATGCTTGGGTTTAGTTTTAATTTTATTAATTACAAGATCCTAAGCAGGTGGTAGTACCCACCCTCCGGCTCTTTTGAAATTAGGATGATTTTTAATTTAAAGAGTTTCACGTATCATCCTTGGCAGGAATCGATGTTTTTTCGCGAGAATTGGTGGTTTTTTTTTTTTTTTTTTTTTTTTTATAGAATAGGGGGCAAACGAGCATGCGGCTCACCTGATGGTAAGTGACTACCGCCGCCCATGAACAACCGCAACACCAGGGGAATTGCAGATGCGTTGCCGACCTTTTAGAAAGGTGTAAGCTCTTTTCTTGAAGGTTCCTAAGTCGTATCGGTCCGGAAAATTCGCTGGTGGTAATTGATTCCACAAGGAAGTCGTGCGAGGGAGAAAACTTCTTCTAAATCGCACAGTCGTGGACCGCCAATCATCCAGATGGTATGGATGGTAACGCGAGTTTTGTCGCGATGTGCGATGGTGAAATTGAGCGGCTGGAATTAGTCCGAACAATTCCTCAGAGCACTCCCCGTGATAAATGCGATAAAATACGCAAAGAGATGCAACATCTCTACGCAGTGCCAGTGTATCGAGCCGATCAGAAATAACTCGGTCGTCGACGATTCGAACCGCTCTGCGCTGGATGCGGTCAAGTGGAAGGAGCTGGCACTGGGGTGCCCCGGCCCAGAGATGAGAACAGTATTCCATGTGGGGCCGAACTTGCGCTTTGTAAAGTTGCAAGCGATGTGCCGGCATGAAATACTGTCCCGCTCTGCTGAGCACGCCAAGCTTTTTAGAGGCCAATTTGGCCTTCCCTTCCAAGTGACCACGAAACTGCACACTATTCGATATGTCGACGCCAAGGATTCCGATACTGGCTGAGGCAGTAAGGGGAGTGCCTTGAAACTGAGGAGATACGACAAAGGGGTTCTTTTTAGCGGTAAACGCGCAAACTTGTGTCTTCTGGGGATTGAACTGGACTAGATTTAGTCGCCCCCAATCCGAGACTTTGTTAAGCAAAGACTCGACTTCAGACACAAGTTTGTCCCGGTACTCGGCGACGTTTTCCCGAGAAATATTGGCACGGCCGGTATATAAGGCATCACCAGTGCTGTCGTCCGCATAGCAATGAATGCTGCCAGTTAGCAACATATCATTGATATGCAGGAGAAACAGCGTTGGTGATAGCACGCAGCCTTGTGGAACACCAGCGTTGATAGGCTTGAAATCAGAGCATTCACCGTCAACTACGACCTTGATGCTCCGATCAGCAAGGAAACTGGTGATCCATTTGCACAATTTCTCGGGAAGCCCATAGGAAGGAAGCTTCGAAAGAAGCGCTTTGTGCCAGACCCGATCAAAGGCCTTCGCTACGTCCAAACTAACGGCTAATGCCTCCCCCTTGGACTCTACTGCCTCCGCCCATCTATGAGTTAAGTAGACTAGAAGATCACCAGCTGATCGACCCCGACGAAAACCGTACTGGCGGTCACAAATCAGCTGGTGATCCTCAAGGTACCTCATGAGCTGGCAGTTTATAATGGCTTCCATTATTTTGGAGAACAAGGAGGTGATGGCGATAGGCCTGTAGTTGGACGGGTCTGAGCGGTCGCCTTTTTTAGGGATCGGGTGCACCAAAGCTGTCTTCCATGAGTTCGGGACTACGCCTTGGGAGTAGGAGTACCGGAAAAGACGCGTTAAAACCGGTGCCAACTCCGGAGCACACGTCTTCAGCACAATGGGAGGGACTCCATCGGGCCCACTCGACTTGTTGACGTCCAGGGAGAAGAGTGCTTTGCGGACCGAGCGCTGTGTAAATCGCACATCCGGCATGGAGCACTCACATCGCGGGATGGTCGGCGGTGTGTTCCCCCCGTCATCTAGAGTCGAGTTGGACGCAAAAAGAGAGCTCAACAGATCGGCTTTCTCCTTTGCGGCATGGGCCAGTGAGTCGTCCTCTCTGTGCAGAGATGGAAGAGATGGCTGACAGAAGTTCCCTTGGACAGCCTTGGCGAGAGACCAGAATGCACGGGTTCCCGAAGGAAGGCGAACTAGCTTCTCGCCAATTCTGCCGATGTGCTCAGACCTTGCCTTGGCAATGACGCTTTTGAAGGACCTGGAGGCGGAATTATACTTCTTTTTTAATGCGCTGGTGTTTACATCCCGAGACGTTGATGCGTCAGCCCAGGCCTGGTAGCACTCCTGCTTATAGCGTGATGCTATTTTACAGGAGCGACCAAACCATGGCTGGGATCTGCCTCCGATGGGCACCACAGAAGATGGAATAAAAAGTTCCATACCCTGAAGTACCACATCAGCAACAGAATCGGCAAAAACGCTGGGATCTTCCGGCGAGAAGCAAACCCGCCCCCAAGGGTAGGATGCAAAAAAAGACCGCATCCCGTCCCAATCAGCTGACCTATAGTGCCAAACACGGCGGCAAGCTGTAGATCGCAACTGCGATTGGAGCGTGAGTGGCATCGTACTCCGGATCAGACAATGGTCCGAAGAGCCCAGAGGGGGCATCGACGGAGGACCTGATATCCGTCCGGATGAGAGGTCAGCAGGAAGGTCCAACAGGGGAAGGTACATGGTCTTCCACATCTGGGATCCGCGTAGGCGAAGTAACCAGTTGTGTTAGACCATATGCCAAAGCAAAGTCATAGACAGATCTACCCGCATGATCGGTTAAACGAGAACCAAGCCATTCAGCGTGTGGGGCGTTGAAAAAATCCAGAATACACAGTCAAATCCAATGTAATGGTGGGGTCCGTCTAGGTATGATCACAAACTGCAGACATCCCGGGAATGTTGGTGCTTCACGTCAGCTATGTGTTCTTTTAAATCCAGCGCTGAACGTAGGTCTTCCCCATAAATTGCCTTATAGGGTGGAAATTTCCCATAGTAGTAGTGAATTCGCTTACTACGCTACTAGACTTTTTTATTATTATTATTTATTTTATTTAGAAAATTTATAAACATTTTATAAGAATTTTATATTAAAATTAAGGTTTGCCTCGTCAAAAAAAATACATTTAGAAATATAATATCTGACATGTAGCTTGTACTTATTCCTTGTAAACCCTCTCGAACTTAGGGTGAGACCTGTGCCTAGCAGTGGGACGTATATAGGCTGTAGCTTTCACTTTTCGTTTTTAACTATTCCTTGTACACAATTTACAAGGAATAAGTGCGAGATGTACTTTTCCTAGTACATTGCATACTGGTACTGAAATAAATAACTATGTACATTTTGTACATACTGTTCAAAATGTACTTCATTATGTTTTGTTTTTGTGTTTATGCATAAATGTTTCTGTTAGTACATTAAGAAGCAATAATAAATATATATTACGTAATCAGTTTTTTGAATTATTTGTTATATTTCCTCTGGATTTCGTTTATAAGTATATCCTCTCTAATATATACATTAGGGAAAAAAGGTGGATTTCTTGGTTATGGCAGTGTCGTACCAGTTAGCGAAGTATTGGGTGGAGTGACAGCTTGCTGAGATGCAGGAAGTCGATGGAGCAGGGACATAGGACCGCGCTTTGTGACATGCCATGAGAGAGGCCTCTGGTTATTAGCAAAATTTTGATGGGCTTTAATGATATAGAATAATGACTTATATCTTCTGCCAGGTATAAAATTAAAATGCAACTGAGGAGAGCAGCTTTGAGTTACTATGACACCGTTCCATTTCTATGTGGTGGTCAGGAAGTTCTAACTGCAGTACCAATGGGTTGGCTCGGCCATAAATGCTGCAAACCACCAGAAACGGAATAAAAATAAAATAAAAGATGTTAAAATCAATTAACTAAGATCGGCGTACTTAAAAATAAGATGAATCTTACCTAGGTTGAAGAGCATCTCCCGCCCTCCCTAAATTGCGTGCTTTGTCCCCGTCACCACTACTTCCAACACGACTACACTAGATAAAATACACCACCGTCCATATGACACGTGTTTTGCCCCTAAACGAGGCACGATCTGGTGAAATAGACCTTGGTGGCTAAATACTGTAAGTGAGCCAGACAAAAACTGCTCTTGAAACTAAGTAAGGCACATAAATTTATTTATTACGCGGAACTAAGCTAATTCATTTTATCGCGTTTAATATAATGGATTTTCTGCAATTATCATCTGATTACATTAACTGAATTAAGTTTAAATTAAGTTAAATAGGTGAAATGAAAAACGATAGTATCGGTTTAAACAAGTTTTGTTTAATGTGTAGTATTCGTGTAAATATAAGAATATTTAAGATTTTTAGATAAATTAAAAAATTGGATTAACCTATGTCAAGACCAGAGGGAAGCTACTTATTATATCCACTAGGTATTATATATAGTAAAAACTGATCTAACGAAGGCGAAACGTTTTCAAGCCAAGAAACGTCCGAGGTATTTCAGTTGTGAAAATGAATGTAAAACGTGACCTCAAAACCGCCTGTTGACCTGTAGTTAAACGTAATGTCAGCGAAATTATGATCAATTTTCAGCGAAGTGTTTGTGAGTAGTACTAGCATCGATTCATGGCAATAATTATTCAGCAATACAAATACATTTGCTTGTCTGCGGCAACATTGCAAATATTCGCGGAAAGAAAACAAATGAGCATTAAATTACTGCATGATATAAACACTGCTTGTTTTGATAGTGGCGTGGCAATACGATCATGTTTGTGAAATTGTCTATTCGATAACATTGTGGGGAAATAATTAAACGAATAGTATTACCGCAAAATATTATGTCACAAGTGATTTATTTTATAGAATAAGGGTGGCAAGCGAGCACAGTCCACCTGATGGTTAGTGGCCCATAGATATCTACATCTATCCTCCTTTGCAAAATGCAGATGCATTGTCAGCCGCAAGGACTAAAATGGAATGCCTCTTTTCAGTAAAAAGGATCTCCGATTGTACTCACAGAATACCAGCATAAAATAGCACCCAAATGCTGCTGTGTTTCGTATGGTGAGTGTGGACACACGGATACCGTTTTTACTTGTAAAGAGGGATATTACATTTGACCTCATGAGCGGCGACGCAACAAAATGTGCTGATGGGGCCACAGCATCCATATTCTTAGAGATGGACTGTGTGGTCGTTAGTCACCGTAACTACTCTTAACGACATCATCATTCATTAATTACAACTTGTAAAAATGTTCAGAGACCTCCATAGATTATATAGTTGGAATCCTGACATAGTTGCCACGCCTGGCAGGTGGGTTGGCTACCGCAGTTTTGTATTATTCTGAGTTGTTATCAGTAAGATGTTATTATATTTCAGATTTATTTCAGTTTTCCTCCGTTGTTTCTTAAGATTACCGTGATGGGGATGATATGGCGAAGTGGAGTCTCTTACGCGGCCACTACATGGCATATTTATCATACAAAATGTTACAAGCGAGATACGAACCTGTAACCTCTAGCGTAGCAGAAAGGGTCACTCAACCATCAAGTCGCTAATGCTACAATAAAAGTCGAGGCACGTAATTTTGTAAAAGTATATTGTAGTGTAATGAAGGTTTCGTTATTTCATTAAATGACAACTTCGGGTTAACCCCTCATAAAAGATTAAGTACACAGTGTACATAATACGAGAACAAGCTCAGAGCTAACATTAAATACGACGCAATAACCCTACGTGAAAATTAATAATTGCTCGGTTATTTTCATTGAACGGATCGTGTGACTTTAGACGCCCGTTTATTTCTAAACCGTTCAAATTGAAATTAATAGAACAAAAGATTATACGTGCTCGTATTAAGAGACCCACGCTAGAATGTATTAGGGGTGAAAGAGAATGGGTCGGCTTGACCGGGGAAGGACCTCTTAGGCCGTCTTCAGAGAAAATCTTATATATTATATAATTTAAACTTGA
>JAVANC010000018.1:45850857-45915857 GCA_033319125.1 Parnassius glacialis
TTATTTTTTTCTGTATGTCTTTTTGTTCCGACTAATCTTTTAAATTGCTGAATCGATTTTGACAGGACTTTCACTGGCAGATAGCTCATGTTATAAAGAGTAACTTAGGCTTCTTTTGTTTTAGAAAAAGAATTAGAGTTCAGCGAAAAAAAATAAAACTATTTAATCTAATCGTAATATATTTCACGCGGACAACCGCGGAGAACAGCTAGTGTACAATAAAATAGTCCCAGCGTGCCTTAAAAAAATAAAATAAACTAAATATACAGCATATAATATACGTCCCACTACTATACGATGCGCAAACTGCCGCTCGTACAATTCTATAAAAATAATATGAAAATTATAAAATACCAAATGTGAATTTCATGGTCATCCTGTACTGTAAATTATTGTGAAAAAAAGAACAAATAAAATTAAATGGCAACCGAAGCGGTGACAGAATTCGAGATACTATAAATTGTTTTGCATAGATCAGATACAAATTATTATTTTTTTAGTTGAAAGTAGCCGTGATTAACTTTGACATTGGGACGTTAACCATATCAGTTCCCCTGTTACCATTATCCGAAATTACAATTTCAAAAAAATAAGCTTTTAGTATGCTGGAATTGAACAAATAATTTTTAACTTTGATTCTTAGGTGCCGATAAAAAATCTTAACACGAGCATGACTTCTTACGCGAAAACTAAACGTGGAATAAAACTTATTTTACGGATTTAATCGCGTTTAATTTTAATTTTATTTTTAACTAGCTGTTCCCCGCGATTCCCCCGCGTGGAGTTATTTTTCGCGGAACCCTAAAATAAAAGCAGCCCAAGTTACTCCTTATAACATCAGCTATCATCCAGTGTGTGTAAGTATTGACAAATATTGATATTAATATTAATATGATACTAACGTCACTCAATTGTTTTGCCTTCCCGGAACCCCTCCACTAAAGACTTAAACTGCATGGTATGGTATTAAAGTTCAAATTGACTTTTAAGTATTATTACGAATCTTTTGTATGGGAATATAGAAAAGTGTTGTTTTTAGACTTTTTCAGGCAATCTTCGTACTTCAAGGAATATTATAAAAAAAGAATTAGCGAAATCGGTCCAGCTGCTCTCGAGATTTGCGCTTAGCAACACATTCAGCGATTCATATTTATATTATATATAGAATTCCCGACGTTTGACGCACTTTACAGTACCCTGGCCTGTGACTATGATGTTTGACTTCCTATAGTTAACGAAGCCTACATTCAACTTTTATTTATTATTTTTGTTCTTATTCAAGCAGAACAAGCTTACAGTATCTAGAAGTCTATTAATGTGTATCAATTTAATTATATTTATTACTTGAACGATGGTAGTACCCAGCCATCTTCTATCGAAATTATGATGTCTCTTTTAATTTAAATAGCATCATCCTTGGTAGGAATCGGTGTTCCTTTGCGACGATTTGTGGTATATCAAATCTGATATAATGTTTGGGACAATCTTCTACATGTTGACTCCTCGGAGCGTCGGTGCTTTTTATCGGCAACATGTTCTTTTGCGTGGGTTTTTATTGATCTTTTTTTGTCTTATGTAAGAGAGACCATTCCCGTGACCATGGGTGCTGTAATGTGCCCAAAATGTAGGTACTTGAAAAATTTAAAATAAACGCGATAAAATCACACAATCACTGACTTGTGATGACCAGCAGCGCTACAAACATGGGCATTTGTATATCTGCTGATGGAATTTTAAAAATATTTAAATTCGGCTATGGATCTCAGTCAACTTGGCACCGCTGAAGGGACTGCAGCACCGCCCAAATTTCGACGGAATCAAAGGCTTTCTCATAGTCCACATACGCCAGACATAGTGGCAAATTGTACTCCTCGGACTTCTGTACAATTTGTCGTAGGGTATGTATGTGGTCTATGGTGCTAAAGCCTTTTCGGAAACCGGCTTGTTCGGGAGGCTGGAAGTCATCAAGTCTGCGCGCGAGACGATTCGTAATGACTCTCGAAAACAGCACGTAGACGCGGCTCAGAAGGGAAATCGGTCTGTAGTTCTTTAAGAGAGCGTTGTCGCCTTTCTTGAAGAACAAGACCACCGCACTTCTGCTCCACGCCTCCGGTGTAATGCCACCATGGAGGACGGAATTAAAGAGCCTCTGACGGACTTCAAGTACCGGTTTTCCACTCGCTTTCAAAAGCTCCGCTGTAATTCCATCCTCGCCTGGGGCCTTGCCGTTTTTAAGGTGCTGGAGAGCCATTCTAATCTCGCTCAGACTGACGTCCGGGATATCATCGGAATAATGTCGGATAAGACTCGCTCTTGGATCGTTACTCACACTTGCGTGTGGCTCCAACGATGACGTGTACAGCTGCCCATAGAACCTCTCAATCTCACTTAAAATCTCAGGTGCCCCGGAAACGATGCTGCCACATTCGGTTTTCAGCTTTGACAGTTGGCTCTTTCTGGCAGACAGATCTCTGGCAAAGACTTCGGAGCCTTGGTTCCGCTTGATCGCTTCTTCAATACGAGCTGTATTGAAGTTGCGTAAGTCCCGCCGCATGCATTTGGAGATCTGTCTGTTCAGTTGCCTGTATGCTGCCAAATCTGTTGAAGAATGTAGCTTCATCTCCCGTCTAACAGCCATGAGATTAAGAGTGTGATCGGAAAGTTTTTGTGTTCTTCTGCGGCGGGTCTTGCAGAACTTAGCTCCGACCGCATGGACAGTTTCCACGAGCTTGTCATTCAAATCGTCCACTTCATTGCAGTCTTCTAGGCACTGAAAACGTTTTTGTTACTCGAGCTGAAAGGTTTCGGGACTTCGGATTAGAGCACGAGGGGGACGGAGCGTTGACTTCATCAGACGAGACCTCTCCAACTTAACGTTTAGGTTCAGTGTGCCTCTAACCATTCGGTGATCGCTGCCGGTTTTCACCCTCGCGATCACTGAGACATCACTGAACAGTTGTCGTCTGGTCGTCATAATGAAGTCAATCTCATTTTTTGTCGAACCGTCAGGGCTCGACCAGGTATATCGAAGTGTTGAAGTGCTTGTACAGTAGGGCTACGATGGCTATCCGAGTACAGAACCAGAGTACGAAACCTATCCAATTGCAGAGAGGTGTAAGACAGGGTGACGTCATATCCCCGAAACTCTTCACCGCTGCATTGGAAGACGTTTTCAAGCTTCTGGACTGGAAAGGATACGGTATCAACATCAATGGCGAGTACATCACTCACCTTCGATTTGCCGACGATATAGTCCTTATAGCATAATCGCTGGAGGAACTAAGCACTATGCTCAATGACCTCAATAGGGTTTCCCAACAGATAGGTCTTAAGATGAACATGGACAAAACAAAGATCATGTTTAATGTCCATGTCTCACCTATGCCGGTAGTTGTTGGGAACACTAAGCTCGAAGTTGTTGACGAGTATGTTTACCTGGGACAAATAGTCCGACTAGGTAAGTCCAACTTCGACCGAGAGGTCAATCGACGGATTCAACTCGGTTGGGCAGCGTTCGGGAAATTACGCCACATCTTCTCGTCAGGTATACCTCAAAACTTGAAAACTAGACTGTACACCCAGTGCGTGTTGCCAGTGATGACATACGGAACTGAAACGTGGTCCTTCACTGCTGGCCGGATAAGGAAGCTCAAGGTCGCTCAGCGAGCTATGGAGAGGGCTATGCTCGGAGTTTCTCTGCGTGATAAACTCAGAAATAAGGATATCCGCAGTAGAACCAGAGTGACCGACATAGCCCAACGGATTAGTAAGCTGAAGTGGCAATGGGCCGGCCATATAGCTCGAAGAACCGACAACCGATGGGGAAGAAAGGTTCTCGAGTGGCAGCCTCGTACCGGCAGGCGAAGTGTAGGGCGTCCCCCCACTAGATGGAGTGACGACCTGGTAAGATATGCAGGAAGTCGATGGATGCAGGTGGCTCAGAACCGTGCTTTGTGGCATTCTTTGGGGGAGGCCTATGTTCAGCAGTGGACTTGTGAAGGGCTGTAATGATGATGATGATGATGGATCTCAAAAGAAAAGGTGGATTCGGATGGTTTGCAATTCCTAAGAGAAATACATAATATTTTTCATTTAAATTTAATTTCATAAAATTTTGTAAGATATTTCATATTCGCAAAAAATAATACTTAGATAAGTTCAACACAAAGCAATATCTGAATCTTTCATTAATTCTCTACAAAAGAGGCATCAGTCAGCTTGAGGAAGGTTTCCGGAGCTCATTTTTCAAATCTAATTTATTCGGTTTTAAGTAAAACGATTTTAATAATAACTCCCATAAGATCTTACGTAATACAGTAATTTACAACAGTCACTTTAGCAAATGGTTAATATTAGCATTAATACACTTCTTGGAAATTATCATGCACATCATTGTGAAATGAGATTGGTTCTTTTTTTATTTTTAATAAGAAAATAAAAAAAAAGGTTTTAGTGTGTTCTAGTGTGGTTCAGTGAGCTATATCATTAATTACACTGTTTAAAATAAAATTTTGTATTCTTATCCGACTGCACCAGACGGAGGGTAATGTTTCTGGAATAATAATATATGTATAAATGTGGGTCTATTGATATGGTACGCTCTGCAGCCTAAATGGTTTGATGAATCTTAGCATATGTCGTATTGTTACAATCGTCTTAGTTGTAAAAGTGATATATTTTATACGTGGTAGAGCCATGCTGCTGCTATATTAGTAGTAATCGTTGTAGCACGAATGGGTCGGTTCGACCGGGGAAGGACCACGCTCTCACAGAATACCAGCGTAAAATAGCAGCTTAAAACTGCTGTGTTTCGTATGGTGAGTGTAGAGAACTGGAGATCCATTTTACTGGAAAAGAGGCATTCCATCTTAATCCTCACGGGTGACAACGCATCTGCATTTTGATTCGCAATCGATGATAGATGTAGATGTCTATGGGTAACAGCAACCACTTACCATCAGGTGGACTGTGTGCTCGTTTGTCACCCTATCGTATAAAAAAAATAGTATATACAATATTTGTCTTTTTTTTCAAAAAACAATTTTAGGCATTCGGGACTTTTTAAATACTGTGTTAACCTTTGAACTTGTTTTTCGTAAGGTATTTATATTAGTTTGCACTATGTTTAGTAATTCAGCTCTTGATTTTATTAACCTACCTTCTCTCATGAGACAAAATAACGCCTGCTATGGGCACGTGTAACTTGATAAAGGTTATAAACTATATAAAGCATAAAAAGTATTATTTTTGATATTCTCGTTCCAATAGAAGCCAATATAATATATTAGCCAGTTAAGTCTCGAAAGATTATAAACCACTTAAGACGTGATAGAGCAATACTGCAGCTATATTGTGGTTCTAGCACGAATGGGTCGGCTCAACCGGAGAAGGCCCACGATTTCCCATAATACCAGCATAATATAGCAGTTTAATACTGCTTTGTTTCTTTTCGTATGGTAAGCGTAGAGATCTGAAAACCCCTTTGACTGGAAGCTAGATGTTCCATCGTAGTCCTCAGCGGTGACAACGCGTCAGTATTTTGATTCCTAATCGAGGATAGATGCAGCAGTATGCTGTGACTGTGTGTCCGTTTGTCACTGTTGTTATATAAAAAAAACTTACAATATTGTGAATAGTTTCCAATTCTCACATTGCGTAAAACTACTAACTTCTACTTGTGTCCATAGTTAGCGATATTTACCAAACTAGGAAAATATAAAGATGCAGTAGAATCTGAGTTCGATTTTTTGTGCCGGCGCCATTATTAACTAAAAAAAAACATGTTTTAAGAAAACAAAAGACTTATGATTTGTTTATATACTGCTAGATGGTTATAACGATGCTAATAAATTGCACACTAATTCACGATAATCCGTAATCATTTCAAACGAATCAATTAACCGTAACTTCTTTAATCAACTCTGAGTGGGTGAGAAGACTATTTCTTTGTTTTATCAACCGGGAACGTTGATTTTGACAATCTAATACTTATTTTGTTTAATGTGACTAAAAATACTGTCATTATTTATGTACGCATTTTGTTAACGTGATTTGATGTTTACTTCAGATAAAACAGTATTTGTTCTGATTTGCCGGTCTAGTAGTATTTGTAGAAAACCTTAAGCCTAGACATAAAGCTTTTACACGTGTACTGCTGTGTTCCGTTTAAGAAGGTATAGTTTTCAAAATAATTACGGACTTCTTTATTTACATGGGTTCTAGATGTTCATAGGCTGTAGTAACCACTTACTATGTGGATTGTGAGTTCGCATATCTCTTTAATTTGATAAAAAAGAAAAAAATGTCAACACATTATCGTTTTCGTGCGTGTCGCAGATGGATAACAGCATCTCCTGATAACAATTAAATAAATAAGTGGTAAAATTAAAAATTTTGTACAACCGATTTCAATATAAATCAAATGAGAACATCATCAATGTCATCGAAGTCAATTAATTACGAATTTTTAAGAATAACTCATAAACTGCTGGTCAGATCATAATTAAACTTATATGGAACCACACGAGAAGTACCAGCTTTTAAATAAGAAAAGAATCATCAAATCGGTTCTCCATGAAATAGGTCCTGAGGTAAGACACAAAAAATACAATCGCATTGAGAACCTCTGCCTTTTTTTGAAATCAGCTAAAAATGAACTTATGTGTGGTTGTGAGCTATTCGTGTGCAAAAAACAGAAACATAAACTGAATATAGGATGCGGATCGCAATCTCTGAGAGTCGAATCCGCCATTCGAATACTGTGATAAATCACTCTTAACACAAGGAATTTTAAGCTTACTTAAAGTAGTTTACAGATTATTGGTGAGGTTGATAGTGTAAATACTTTTAATAAATATCTCAAAGAACCGATAAGGTAGAAAATATTTTAAAGGTTATGAAGCTGCTGGTATTCAAAGGTTAGGGCGCCTCAGCGGCGGTCATTGTTTGACATGATGATCTAATATCACATGAAGTTCTAAGTCACTAGCATTCACAAATTCATTGTTCTGTGGATACATGTTGTTCAGAAGCGTGTTTTATCAAACATGTAATGGAGGTTCATAGTATTTCAATTGGATTGTGGCCGATTGTAATAATATTGACAACCTTTAAAATTGTCTCAGCGGTATGCATAATGAAAATTTTATTTATTTACTCAGAAAGTAATATACATGAGGCAGTCTAGCAAACTGTATCTTTCGTAAGTTTTGTTGAAAGTTTTTGAGGGAAGAAGGTTGCGGAATATTGTTACCTAGGTAGGTAGCGAAATAAAATATAATATTGTCGCAGACAACAAATATGCCAGTAAAGGGTAATTCCAGTAATTCAATGCATTCCCGAACATCGATCCGAAAATATTGTGTCAACAGTAAAACAACTGGCCGCAACAATTAAATGTAACTTATCTGACACTGACATACAGAGCTGTAGCCGAATAATGAAGCTTAACAAGGAGAGCCCTCGACCACGCTCCGTAATAGTCAAATTCAGTAGCTCAAGGATCCGAGAACAATAGCTTTTAATAAACAAGAAAAAATGCAACGAGGAAAAACTTAATACCAGCCACTTAGGAATTGGAGGTAAAAAATGTCCTATATATGTTGCTGAACACCTGATCACCAGCCACAAAGGCATTGCATGCAGAAGCACGTATCAAAGCTACGGAACTTAAATACGAATTCGTTTGGATTAAGAATGGTCGCATTTTTATGAGGAAAAGCAAATCATCGGACTGTAAACTTTTTAAAAATTCTGAATCTCTTCTAAATTTATCGTAGCTTACTGATAATAATGTTGGTATACACAACCATGTGTTGGTATACTAATTTTATTTTTAAATTCGATTCATTAAAATGTTATTATCAAAATGTCCGAGGACTTCGCTCTAACTTAACAGATGTAAATAACCAAGTTCTTAATTCAAACTATGATATTATTGTTTTAACTGAGACTTGGCTCAACGATAGTGTGTATGATGCTAAGATCTTCAACGATAGATGCCACATATATAGACGAGATCGCGAAACATCTCCTCTTTCTAGTCATAAGAAAATTGGTGGCGGAGTTTTGATAGCAGTAAAAAAAGACGGATTAAACTCGCGCAGGCAAATTAGATGGGGAAAGTCTCGGTGAAGACTTATGGGTCACAATTGAACTTAAACACAAGTAATCTAACGGAATGGCTTCATGTGTGCGCAGTATATATCCCTCCACCAGTTGATCGTAACACATTAAAACATTTTATTAATAATACTACGGATACCATAAATAATAATAATTTAGGCACGGCTAAATAACTCAATTTTGCTGCTTGGTGACTTCAATATGAGTTCTATCACGTGGGCACTTCAACCCGTCATTAACGGTCAGTACGCATACCCAAGTAAATACTCTAACTGTCTTCTTAAAAGTAGTTTAATAGATTTTTTTCAATTTGCACGATCTGAATCAATATAACACTAACAAAAACGCATGCGGACAAGATTCTAGATCTAGTTTTGTCTAATGTAAACATCAATGTGGTCGAAAGTCAGTATCCTATACGCAACGTAGACATTTTACTTCCACAATTAGAATTTTTCTTTAAAATCAACTTATCAATTATTTTATTTATTTATTTATTTAATCTTATTTGTTGACACCTTAATAACAAGGGGTAACAAAGGGCGGACTTAATGCCTAGCGGCATTCTCTGCCAGTCAACCCGTGGAGTGATGAGATTTTGTGGCAGGTGGCAAATACACACACACATATATATATATATATATATATATATATTATATATATATATATATATATATATATATATATATAATATATATATACATATATATATCTGTATACACACATACATACATACTAAGATATACATATAATATACAAAACTTTACATATGTAAATATATGAACAAAATATGTATCATACATAGATATAATATATACGTTACATATAATAATAAAATACATATATTGAAATTACATATAATAAAACATTTAAATGTGTCAAAATATATCATCATCATTCTTAACATCCAACATCACTTCGTTTCAAAAAAAAGTCATGTACCAACTTTTTAAAACAATCCTTACTTGGCGCTCTTCTTATGTTTTCGGCCAAGGAGTTCCAGAGTAGTGTTGCCTGAATTGTAAAGGAATTGTTGGTGAATCCAGTGAAATGAGATGGAATACTGATCTTATGATTAGATGAGGAGCGTAGAACCTTATCATGAGTTGAAAAGAGATATTGGAATTTTGTCCTTCAGATATGCTGGAGAAGTTGGATTATTCAAAATTGAGAAAAGAACAAGCAAAATTCTAGAGTTTCGTCTTTGTTGGATAGTAAGCCATTTCAGGCGTTCACGATAATGAGAGATGTGATCATATTTTCGAAGACCAAATATATATCTAATACAGCTATTGAGAAGACGCTCTAGCTTATTAAGAAGATTTTGGTTCACATCTGGGTAGCACACATCTGCATAATCAATAATGGGAATTATAAGTGTTTTGCGCAAGTGTTAGCTTAGTCTTGATTGGAAGAAAGTTCTTCAGACGATAGAGGGATCGTAAGGTGGCAAAGACTTTGCGGCTAATTTCGGTGACATGCTTTATTTATTAGCATTATTTTCCCGCAACTAAGAATAAATCTTTCCACAATTTTGAAAGAGCAGATTTTGATTCCATTATAGCATTCTTAAACAATGTTGATTGGCTAAAAAATTTAGGCGTACTAAATAATGTTAATGAAATGATATCGAAATTCTATGAAATTCTGCAGGTAGCAATAGACAGATTCGTCCCCAAATCGTGTAAATCTTCAAAATATTATCCTATCTGGTTCACACCTGCTCTAATTAAACTCATCAAACGGAAACACAAATGTCATAATAAAATTAAACTGTTTAATAATCCATTAGATAAAATTGAATTCTCTTACCTTAGGAAGGATTGCGATAAACTAATAAAACAATGTTATTATAGTTATATTGAATACATCGAGGAAGCTATTAGTAATAATCCGAGGTATTTTTGGACACATATAAAGAACATGCGTTTTAAAGGCTTTTTTTATAGGATAGGGGTGAAAAACGAGCACACAGTCCACCTGATGGTAAGTGGTTGCTGCGGCCCATAGACATCTACATCTATCCTCTGTTATAGATCAAAATGCAGATGCGTTTTCACCCGTGAGGACTAGGATGGAATGCCTCATTTCAGTAAATAGGGCCTCCAGCCACCTGCACTCACCAAGCGAAACGCAGAGGTAAACCTCTACTTCACGCTGGTATTCTGTGAGGTTCGAGCCGGCCCATCCATGCGACAGCAAAAGTTTCCGACTGGCTCTACCACTGTTAGAACTGTTAGGCTCAAATTATCCTAATAAAATGTCTCTGTATGATCGTGATGCAAATAGTAGGCAAGAAATATGTGATTTGTTTGCTAGTCATTTTTCATCCGGAGACACTGTAGTGTCTCAAGCCAAGTACACGTTCAACATATGTATATGTATGTAAACGTGTAGGCGTGAGACTACAGTGTATATATTCTCGAAACAGATGTCAACATAACCTCACCAAATTTTTAACTTCATATATTTAATTATTAACGAAACGTCAACACTTTATACAGTCATATATCATTTTGTTTATCAATTGTTTCCTTATAACACTAAAAATTATTTCTATCTATCAATTATTTCATACTTTTCAACATCTCAAATTTTTTGCTTGCTCACTTTTCCGATTCTACAAAAGATTGTATTAATTTCGGTGGAATTTTTTATTTTTTTAAATATTTTTGACTTGAATGCTTGTCTTTTAAGCCATATTTTCGTTTATTTATTTTCAAGATTTTTGGCTTGGATGCTTGTTATTTAAGCCATGTTTTCATTTATCTCAGCATTAAATGATTATAATCCTTTATAATACACTGCTTTACAATATGTTGATGCGTCACATTGCGCAGCCCTTTGACAATTTCGACGGCAACTTGAGCCAGCAGATAGTTGGCAATATTATCTCAAGGCGTCTAAGCAGATAGACACCGTATCTTTAAAATATTGGTATGGCTGTAGGGGTGCTACATCGCTCAAAAGCGATATTAGAACCTCGATATTTTCGAAAGTGAAACATCGATTTTAAAAAAATGGTTATTATAATATAAATGAATACATGGTTGATAATAAACCCTGGGAATGAGATGGTCGCTTCCAAGTAGTTTCTAAAATAAATTTTGTAAATAGTTTGTTATCATTTTGTATTGTAAAATTAATTAAAAAAAGTCCCGCTGGGTTTCTTGCTGGTTCTTCCCAGGACAGAGGGACAGATGTCAACATAACCTCACCTAATTTTTAACTTCATATATTTAATTATTAACGAAACATCAACACTTTATACAGTCATATATCATTTTGTTTATCAATTGTTTCCATATAACACTAAAAAGATTCCACCATGGAGTGTAGAGTAGAAGGAGGACCATCTCTGTATATGAAAAGTGTCCCTAAAAACGCGTCTCCAATAAGGGTGGCACTGCAGTAGCATAGGATAAATTTTAAAAAAGCGCCAAAATTAATTAGAATAAGATGGAGAAATAAACAAGGACCGACCAATCCGCTAGGTTTTGTTAATTACTACGTAAATAGTTGAGGTTTTGTATACTTGCATTTTACTAACTACTCTAGTCATGAATTTTTTTTTTAATATTTGAGTTCAGTTGACTTCACTCCGTCTACAACAGCTATATTCATATCGTAGTTTTTCAGACGCCAGCGCTATTGTGGTAGGTTTTAAAACCTCTATTGTCAGTATATAATAGGACACTTTTTCAACTCTCGCACCTTATAAGATGGTTCTCCTTCTACTTTACACTCCATAGATTCCACAAAAGATTTATATCATGGGTGTCATTTTCATGGTTTTCGAGGGTGTTGAAGCCGATAGTGCTGTCGAAATGTAAATCCAAGATGGCGGCTGCAATAAATATCAATTTTTTCATCATGGGTGTAATTTTCATGGTTCTCGAGGGTGCTGAAGCCGATAGTGCTGTGGAAATGTAAATCCAAGGTGGCGGCTGCAATAGGTATAAATTTTTTCATCATGGGTGTCATTTTCATGGTTTTCGAAAGAGTTGAAGCCGATAGGATTGTCGAAATGTAAATGCAAGATGGCGTCTGCAATAGTTATTAATTTTTTCATCATGTGTGTCATTTTCATGGTTTTCGAGGGTGTTGGAGCCGAAAGTGCTGTCGAAATGTAAGTCCAAGGTGGCGGCTGCAATAGTTATAAATTTTTTCATCATGTGTGTCATTTTCATGGTTTTCTAGGGTGTTGAAGCCGAAAGTGCTGTCGAAATATAAATCCAAGATGGCGGCTGAATTAGGTACTAATTTTTTCATCATGGGTGTCATTTTGATAGTTTTCGAGGGTGTTGAAGCAGAAAGTGCTGTCGAAATGTATTTAAACTACTTTAAAAAGTTCCGTATAATCATGTTATACGTAATTTTTTTAATGCGCTTAAGGCATGCCCAACTGGATTTACCAATTTTTTATATTTAATATAATTCTTAAAAAAATAAACGAAACCCGGTCTCGATACGTTAAATTTTTCGAGAGTTATCGTGACCATGCAAAAAAAAATCCGGACGTCCACGAAATTTTTTTTCGGTTTTCGTAAAAAAGCAAAATAAAATTGATTTATACAAAATATGAGATAGATTGCTTAAATCTTCTTGAAATAAATCTACTCATATTATCTTATGAGTGCAAATCAGATGTTGTAGAGGTAGTTAAAGTGCAAAAAATTTCTTGACCTTGACGTGCGGAGAGTAAAGCACAAACTCAACCGCTTCGCGGTATGAGGTGTGCGATATTTAAAAAAAAAGAAATTGTGTACTTTACAAAAAGATATGAAATCCGAACAAAAACAGTTTCACTGTAAAGCATCGCGCCAAGTACACTTTCAACTATAGTTACAAAAATAATAATTACATTTTTACAAAAAAATATAAAATAAAAAGAAATCAAGTACATAACCGTTTGAGATTCGAAAAAAATTTTGTTGAAAAAAGTAATAATAAAAAAATGATGTATTTGGTGTGCATTATAATTTATAGTACGAGAGAATAACTCAAAAAAGTTATAAACAAACGACTTCCAATGTCAAGTTCAAAACTCTAAGGTCTACCTATTTCCTGATGATCTCAAAATAGTTAAAACTATTAGAAGCAACTCTGACCTCGAATTACTACAAGATGATCTCAACAGCCTTATTCAATGGTGTAATAACAACCAAATGTTTCTCAATGCCAAAAAATGTCAACTTATTAGGTTTACCAGAAAACATAATTATATACAGAGTGAATACTATATTGATACTGAAAAACTAATTGCAGTTAGAGCGATACGTGATTTAAGCGTTATACTAGATAGCGAATTAAAATTTACCAACCATATTGATAACATAATCACCTCAGCTACTAAGTCACTGCGTTTTGTATTGAGGAATTCCAAAGAGTTCAAGCAGCCCTCTACAACAATCAAACTTTACAGTAGTCTGGTTAGAAGTAAACTAGAATACTGCAGTCAAATTTGGAATCCGCACTACACAATCCATAGCATTAGAATCGAAAGAATACAAAAGCGACTGCTGCGTCATCTTGCGTACCGTTCGAATAGCTATCAAACTAATGATTCCTACGAAAGACAGTGCGCACAATTTAACATCACATCACTACAATCGCGTAGAAGTATCTCAGACATGATGTTCCTATACAAAACGTTCAATAATAGTATTGATTGTCCAGCAATAGTTCAATTATTTAACTATAAGATGCCATCAAGAATGTCTAGATATCTGCATGCCTTTTTCAATGTATCCCTTTTTAGGTCTAACTTGGGAAAGTATTCCCCTCTAGCCAGACTGGCTCGCACTTATAGTCCTCGAAGATTTCTGGCCTCGATATTAATTGCGATAGTTTATCCACCTTCAAATCAAAATTAATCAATTTGTATGAATTAACGAACTAACTAATTATTAATTATAGCATTGGAGTTGTTTTTGATTTTTATAGTTTGATTAATATAATATAATATGACAATGAAGAAATTTATAATATTGTCAAATAATTCTATTTCTTTTTAATAATTTGTATTTATTTAATGATGTAATTCAGTTTTTATTCCTTACAAAATAATCAATGCATGTTGTGATTACCCATAAAAAGAAATACAATTATAATGTGTTGAATTTGTTAAGAAAATGATCTTTGTATTACTGTTGTAATTTCTGTTATTAATCCTAATAAATAAATAAATAAATAAAGGATCTCAGACGTTGTCCTTCACTCAGCGAGCTATGGAGAGAGCTATGTTCAAAGATTCTCTTCGGATAAAATTAGAAATGAAAATTTCCGCAGTAGAATCAGAGTGACCGACATAGCCCAAAGGATCAGTAAGCTGAAGTGGCAATGGGCCGACCATATCGTTCGAAAACCGACAATTAGTGGGGACGAAACGTTCTGAAGTGGCACCTTTGGACCTCTAAGCGAAGTGTAAGGGGATGGTAAGTGCTCTGTGTTATTTTTTGGGGGAAGCCTATGTTCAGCAGTGGACTATTGAAGGACTGTAATAATTGTGACGAGACATTAAATAATTGTGAATAGATTTTTGGTTTTTATTTATAGAATAAGGGTAACGAAAGAGCACTCAGTCCACCTGACAGTAAGTAGTTGCTGTGGCCCATAGACATCTATCCTCGATTACGAATGAAAATGCAGATGCACTGTCACCCGTGAGGACTAAGATGGAATGCCTTGTTTTCAGTAAAAAGAGTCTCCTGTTCTCTACACTCATCATACGAAATACAGCAGCGTAAAGCTGCTATTTTACGCTGATATTCTGTGAGAGCGTGGTCCTTCCCCGACCGAGCCGACCCATTCGTGCTACAGCTTTACCAGTTATATAGCTGCAGCATAGCTCTACCACGTAAAAAACGTCGTGAGGGCGCAAACTTTTCACAAGAATTCGTCAACCGATTCCTTTTTTAATTTTAACCTCGGTACTGAGAAGAACCAGCAAGAAAGCCAGCGGGCCTATTTTAAAATAGTTATAAATGACATTCACAACTCCGTATTAAAAAATTAAATTAAGATCTAAAATTATCCTTTATATATGAATGGAACTAGGCGTGTCACTTATATTATAACGTATTTACAAGGAAAAATTTACAAGGACTATCTTACGGAACGCAAAATATTTTATTGCACCATGTTTTTTTATTATGTGACATTAATAACCATGGCTGTCAGCCAAAGAGATTCAGCTATTTTATTATTCGTGTGAGTACTATTTATGCAAGTTTTGTTTTGTCGGGCTTTTTACTCGTAAAAATTTGACTGAAGTTAAATTCTTAAACTTTCATTATAGCATATTATCACTTTACTTTTTTTGGTACATTCCATTAGGAATTTGATTGTGATTGTGAAGCCTATAATTAATGAAGGCATTTAATTTTCTTTATAGGATAGGGTGATACACATTCCACCTGATGGTAAGTGGTTGCTGTAACTCGTAGACATCCACACCTATCCTCAATAATGAATCAAAATGCAGGTGCGTTTTTACCCGTGAGGACTAAGCTAGAATGCCTCTTTTCCAGTAAAAAGTGTCGCCGGTTCTCTACACTCATCATACGAAACACAGCAGTGTTAAGCTGCTATTTTACACGGGTACGAGTATTCTGTGAGAGCGTGGCCCTTCTCCGGTCGAGCCGACCCATTCCTGCTACAACTATACTATTAATATAGCTGCAGCATGGCTCTACCATGTACAAGTACGTATTCTTGTATACATTGTTTTAAGCCCGCCAAACCGCTTAACAGTTTTCCGGTGGGTTTAGTGCTCATTTGAAAACATTTGGTATCAGCGGTGGGTTGTAGCGGCTTTTTTGATTAACGAAACGAAACTATCTATCGAATATCAATAGCGGCTTTTGAAACACTCTATTTTAATAGCAGCTTAAATAGTGTTTCACAACGTGTTTAGTTGAAAAAAGTCGTGAAACGAAAGCTTGATTAGTTTGTTTGGTTTTCCCGTTTCGTTAAGACTAATGTTATCGAGATTTTAGTGTTGAGAAGATTTAAATTGCAATCTACCTTAATACTACCAGTTTCCATCCTCGCGATCACCGAAACATCACTAACAGTTGTCGTTTGGTTGTCTTAATGAAGTCAATCTCATTTTTTGTCGAACCTTCGAGGCTCGACCAGGTCCGCCGCCGCCGTGAGGCCGCTTCTGGAAGAAAGTTGGCCAGCTGCTGGCCGACTATTCCGAATTTCCTTACTTTCAGCTTACCATTATCTCTTGTGCCTAGTTTTGCATTGAAATCTCCTATTAACGCGATATAATGGGTTTTGGAGGAATGCATAGCTTTAGAGATATCTTCATAAATTTCCTCCACCTCCTCATCGGAATGTGCCAAGATTGGTGCGTAAGCCTGTATGACCTTCAACGAATACCGTTTGGTGATTTTGAGTATAAGGTACGCAGCCCTCGTTGACACACTCACAATCTTTACAACGTTATTAACGAGAGACTTGTGGACGATAAATCCGACACCTCCTTGGGACAGACGATCGCCTTCGCAGTGATAGAACAACTTGCCAGATTCGAGGATTACCGTGTGCTGCCCCTCTCTTCGAACCTCGGATATCCTATAATATGCCAGCGTCACTTGTCTATCTCTTCTTCCAGCTCCAGGATCTTCTCGTTGATCCTCGGGGCTGTGCGTTGTATGTTGCCAGGTCAAGTCGTCTTAGATGGCAATGGAACCTGCACCGGATATTCTTAGCACCCTCTGTTCCGCCGTTACAATGGTCGCCACTGTAGCTAGGAATAGCAGAGCCGCAGGTGACGGGGGGCCATCTCTTCGTAACTTTCAACATGGGAGGATATTTGCGATAGTTGCCATGCTAGGCGGGCGGGTTGACAACCGCAGTTTTTTTTTGTGTAATATTGCTGTTATCATGAAGATGCTGCTGCCCATCTTCTGTCTGTTTCCCTCTGTCACCTCTTACGACACCAACGGGAAGAAACAGAATCAGAAACTTTTTTATTCAATATAAATTATATATAATACTTATTGAAAGTCACTCTTTTGTTTAATTACCACTGGTTCGAAAATAAAACATCTGTCCTGGGAAGAACGTATATATTTTGACATAAATTAGTGCACAACGTTTTCTTAGCAATCGCCGTCTTTGCGTAACAATATCATCTCTATTAACAGCATTATTTTGATGAGCAAGTTCTGCAAATGATGCTGGATTAGCAGGTGGAGTTTCATCCATTAATACTGCCAAATGTTTACACAAATTCTCTTCCTTCTGTCTATAAACCGAACTATTTATACTCGATTTCCTTTTTGTCGTTTTTCTCTTGAGTTTATATTTCTCACAAGCTTGACCTTTTTATTTTTTCTTTATATATTTTATTATCTCTTTTTCACTAAGCTTTTCTAAAGGTTTAGCGTCACCTTTCATATTTTCCCTTCGTTTCCTGACGCATTCCTTCTTCTTCAATTTAATTTCTGCTTCAGATGCTTTCTTTTTTCTTGCCATTTTGTAAAAGAAACAAGTATGACCATCATTTCCTCACGAACCAATTGTATGAGGGAGTGACGGTGAGGGAATAACTACTACTGGTACTAAAACAAAATGTATGAAATTCATGACTCCAAATGTCAAACAATTAAATACTAATGTAATTTTAAATGGGGAGAAACTGAGTCTTGTAGATACCACCATTTTTCTTGGAATCACACTAGACTTGAAGCTTCAATGGAGCCCCCATATATCAAAACTAGTAAGCAGACTTAGTTCTGCAGCATATGCTGTAAAAAAGATTAGAAGTCTAACTAGTGTTGAAGCAGCTAGACTAGTTTACTTTAGCTATTTCCATAGCATAATGTCGTATGGTATTTTGCTATGGGGACACGCAGCTGACAATGAAATTATATTTGTTTTACAGAAGAGGGCCATAAGAGCAATTTATGATTTAAAGCCTAAAGAGTCACTGCGACAAAAATTTAAGGAAATTAATATATTAACTTTGGCCTCTCAATACATTTATGAAAATGTAATGTACGTACACAAAAATAAAAGTAGTTTTACAAAAATAAGTGATATTCATTCTGTAAATACTAGGAACAGACACAAGCTAGTAGTACCAGTTACTCGACTCCATCGAGTCAGTAATTCATTCTTGGGGCGATGTATACGCTTTTACAACAAAATTCCAGAAAATGTACAAAATTTGACCTGCTCAAAGTTCAAAAACTTTATTAAACTAAGTTTGTATAAAAAGGGTTATTATAATATTAAGGAATTTATGGATGATAATAACCCCTGGAAATGAGGTGATCGCTACCAAGCTATTTCTAATTTGTTATGTTGTTAATTTGTGTAACATCGTGATTGTAAGCTGTTATTTATAAAAAAAAAGTCCCGCTGGGTTTCTTGCTGGTTCTTCCCAGGACAGAGGTTTTTTCCGAACCAGTGGTAATCAAACAAATGATTGACTTTCAATAAGTATTATTTATAATCTTTATTGAATAAAAAAGTTTCTGTTTCTGTTTCTGAAACGAAATAAAATATTATTACACAAGCACAGTGAACATACATTTTAAACGTGTTAGAGCCATGCTGCAGCTATATGAATTATGTAGTTGTTGCATAAATGGGTCAGCTCGACAGGAGAAGGACCACGCTCTTACAAAATACCAGTTTAAAATAGCAGAGTAATGCTGCTGTGTTTCGTAGTGTGTTTTGTGAGTGTAGAGAACCGGAGACCCTTTTTATTAGAAACGAGGCATTCCATCTTAGTGGTCACGGGTGACAACGTATCTGCATTTTGATTCGTGATCGAAGATAGATGTAGCTATCTATGGGCCACGGCAACTACTTACCATGAGGTGGACTGTGTGCTCCTTTGTCACCTTTATCTTATAACAAAAACCATAACCTTACTATTCCATGCCATTGCTTACTAATAATATACGACTTAGTACACGTGCAATTTAATAGTAAATAATAAATAACCAAACTATTACCTATTCTTAAGACTGTGCGAGGAATAGTCGCGAAAACGTAAATTTGAATTATAACTTTAACAATATCCTTTATTACTCACAGCCTAGTTCGCCATATCTATTTAATATCAGTCTTTCCACATTTAAAAAAAATTGACGCTGCGTTCAGTTTAATTTAAATTATGCTCTGATTTCATTGTTATAGAAACTAAAAATGCATATTCATTTTTAAGGACAGATTCAGAAATTTATTTTGCGGTTTTTCTATTCGACTTATTAACATATATATATATATATATATATATATATATATATATATATATATATATATATATTTATATACGTCTCGATGTAAAGAGTAATTGTGTTCTGTGTCCCGATGTCATAGTAGGCCTAGCTACCTTCAGTATATGAAAATTAATTTGATACGATCTACGCAGAATGAGCTTATAATATTTTGAAGTCTTGCAGAGTGGTGTGCTTGGGTTTGGATTTAATTTTATAAATTATAGGATCCCAAGCAGATAGCTGCACACACCCAACTTCTCTGTTGATGTAAGCGTGTGTGTTTTTTATCTCAATAGCCACGTGAATCATCCTTGGCAGGAATCAGTGTTCTTTTGCGAGAATTTGTGGTCCTAATGTAATGGCGGGGACGATCTTGAACATGTTGACAGACTGCTGACTTCCCGGAACATCGGTGCTTCAAGTCAGCTGTATTATGTTCTTTTACGCGGGTATTTCTAGATCTTCTTGTTTTTTTTATCTAAGAGAGACCATATTCACAGTTGTACACGCCTTCATCTTGTAGAGGGATATGACATTTGATGGTTGGTGAGAATTGATTAATCTTCTTCGGTGGCTTGTAGTAGGTTTTAATGGATGCCCACTTCAAGATGTAGCCAATCTTGTCTCTGACTCCTCTGACGTATGGTAGTACATCAGTGACTGTGGCCGGAATCACTGTGACGTAGACGCCAGCACCGAAGTTTGTTGTTTTGCAATATTTGCTTGACGTGTTGAAGCTCGGCGGAGAGACGTTTTCTGTCACAGAAACAAAATTTTTTCTACGGTAACAAACTATGATGGATGGTGGTGAGATTCAGAAACAGAAACAGAAACTTTTTTATTCAATATAGACTATAAAAATAATACATATTTACTACTCTTTTGTTTAATCACCACTGGTTGGAAAAACTATCTGTCCTGAGAAGAACCGGCAAGAAACCCAGCAGAACATTTTTTTTTAAAATAACAGCTTTAAATCATGTATGTTACACAATTAACCACACAAAATATATTTGAAATAGCTTGTTGGCAATAAGTTGTTCACTATTTAGATATCGATTGTTATAGGTCATTTTCCTATACACAGGTTGACCAATAGTGTTATCAGGGTTTCGGATGACTAAAACATCTAGGGAAGCTAAATAATTGTTTGCCTCGAACTCCATTATGAATTGTATTTGAGAGTTTATGGAATATGGAGTATGATCTAAAAATGCAGTAACTTTGTCAGATGGTGAAACTATGAAAGTGTCGTCTACGTACCACTTGTAGAATCTTGGATTTACGGAAGCAGTAAGAACGGCTTTCTGCTCAAAGTTCTCCATGAATATGTCGGTGACTACGGAAGATACAGGTGAGCCCGTGGCCATTTTATGGGAGTCGTGAACGTAGTTAATCATCATTTAAAATGGTGTGTAGCCCTCTAAGGTTCTGGTTGAAGTCGTAATTGTGTACCTGGTGGACTAACGTATTTTAAAACGAGTGCCTAGGACCCGAGCCATCGCAGCTCATTTGAATGAATAACAGATGATATTTGTCTTTTCCCTTGATATCGTTGTTTCCATAAAATATTCATAAGCGCGCGCATACGCAATACATACATTTTATAATAAATTAGATGTCACTAACAGAAATTCAATGTTTACTGCATTCATTCCAGTATAAATACACGTACGCAATTTAAATATTTAACTCAAACACTGAAGTTTAAAATTTAGGTCACATTGTAGAAATATTTTTTTTATAGGATAAGGGTGACAAACGAGCACACAGTCCACCTGATGGTAAGTGGTTGCTGCGGCCCATAGACATCTACGTCTATCCTCGTTTGCGAATCAAAATGCAGATGCGTTGTTACCCGTGAGGACTAAGATAGAATGCCTCATTTCCAGTAAAAAGGGCCTCCGGCCACCTGCACTCACCAAGCGAAACGCAGAGGTAAACCTCTACTTCACGCTGGTATTCTGTGAGGTCGTGGTACCACCCCGGTTCAAGCCGGCCCATCCGTGCGACAGCAAAAGCTGCCGCGTGGCTCTACCACTGTTAATGATTTATATGATTTTGTTACACTGATATAAGCACTGTTCAAACATAGGTACATAAATATTTTTGATGGAAGATGACCACATTATTAAAGGCAAAGAAAAAACGTACACAGGATCATTGTGGAATTGAGTCTTCTGGCATATTTGGATTCGCTGTCGAGGCAATTGCGTCTAGTTTGCAAAATTGATGGCTTGTTGGATCTAATATTCAGAAATAACGCAACTTTTTAAGCAAATAAAACGTAATATTGAAAGCAAAATCATCAAGGATTTTTTTTATTCGTTCGTTAGGAACTTGTACTATTTAATTAGAACTTTTGTTAGTACCAAGTTATTATAAATTATCATTTAAAATGATAATATTTTGGTAGCAAAATTGTAAACAGAATGTTATCAATAAGACACAATACTTGATAGTTACATCATCATCAAATCACTTACCGTTACTGTCATAACCTAACAAAGTTCACAGAAGGACATATGCCTCGCCATATATATTGCTGCACAATTATTTGCCATAGTTACCACGCTTGGTAGGTTGCTTGACGATAGCAGTTTTTTTTTATATTTTAGTTGTTTTACAGAACGGAAAACAACACAGACCCATCAGTAACTGAAGCGTGTTCTATGGTAGAGTCAAATCATTTGCTGTTTCATTCATTACAGTGGCTTTCAAGCCCACTACTGAACATAAGACCTTACAGGTGCTTTATAAGGCAGATATTTGCTATATTTCTTGTATTTACGTGAACACTTCACATTGCATAAAACTACTTTTACGGATTCCATCGCGTTTAATTAACTTTTTTTTATTGATTCCCGACGTTTCGGGTATTTTACAGCACCCATGGCCACGGGGGACTGAGGTGGTTATTCAATATATTTGTAATGTTGAGAGACGGGTTAGCAACCACAGTTTTTTTTTTTATTTTCAAGTTATTTTAACCAATTCGTTGCGGCACCAATTTTTGACAAGTTTTAGCTGTGGCGGCGAACAACTATTTCAAGACACGCTGGGCGTGTCAAGCGCCACAGAATACTTGTTTAGACCTAATTAAGTTTATTTGATATCAAACATAAGTTACAAATGGAAGAGTACTTGTTTTTAGTGGGTAGCTACGTGTTTTTTTACGCGTTTTCTTTGAGATTGAGAGAAAGTGACTTTTTTATGAAGAGATTACAAACCTTTTGTATTATTTTTTGTTGTTACAAAAAATCATTTATATAAGTAGGTACAGCTAAATCACCCTGGAAACCTTGGTTTTTTTTTTAAATTAAATTTTCACCTAATAATAACATTTGTTAATATCAAACAATGAAGATCCTTAATTTGAAAAAAAAAGGTATATCATTCATTGATATTTACAAATGTTAAATATTATTTAATGTTATACAAATGTAAAAGTAAAGTCGATCTGAAAACGTCTAATTAGTAAGAAAAGCAAAACAAGTGTTTTCAAAAAGAAAAAAAAAGCCGGCGCTATACAGCGGCGGATTGACAAATAGACTATTAATTTGTGTGTTTCTATAAAAACATTCGTTAAGCAACATACAAATACATTTAATAACTTTAAGTGGTTAGCAATTGGTTTCAGTATTTACATAAGAAATTATTTTTTAATCAACTTCGTGCACTGTGAAACGGATCGTGTGATGACGCAATATGTTATAAAATATAGAATAAGAGCATATTTACCTGCCGGTGCATCTTGCTTCGCTTTCGAGAAAAGTTAAAGTTCGTGTTTAGTATTAATTTGTTTTTTTATAATTAAGCCTTAATTGCTGATACAAAACAATATAAATTATAAAATGATGGAGTGACGACCTGGTAAGACATGCAGGAAGTCGATGGATGCAGGTGGCTCGGGACCGTGCTTTGTGGCATTCCTTGGGGGAGGCCTATGTTCAGCAGTGGACTTGTGAAGGGCTGTAATGATGATATATATATATATATATATATATATATATATATATATATATATATATATATATAATTAAAACAATACAATATATTTTAACATTGATTATTTTAACTTAATAATTGTCTAGAGTATCGTATTTCCCAGTTTAATAGTCAGCGTATCCTGTGACACATAGGCCTCTTCCAGCTTTTTCCATTCTTCTCTGTTGTTAGCTTTTCTTGGCCAGGTTGTCCCTCCAATAATCTTGATATCATCTGTCCATCTTTTTGCTTGTATGCCTCTTTTTCTTTGCCATCACGGGGTTGCCATTCCGTTATGATTCTCGTCCATTTTATCCTGCTGTCTCTTATCACGTCTCCTGTCCATCGCCATTTCAACTGTCTAATTTTCTTTATTATTTTAACAGTGTGTGTGCCAAGCGGCAGCTTTTGCTTCGCACGGATGGGCCGGCTCGAACCGGGGTGGTACCACGACCTCACAGAAAACCAGCGTGAAGTAGAGGTTTACCTCTGCGTTTCGCTTGGTGAGTGCAGGTGACCGGAGGCCTGTTTTACTGGGAATGAGGCATTCCATCTTAGTCCTCACGGGTGACAACGCATCTACATTTTGATTTGTAATAGAGGATTAATGTAGATGTCTATGGGCCACAGCAACCACTTACCATCAGGTGGACTGTGTGCTCGTTTGTCACCCTTATAATATAAAAAAAAATCTTCTGCTCTTTTGCGGTCTTTTAGCGTTACGCCCAACATACTTCTTTCAATTCCCCTTTGACATGTTCTCAGTTTAAGAAGATATTTCTTTACATATTGAGACACAATTCAAAAAACTGGTGGCAATCAAAATCGGTGGATACAGTTTAGTTATGCAGCTATATATCTATCATCAAAATCCGCAAATTAATTACACCAATTAATAACTAAAGGGGCAAAGGGGCCTACGTTGAGTGAGGATTGTGACGCATCATACATAGTGGAGGGGGGAGCGCCGTTATTTTGAGTTTGTTTCGTTACGTACACGTATGCACGTAAAAGAAATAGCTGTGTCACTGACATAGCCACATCCCGATTTTATTGTCAATAAATTCCGTAATGTGGAAAAGTATTCCTAAAACATTTCCATTTTAAGTATCACTAAGAAATTATGGCTTTGCAATAAAATGTCTAACATTGCAAAACTTATAAAGTAATATTTTTATTTCATGTTTAGACCATGAAAGTGTTAGATTATTTTTTAAATCAAAGTTTCGCGCAAAAGTATGTCTTTCATATAAGATCGTGACCTCGTCACTGAGAGCAGGTCTATTTATTTCTCACTTTATTTCGCATAGTTCATTAAAAGTCACGGAAAGCTCTTCGTGCTCTTGTTTATTTTTGAAAAATCAGGTCAGGCAGAGCTTGTGAGCGAGTTAGTGTACGTGAGATGACCTCGACCTCGTACTATTGCTTGTGTAGTTGCAGAGCAAAATAATTCATGAAGTTTGCGTTACATAAACGCTCACGCCTGTCAACCAGATAAGTAAGCAGAGACTACGGACTTTTGTTTGACATGATCCTGACATAACTTTTTCGGCTACTTTATATCCACATACCTAAGAATGCATGCTCGTTGGTGAAGGATATTTTTATTTGGCCCATCTTCAATAATATATCATCAGTTTGGTCGATAAACTTCCGTCTACGGTGCCCCGGGGCAAGTTACGTACGATATATGTCTTGTCTCTTATATATTTTTAGACCTGCCAGTACAAGACTTTCACTCGAAAACCTTTCTCTCCCATCAAATGGCGATAATTAGATAGCTATATAGTAAAGACTATATACTCGTATTAAATAGCCGGTGACGAGATAGTAGCGACAAATGTGTGAAATCAATGCTGTAGTGGTCGTCTTTTTTCTTTTGCTTGTAGGTTATGCGATCGAATCACACGCGGTAGAGCCATGCTGCAGCTATATTATGGTTTTAGCATGAATGGGTTGGCTTAACTGAGGTAAACCACATTCTCACATAATACCAGCGTAAAATAGCAGCTTAGTACAGCTATGTTTCGTATGGTGAGTGTAGGAGAACCGGAGACTTATTACTGGATACGAGGCATTCCATCTTAGTTATCAGGTGTGATAACACATCTGCCTTTTTATTCTTAATCGAGGATAGATGTAGATGTCTATAGGCCATAGCATCCACTCACTATTAGGTGGAATGTGTGCTCACTTATTACAATTATTCTATAAATAATCATCAAATGGCAAAAAATAATTGAATAGCAATGTTTGTATGTGATGATTGTAATAATTGTAAACAATAAACATGTAGTAATGCATCCCGAATTTGCATCCAGAAGGCGCGTAGTCCTTCGTCTGCATATTTGTAAGCTGTTGTTTTAGCTTAGTTTTTCTAGAATAAGAATAAGGGTAGTCTTATTTAAGCTCCCACATGTATCGTATATGTAATTAAATTCTTCGCGCATTTCTATTAATGTATAAAATTAAAAGTCTTTTTAAAAAACATCTTTTGACAGTTTCAAGTCTTGATTATGTCATCGACATTGCAAAATGTAAATGTCAATTTACGAGTTACTTTTATTATTACTTGACATACGTAGTTAACTATTTAGTCCACTCTGTGACGTTATTATTAGAAAAAGTTTGAAGTCTTAGAAAATTAGCCTATTGCTTAAAAAGCTACCATATTAAGACAAATTCTTTTTACAACGGTAGAAGCTTTTGAATTGAGAAGAAGAAAAAAGATAATATTATGTCATAATTACAGCATTATTTTTATATTGATGAAATTATAAATAATAATAAAGGCATTCATATTTTTATTTCAAAAAATCAAGCATTAATACGATATCATGAAAACTGCTTTCTTCAAAATTGACTACAATTTATCTCCAATAATTTCTAGTTGATTCAATTTATCCGCAAGCACCACACGGGACAAGCTCAGAGCGCGATGAAGGGAACTTAATTGACAATTTTGTTGGAAGTCCGTTATAATATTACATAATTTTGGAAATTTATATGTTTAATCGTTGTTTTTTTTTTGTTTTTTTTTATATTATATATTGTAATATGGTAGAGCCACGCTGAAGCTTTATTTTGGTTTATAATTAATAGATTAGCTTTACCGGGGTGGGACCACGCTCTCACAGAATACTAGCGTAAAATAGCAGCTTGATGCTAAAGGTATTCTGTGATCAAAAATATTTAAATCACACCCAAAGCACTCCTTCAAGCTTTATAGTAGATGTCTGCAAAGGTGATTGTTATATTTACGTACTCGTTTTTGAATTAGAAACGATGAGCTATTTAATGAATAGATAATTAAATTGCAGTAAATAAGGCAGCAACTACGAGTAGATACATGAAGCCGAAAATCGGACAAAGCAGCGGTGCTACTGATGCCGCCCCGTAGCGTCTACGTACTTACCGTAGCGTCTACGCATGTAGCACAAATACTACGTACGAGTGTTTAATCTCGCATTAGTCATGTATGACTGGGAGTCTTTTCTTTGCTTGAAAATACTCTCAGAAATGAGAAGAGTACTGGCACTTTTATTTTTATAAATGAATTAATAATATAATACCCTTTTTTTTTAGTTTGGAATTAGTTGTAATATATATTTTATTCAATAAAATTATTCTATTATTTTCTATTCTATTTAATAAAGTTATCAAACTTATTTAAGAATTTTAAAGAATATTTACCAAGAACTTTTTAAAATATGAAAAAAGAAACAAAATTTCTTAGTAATTACTATACTAGAAATTTTTTTGTTAATTTGAAGAATCTTTGTGTGACATTACAATTATTACAAGAGGCAAGCAAGGTACTTGTACAACAATAACTATTTGTTATATTATAACAGTATCATAACACAAATTATTATAAGCAATATCAATACTATACAATCAAATACTATAAATCAAATCAGCGGCCCGCAACGTCACAGTCAAACCTTTAGCTAATGCGTAATGTAGCCGATAAAGTGCATACTCATTACACGGTTAAAAGAAATTCAGTAGGTAGGAGGACATATTTTTGCCAACGATTTCGTCTCGCTAAGGCCCTCTTACCTATTTTCTGGTCGGAAGGATATAGGGATACCAGTATATTAATTGACAATCCAGGACAAACCAGGCTATATACTTGTCTATAGCCTTTGTTTTCTGAAGTTGGTAACTGGAGTAAACGAGCTGTTGTTGTTACTAATATCGTCAGGTAGATAGTAAGTTCGTTTGTCACTTTAATTCAATAAAAAATATTTTCTTATTTATTTCCGAAACATAAAACGTTACCACGAAATAAGCTTAACCCTTTCACTGTCCCGTGCACTACATATAGGTCATTGCTATTGTCTTACTATTGTGTCTGCAAACCGGACAGTGAAAGTGTTAAGTAAAGAACGCAACAAAGAATCTCCGTCTGAAACTAATGCAAGTGGACTTGAGCGATGTGGCCGTCAGAGCGGGGGCTGCCGTAATCTAATGCAGTGCAATGAGTAAGGTATTTGTGCTGCAAATATCGTTTGTTTTCGTTAATTTATTTACGTTTCTTAGTCATTACGAGGATACATAATTTATAAGTCTTTACTTATACTTATACTAGGTTAAGTTAGAAGATAATTGTTGCCTGGCTTCACGCAAACTCTTACATGTAGAATCATATGTAAGAGTTCGCGTGAAGCCAGGCCCTTTCATTTTCTAATTAACGTGTAAAAACTTGGTAATGGTTATCATCATCATCATTATTACAGCCCTTCATAAGTCCACTGCTGAACATAGGCCTCCCCCAAGGAATGCCACAAAGCACGGTCCTGAGGCACCTGCATCCATCGACATCCTGCAT
Source organism: Parnassius glacialis (assembly GCA_033319125.1). Lineage (NCBI taxonomy): Eukaryota > Metazoa > Arthropoda > Insecta > Lepidoptera > Papilionidae > Parnassius > Parnassius glacialis. The sequence continues at coordinate 45,879,052 of JAVANC010000018.1, forward strand.
GTCTTACCAGGTCGTCACTCCATCTCGTGGGGGGTCACCCTACACTTCGCCTATCGGTACGAGGCTGCCACTCAAGAACCTTTCTTCCCCATCGGTTGTCGGTTCTTCGAGCTATATGGCCGGCCCCCTGCTACTTCAGCTTACTACCCCCGTTGGGCTATGTCGATTACTCTGGTTCTACTGCAGATATCCTCATTTCTAAGTTTATCATACACAGAGAAACCCCAAGCATAGCCCTCTCCATAGCTCGCTGAGCGACCTTGAGCATCCTCATACGGCCAGCAGTGAAGGACCACGTCTCAGATCCGTAAGTCATCACTGGCAACACGCACTGATTGTACAATTTCATTTTAAGGTTTTGAGGTATGTATGTCTAACGAGAAGATGTGTCGTAGTTTCCCGAACGCTGCCCAGCCGAGTTGAATCCGTCGTATGACGTCTCGGTCGAAGTTGGACTTACCTAGTCGGACTATTTGTCCCAGATAAACATACTCGTCAACAACTGCGAGCTTAGTGTCCCCAACATCTACCGGCATAGGTGTGACATGGACATTAAACATGATTTTTGTTTTGTCCATGTTCATCTTAAGACCTATCCGTTGGAAGACACTATTTAGGTCATTGAGCATTGTGCTTAGGTCTTCCAGCGATTCTGCCATAAGGAATATATCGTCGGCAAATCGGAGGTGAGTGATGTACTCGCCATTGATGTTAATACCACATCCTTTCCAGTCCAGCAGCTTGAAAATGTCTTCCAATGCAGCGGTGAAGAGTTTCGGGGATATAAAATCACCCTGTCTCACACTTTTCTGCAGTTGGATAGGTTTCTTACTCTGATTCTGTACTTGAATAGCCATCGTAGCTCTAACTGTACAAATACTTCAGCATTTCGATATACAGACAGTCAACTTGGCACCGCTGAAGGGATTGCAGCACCGTCCAAATTTCGAAGGAATCAAAGGCTTTCTCACAGTCCACATATGCAAGGCAAAGTGGCAGATTAAAGTCCTATGTCTTCTGTACAATTTGCCAAATGGTGTGTATGGAACATGGAGCACGATGGTACTAAAGCCTTTTCGGAAACCGGCTTGTTCGGGAGGCTGGATGTCGTCAAGTCTGCGTGCGAGACGATTCGTAATGACTCTCGAAAATAGCACATAGATGCAGCTCAGAAGGGAAATCGGTCTGTAGTTCTTCAAGAGAGTGTTTTCGCCTTTATTGAAGACCAAGACCACCGCACTTCTGCTCCACGCCTCCGGAGTAGTGCCACCATGGAGGACGGAATTAAAGAGTTTCTGAAGAACTTCAAGTACCGGTTTTCCACCCGCTTTCAAAAGCTCCGCTGTAATTCCATCCTCGCCCGGGAACTTTCTAATCTCGTTTAGACTGACGTCCGGGATATCTTCGGAATAGTGTCGGATAAGATTTGCTTTTGAATCGTTACTCACACTTGCGTGTGGCTCTAACGATGACGTGTTCAGCTGGCCCATAGAACCTCTCAATCTTACTCAAAATCTGTGTACGATGCTGCTACATTCGGTCTTCAGCCTTGACAGTTTGCTCTTTCTGGCAGACAGATCTCTGGCAAAGACTTTGGAGCCTTGGTTCCGCTCGATCGCTTCTTTAATACAAGCTGTATTGAAGTTGCGTAAGTCCCGCCGCATGCATTTGGAGATATGTCTGTTCAGTTGCCTGTATGCTGTCAAATCTGTTAAAGAAAGTTGTTGTAGCTTTATCTTCCGTCTAACAGCCATGAGATTAAGAGTGTGATCGGAAAGTTTTTGTGTTCCTCTGCGGCAGGTCTTGCAGAACTTGGCTCCGACCGCATGGACAGTTTCCACGAGCTTGTCATTCATATCGTCCACTTAGTTGCAGTCTTCTAAGCACTGAAAACGGTTATGTAACTCGTAATTTTTAATTTCTATATTATTATTTAAATTCAATTGATTTCGCAGGACAACTGATTTGTACGCGGTAGAGCGATGCTGCAGCTATATTAGTAGTATAGTTGTAGCACGAATGGGTCGGCTCGACCGGGGAAGGACCACGCTCTCACAGAATACCAGCGTAAAATAGTAGCTTAACGCTGCTGTGTTTCGTATGATGAGTGTAGAGAACCGGATACCCTTTTTACTGGACAAGAGGCATTCCATCTTAGTCCTCACGGGTGACAACGCATCTGCGTTATGAGTCTTTATTGAGGATAGATGTAGATGTCTATGGGTCACAGTAACCACTTACCATCAGGTGGACTGTGTGCTCGTTTGTGACTCTATCCTATAAAAAACCGTTAGTTAATAATAAAATTAAATAACTGCATGTGTGAGAAAAATAAAATTAAAAATATGTGAAGTTTGCCAAGAAGCACTTGAGTGGTTTTTCAATAACCATAATGCTTGATACTGAATATCAAGCCTTAACTTCCACCGCTAGGTTGTTTTTAGATTGAAAAAAGAATAAAATTGCTATTAATAATAAAAATTATGTCCTCCTGACCGAATTTCAGTCACGGCGGCCAGCCCCTTCAGACACTATCCATCTGCGTAGGACAAGATTGTAATGCACAAGCGTGTGCGCAAGCACAAGTGCATTCTCTATTCCGTTCCTCTCATAGTCTGACGAATAGACACAACCGGAGAGAGGTCAATCAGGACCAATGGCGTTACGCGCTTATCGATTATGCTTATGTGTTGCTCTTATTTTATTAGAAAAAATAAACTTATGTATGATTACTTAGTTACTAAGATTAATTTATAAGCCCTACTTAAGTAGCTTCTATATTCATAGATAAAACTTTCCGTATGAAGAACGTGTCACTAGGGCGGCTCCGGAAGTTTTCTTATTAACTTCGTCTACTTGTTTTAAATATAATTAAGCCGTCAAACTAAAGACATTAGTTTTTACGCCTTTTATCGTTGTACAGATCATACAAAGTAATGCGGATACCAACACTTTTTAGTTATAACGAGATATATATTTATCTTACATAATTTCTCTTACATACAGAATCAAATATTAAAAACAGTGACTGAAAACAGCGTCAAAGTTACGAGATAACTTGTGTTGCTACGGCTAATAATCCCTTTCGACCATAAATCCCTGAGGAATGAGATTGAATGCCTCCTTTACAGTGAAAACGTTCTACAGTTCATTACACTCATCATACAAATCACAGCAGCATTAAGCTGCTATTTTGTATTATTTTAACAGTGGTAGAGCCACGCGGCAGCGTTTGCTGTCACATGGATGGGCCGGCTCGAACCGGTGGTACCACGACCTCACAGAATACCAGCGTGAAGTAGAGGTTTACCTCTGCGTTTCGCTTGGTGAGTGCAGGAGGCCCTTTTTACTGGAAATGAGGCATTCCATCTTAGTCCTCACGGGTGACCACGCATCTACATTTTGAATTGTAATAGAGGATAGATGTAGATGTCTATGGGCTGCAGCAACCACTTACCATCAGGTGGACTGTGTGCTCGTTTGTCACCCTTATCCTATAAAAAAAATGTTGATATTCTGGGGAGCGTGGCCCTTCCCTTGTCGATCCGATCTATTCGTACTGCAACCATAACATAGCTGCAGCTTGGCTCTTTTGAAATCTCGACACAAGAACAAGCTCATGCGTTTTGTACATGAACACTTGCAAGTAATGTTAAGTTTCATATTTCGTTACTGGTAGCGCCAATGTATGCACGTTAACATACACTAACAGAACCAGTTGCCGGCAAGAGATCCCTAGTAAGCCAGAGTCACGTCAAGTATATACACAATTTATAATGTCTGCTAAGCATGAGTTCCCGGGTTCGAATGCCGGGTTGAGTCAAAATACGTAATTGGGTTTTTCTGCCAATAATTTCTTAGTAGCAGCTCGAAGTCAGGAAGTTGGCGGAGCATGTACCACTGTTTGCCCTGCGTCTGATCTCACTCTGTTTGTGTCGGATAACCGTCCCATCGGACTATGAGAGTGAGGAAATGGAGAGTGCACTTATGCTTTCGCATACACTCGGGCAGTATAATCCTGTCCTGCGCAGATGTCCTGTCGAGACTGGCCGTTGTACCCGAAATTCGGTCTGTAGGTCATAACAATGTATTTCCTAAATTTCACGTCTTATTTTTTAAATTAGATGAAGACAGTTTTCTAATTAATGGATATATAATATCTTGTAGGTTGTTCGAAGCTCATAATAAGTACAGCAAATAAGGTTCACCTCGCGCACCCATAGGCCGCTGCTAAAATGTGGAACGATTTACCACCACAAGTCTGGTCTACCCTATCTCTGTCTACTTTTGCCAAAGTTGCCGTAAGTAGCTGATTGAACAGCACTCCCTGGCTCTGTGTGGTTCTAATAACCCCTCAAATTAGTTAAAATTTTAGTAACTATTATTTATTTGTTTTAATTTTATTTATTTATCGTTGATACGTGTGTTTCATCACTTGCCTTAGATCCTGTATGGTTAAATGCGCAAGAGCTGTGTCAGAATAGCAGAAGTAATTGGTTTCCCGTTACAACTGAGTCACAGACTATTTTGTCATAATTAATTAATAAGCTGATGTTTTTTAATTGAGCGTAATTATTTTATTTCATGGAGGACTTGTCATATAATCTAGCAGATATCACAAGGTTCTACTGTTTTTTTTTTAACTTAGTTGATTCTAATGTCATCCAAAAGAGCAGACATAGTGATGTATGTTACCGTCAAGTTTAGCGATTATGACTGGTCTAGGTACAATGAATATCCAAATCCATGTGCTTTTTTACAGGTTATCAAATATAAATAAAGAAAATATTATCCAAATGTTGACAGACTTGAAGGTTTTCCGAAATAATCCATGAATAAATTGTGCGTAGCCGATACGCGGCTGGGATATAAATGAGACAGAGATTAGCTACGGAAAGAGAGTTATAAAAAGCAACTTGACGTGAACTTAACTGATTTATTTTTTCCAGTTAAGTCTTTTCCATTTAGAAATAAATAAAAAAATTTATCCATTTAGAAATGACATGTTTGAAATTAAATTTTAATTCTATAGCATTCTTATTTTGCTAATTTGCATTTTCAACTCTGTTACTAATGTTTTTGAAACGTTTTTTTTTATGATACCCGTGATAGTCATGCTCCAAGTCTGGTTCGACGTATAGTCTCCCTCCAACATACTTCAAATTGTTACTATAAATAAAATTAATACGTATTTCATGTACTTAAGTGCTTATTTCAGGGGTCAAGTCAATAACAAATACAGATATTCTTGTTAACAAAAACTTAAGTGCTCTGTGTTTTGGATAAAAGTATTGTCAGCCTCAAAGTGATAAAACGTGTTCTGACTTTCAAATAACGACAGAGTCCCACACGTACGAGATCACGAAGAAAATTACACGATTTACTTATTAGGTTTGGTCCACTACGTTTAAATATTTATGTATTACTTATTACTTGGCAATAGAGAACAATATAGTGATCATTCTTCTCGGTTAAAATTTCTTCCTCATTGGTGATAGGCCCCCCATAACTTGTCTTATTGGGGGTATATTTCCCACAGTTGCCTTGCTTGACAGGTGTGTTGGCAACAACGGTTGTTTTAGTTATTTTGAGTTATTTTATATCAGTAAGATGCTGCTACTTATCACTAGTTTCACTTCCCTCTGTCACCTGTTACGTCACCGGCCGGATGCTGTATGGATTAAATCTACATCCACCCACCATATTGAAATTAAGATTTATTTGTTCCTATTTTATGCGCTGCCATACCGTTCGTCAGGTTGTGGTAAAAATTTGTCACCTTATTGCTTGCACTCGTACACAGGTCATAACGTGTACGTATTTCACAACACAAGGCGACATAGAAAATGTGAAAGTATGGTCTATAGGCCACAGCATCCACTTATCATTCGGTGGACAGTGTGCTCATTTGTACCCTTATTCTATAAAATGAAAAGAAACAGTAGTATCTCACATAGTAAAATTGATTTTTAAAACTGCAACAATCGAAAGAAGGTTTACATGTAAAGAGTACGAAGAAATACAAGCACTTATGAACATTTTTCTACCGACGTCAAAAATACTCAATTCGACTGTACGTTTTTTTACCTCATAACTTTTTCCCGGATGAACATATTTCGATGATTCTTTTTTTATTTGAAAGCTGGTGCTTGATTAAGATCTGACCAATAGTTTTTGAGTTATTTTTAATAATTTATATTGAAGTCGGTTGTACAAATTTGTTAATTTTAAATTTATGTAGTAGTTGTATACGGGTTCGTAGTAGATAAGAGAGTGTCCTATCGTAAATAAAATAAGAACTACAGTTTTATTTATAACCAGTTCTTAAATTCATGTCTTCGTAAGATTTCCTCTCCCGGTAATACGACCCATTCGTGTTACAACCTTAATATTATAGCTGTAGCATGGCTCTATCCTGTAATCTCAACTTAGTATTTATATACTATGACCTTTTAGTGTTTATGTATTTTCTTCAGGCGTCAGAAACAGAAACAGAAACTTTTTTATTCAATATAGATTATAAATAATGCTTATTGAAAGTCACTCCTTTGTATAATTACCACTCACTTTAAGAGATACTGTGAAGGGGTACCTTCACAGTATCTCTTCAAAATACTTTGTCTTCAGCGCTCTTGTACAGTTCGTTAAATATGTAAGATATTTGTCATCGTATATATGAACTTTCGGCGTTAACAAATTGAATTGTTTTTTCTGCTGTTGTAGACGTAGTGAAGTCAGCTGAATTTAAATATTTAAAAATTTCATGACTTTTATTAGTGTTTTTATTATTTCATGAGTTAGTAAAATGCCAGTATACAAAACACCAGAAGGAAGTTAGCGTAGAACATTTTTTTTTTTTAATTAAACTGTATGCCAATTAATTGCTCCTTAAATGCTCCAGAAGAATCCGAAATTGCTCCACCTCTATTGCTATTAGTTAATTTATAATTAATTTTTAAAAATTTAAGTATCGAAAATTTAATTTTGCTATAAAACCAAAAATATCTACCTTTTAAAATTAAAATGTAAGCTACTAAATTGCTCCTTAAATGCTCCAGCAGAATCCGAAATTGGTCCACCTCTATTGCTATTAGTTACTTTATATTAAATTAAAAAAAAAATTAAGCATCGAAAATTTAATTTTGCTATAAAACATAAAATATCTACTTTTTAAAATTAAACTGAATGCCAATTAATTGCTCCTTAAATGCTCCAGAAAAATCCAAAATTGCTCCACCTCTATTACTATTAGTTAATTTAGAATTAGTTTTGAGTAAGAGTAATGCCATTTGAGTAATAGTTCCATCGTCAATAGAATGTAGTAACATTCTATTCATATACTTTGATGTTTTTAGAATAGAGTAGATAATAGAATAATTTTTAGTCAATATACATTACATGAGTAATTCTTACTGAAAGTCATTTTTTACTTTTGAAAAAACTCTCTGTCCTGGAAAGAACCAGCAAGAAACCCAGCGGGACGTTTTTTAAATACATTTTACAATACAAAATGATTACAAACTATTTACAAAATTTATTTTGGAAACTGTTTGGAAGCGACCACCTCATTCCCAGAGGTTATTATCAACCATGTATTCATTTATACTATAATAACCCTTTTTTTAAATCGATGTTTCACTTTCGAAAATATCGAGGTTCTAATATCGCTTTTTTATGAGCCATGTCGCATCCCTACCGCCATACCAATATTCTCAACATAAGGTCTATCTGCTCAAGACGTCTTGAGATAATATTGCCAACTATCTGCTGGCTCAAGTTGCAATAAATGAAAACATGGCTTACAAAACAAGCATCCAAGCTAAATATCTTGAAAATAAGTAAATGAAAATATGGCTTAAAAGACAAACATTCAAGTCAACAATCTTTAAAAAGATAAAAAATTCCACCGAAATTAATTAAATCTTTTGTGTAATCGGAAAACTGAGGAAGCAAAAATTTGAGATATTGAAAAGTATGAAATAATTGATAGATAGAAATAATTTTTAGTTTTATATGGAAACAATTGATAAACAAAATAATAAATGACTGTATAAAGTGTTGACGTTTCGTTAATAATTAAATATATGAAGTTAAAAATTTGGTGAGGTTATGTTGACATCTGATTCGAGAATATATACACTGTAGTCTCACGCTTACACGTTTATATACATATACTACTCTGTGTAAAAGTATCGGGAATATGTCAATAAAAAGACCCACGTAAAAGAGGTCGTTCTAATTTTTTTACTCCATGTTGGTAGCACTGTACTGATTTAGCGCGCAAAGTTTGAGCGGGATCTGTCATTTAATTTGTTTTAAACTACACTTTTTGTTGGTCATAGTTTTGAGTTCTCGGCGATTTTTACAATGGAAAATATTGTTGAACAAAGAGTGTGCCTTAAATTTTGTGTTTCGAATGATATTTCATGTGGTGAATCACTAAAAATGTTGCGAAATACCTACGGCGAATCGTGTATATCGAAAACAAGGGCTTATGAATGGTATAAGGCTTTTAAAGAAGGCCGAGAAGTAGTAGTAGACTTGCCTCGTTCTGGTAGACCTTCAACCGCTACGACCAAAGAAAACATCGACAAAATCAAGAAGCTAGTGCTCGAAAATCGACGTATGAGTCTGAGAGAGTTGGCTAGTGAGGTGAACATATCTTTTAAGTCCGTCCACAATATTCTCATTGACATTTTAGGCATGAAACGCGTCGCCGCTCGACTAGTTCCAAAAGAGCTCAATTTTGTTCAAAGAGCGCAGCGAAAGCATGTCGCTGAAGACATGGTTTCCCGAGCTTCTACGGATCTGACCTTTATGAAACGTATAATAACTGGCGACGAGACATGGGTTTATGAGTACGACATGCAAACAAGCCAACAGTCTTCAGAATGGCGTCTCGAAAACGAGCCGAAACCCAAAAAACCGCGGCAAAGTCGCTCCAAAATCAAGGTGATGCTGACAGTTTTTTTGACTACCGTGGTGTGGTTCACTCCGAATTCCTTCCAAAGGGAGAAACAGTGAATAAAGAATATTATTTAGGCGTCACGAAGCGTTTGCGTGAGAGTATCCGCCGAAAACGTCCAGATTTGTGGCAACACAACTCATGGATGCTGCACCATGATAATGCACCATCACACACAGCCATTATAGTGAAAGAGTTTTTAGCGAAAAATTCAACAAAAGTTCTCAACCAAGCACCGTATTCACCTGATATGGCTCCGTCTGACTTTTTTTTAATTTCCCAAGTTAAAATTACCACTTCGAGGAAAACGTTTTGAGTAGATAGAAGCCATAACAAAAAATTCGCTGAATGAGCTAAAGGCCATACCGCAAATAGCCTATGAAAAATGTATGGAAGACTGGGTGAAGCGTTGGAGATGTTGTATTGCAAGCGATGGGGCCTACTTTGAAGGCGATAAAATAAATTTAGATGAATAATTTGTATTTTTTGTTTTATTGACAAATTCCCGATATTTAGTACACAGAAGGTACATATGTTGAATGTGTACTTGGCGTGAGACGCTACAGTGTCTCCGGATTAAATCCAAGTGTTAAATTATTATATATTTATAAAAAAAAAAGAAAAATTTGAATTTTTGCACAGAAAGCCGAGCCGGTCGAACCCAGTTTTTATCAGCAAAAGAATTTGATTAAAGATAACAAGTTTCTTTTTATTAAATTGTAGTGACAAACGACCTTCCAGTCCACCTATGGTTGTGGCTCTTAACATTTAACATTTTGTTTTGACATTTTGACAGAGGCTATAATTTTCAATTATATGGCTTTGCTTCCGCCAGAGATGTGTGACAATGCGTAGAAAGGGATGTGTTTGTTAAGAGCCAATAGAATCACTTTATTTACCTAGCCTCGCTCAGCACAGCTCTTGTGGGAACGGCTCAGTGGAGCGAGGTTTTTGTAGATACAAAACCAGGGAAAGGCGTGTGAGAGGGATGTGTTGTGAGGGATGTGTGCGAAGGATGTGTTGCGAGGGATGTGTGCGGCCGATGTGTTGCGAGATAAAACAAAACGAACTACATTCAATTTGAAAATGATTTAAAATATTTCTGTTTATAATAATATCTCCGTAAAATTGGGCTTTGAAACTTTTTACTTTTTTTTTCACAACAGCCATAGATATTATTATATTTTAGCTCGCTACACATCCTCGCACCGCTTGTCTGCACACCGTTTCACAGTATCGCTACGCATCCCCGCACCGCTTAGTTACCTCGCACGTCTCTGGTGAAAACGCAGCCTAAAGCTATAGCTTGATCCCGCGCAGCCACAGATAAATATTAAATTGCCACAAAGTATAATACAAGCACAGAATTTAACATTATGTTTTAAGCAGTAATGAGCGTGATTCAGATATGACAGAGTGGGTTGCAATGTATTCGGTAAATTTGATTGTTATATTCAATTACTATTAAAGTATAATAAGTGCTAATAACTTTTACTTTTACTTTAACTCATTAACACTAATTCTAACAAAGATCCTTAACCTATGAATTCTTCTAGCTGTGTGTGCGTACGTGCATCAGTGCGTACTTGCGTGCATACGCGCAAATACGCAGCAAATACTCTCCGCAGGATCGCACAAAATTAAAGAATTTTGTAGAATTAAAAAAGAAAGGAAATATAATTTTTTTAAAGTATGACAAAATATCGCGATAAAACTAATATGACAGGTTATTTCAGCTACTCTTTGTTGAATATTTCACAAGCAGGAGCAATCATGCAGAGTAGGTAAAATTTTTATGCACATACTTTTAATTGCCGTGTAGTGGCGGTCAAGAATATCCACTACCCCATATCCTCCCGTGGGTGTCGTAAAAGGCGACAAAGGGAAACAGGCGGGAGATGGGCAGCAGCATCTTCCTGATAATAGCCGAAAGTACAATAAAAAAACTGCGGTTGCCAACCCGCTCGCCAAGCGTGGCAACTATGGCAAATACCCCCCAATGATGAAAACAACAAACAGACGGCCCCTAGTCCCCGGCGGCCCCGCTATTCCTGGCTACGGTGGCGACCATGGTAACGGCGGGGCAGGGGGGTGCTAAGAATGTCCGGTGGAGGTTCGGTTGCCACCTACGACGACTCGACCTGGCAACGTACAACGCACGCACCCTGAGGACTGACGAGAAGATCGTGGAGCTGGAAGAAGAGATAGACAAGTTGCGCTGGCATATTATAGGATTATCCGAAGTCCGAAGAGAGGGGGAGGACACGGTAATCCTCGAATCCGGCAACTTGCTCTATCACCGGGAGGGCGACCATCTGTCCCAAGGAGGTATCGGATTTATCGTCTACAAGTCTCTCGTTAACAACGTTGTAAAGATCGGGAGTGTGTCGACGAGGGTTGCGTACCTTATACTCAGAATCACCAAACGGTATTCGCTGAAGGTCATACAGGTTTACGCACCAACCTCGGCACACCCCGATGAGGAGGTGGAGGAAATGTATGAGGATATCTCTAGAGCCATGCATTCCTCCAAAACCCAATATACGGTGTTAATGGGAGACTTCAATGCAAAACTAGGCACAAGAGAGAACGGTGAGCTGAAAGTAGGGAAATTTGGAATAGGGCAACGGAACCCAAGAGGCCAGCAGCAGCAGGCCGACTTCATGGAGAAAGAGGAACTCTTTATGATGAACTCTTTCTTCAAGAAGCGGCCCCACAGGAAGTGGACCTGGTCGAGCCCCGACGGTTCGACAAAAAATGAGATTGACTTCATTATGACGACCAGACGACAACTGTTCAGTGATGTCTCAGTGATCGCGAGGGTGAAAACCGGCAGCGATCACCGAATGGTTAGAGGCACACTGAACCTAAATGTTAAGTTGGAGAGGTCTCGTCTGATGAAGTCAACGCTCCGTCCCCCTCGTGCTCTAATCCAAAGTCCCGAAACCTTTCAGCTCGAGTTACAAAACCGTTTTCAGTGCCTAGTAGACTGCAATGAAGTGGACGATATGAATGACAAGCTCGTGGAAACTGTCCATGCGGTCGGAGCTAAGTTCTGCAAGACCCGCCGCAGAAGAACACAAAAACTCTCCGATCACACTCTTAATCTCATGGCTGTTAGACGGAAGATGAGGCTACATTCTTCAACAGATTTGACAGCATACAGGCAACTGAACAGACAGATCTCTAAATGCATGCGGCGAGACTTACGCAACTTCAATACAGCTCGTATTGAAGAAGCGATCGAGCGGAACCAAGGCTCCAAAGTCTTTGCCAGAGATCTGTCTGCTAGAAAGAGCCAACTGTCAAGGCTGAAGACCGAATGTGGCAGCATCGTTTCCGGGGCACCTGAGATTTTGAGTGAGATTGAGAGGTTCTATGGGCAGCTGTACACGTCATCGTTGGAGCCACACGCAAGTGTGAGTAACGATCCAAGAGCGAGTCTTATTCGACACTATTCCGAAGATATCCCGGACGTCAGTCTGAGCGAGATTAGAATGGCTCTCCAGGACCTTAAAAACGGCAAGGCCCCAGGCGAGGATGGAATTACAGCGGAGCTTCTGAAAGCGGGTGGAAAACCGGTACTTGAAGTCCTTCAGAAGCTCTTTAATTCCGTCCTCCATGGTGGCATTACACCGGAGGCGTGGAGCAGAAGTGCGGTGGTCTTGTTCTTTAAGAAAGGTGACAACGCTCTCTTGAAGAACTACAGACCGATTTCCCTTCTGAGCCGCGTCTACGTGCTGTTTTCGAGAGTCATTACGAATCGCCTCGCGCGCAGACTTGACGACTTCCAGCCTCCCGATCAAGCTGGTTTTCGAAAGGGTTTTAGCACCATAGACCACATACATACCCTACGGCAAATTGTACAGAAGTCCGAAGAGTACAATTTGCCACTATGTCTGGCGTATATAGACTATGAGAAAGCCTTTGATTCCGTCGAAATTTGGGCGGTGCTGCAGTCCCTTAAGCGGTGCCAAGTTGACTGTCGGTATATCGAAGTGCTGAAGTGTTTGTACAGTAGAGCTACGATGGCTATCCGAGTACAGAACCAGAGTACGAAACCTATTCAATTGCAGAGAGGTGTAAGACAGGGTGACGTTATATCCCTGAAACTCTTCACCGCTGCATTGGAAGACGTTTTCAAGCTACTGGACTGGAAAGGATACGGAATTAACATCAATGGCGAGTACATCACTCACCTTCGATTTGCCGACGATATAGTCCTAATGGCAGAATCGCTGGAGGAACTAAGCACTATGCTCAATGACCTCAATAGTGTCTCCCAACGGATAGGTCTTAAGATGAACATGGACAAAACAAAGATTATGTTTAATGTCCATGTCACACCTATGCCGGTAGTTGTTGGGAGCACTAAGCTCGAAGTTGTTGACGAGTATGTTTACCTGGGACAAATAGTCCGACTAGGTAAGTCCAACTTCGACCGAGAGGTCAATCGACGGATTCAACTCGGCTGGGCAGCGTTCGGGAAGCTACGACACATCTTCTCGTCAGAAATACCTCAAAACCTTAAAACAAAATTGTACAACCAGTGCGTGTTGCCAGTGATGACTTACGGAACTGAGACGTGGTCCTTCACTGCTGGCCGTATGAGGAAGCTCAAGGTCGCTCAGCGAGCTATGGAGAGGGCTATGCTCGGAGTTTCACTGCGTGATAAACTTAGGAATGAGGATATCCGCAGTAGAACCAGAGTAACCGACATAGCCCAACGGATTAGTAAGCGGAAGTGGCAGTGGGCCGGCCATATAGCTCGAAGAACCGACAACCGATGGGGAAGAAAGGTTCTCGAGTGGCAGCCTCGTACCGGTAGGCGAAGTGTAGGGCGTCCCCCCCACAAGATGGAGTAACGACCTGGTAAGACATGCAGGAAGTCGATGGATGCAGGTGGCTCAGGACCGTGCTTTGTGGCATTCTTTGGGGGAGGCCTATGTTCAGCAGTGGACTTGTGAAGGGCTGTAATGATGATGAATGATGATGACTTTTAAATGCTTAATAGATAAAATACTATGAGGTTAACCTAAACAAGTTATTACTCTTAATATAATGTAGTTTTGTGATTTATTGCAGTGCCCAAATTTTATAACTTATGACTCTTAAAGTATTGATAAAATTGAACTGTTAATTACCCTTGACTTAAAGAGGAGGTCATATCTATAAGACCACTAGTATTTGAAAGCACGTATACATAAAACAATAACAAAGTGTATTGTGCATTAGTAATTTATAAAATATTTAGTTTATTTTTTGCGGTTGATAAATGTGTTTAAAGAAAGGTAAACAGTTTCGGGAAATTTTTACCATTTTTCCGACATGAAAGTAGCCTTGAAAGAGAAATGAAAGAGGAGTAGTTGAGTGGCGGATATCTACTCACTACTAACTTTCTCAGTCCGTATCCTTAACAATTATTGTACCGTTCATTGGTAAAGGTAAATAAAACTTACTTGAGCTCTTAGAAGTTAATTATGTATATGGTAAATTTTATACCGGAGGCTGTAGGCTCACCTTAAATTTCATATAACAAAACTATTAATTACAATTTATAAATGTTCATACAACACTTTATTGGCCAAGCAAAACAAAGAATTCCATATAAATTGCCTATTACTGGGGATATTTCCCATATTTGCTGCGTTTGGCAAGCAAGCTTGGCAAATGAATTTCTTATTATTATTAAGTTGTTATCAGGAAGATACTGCAGCCCATCTCATTTTGATTCCTAATCTAGGATCGATGTAGATGTTTATGGGCCACAGCATCCATTTACCATAAGGGGACTCGTTTGTCACTCTAATTCTAAAAAAAAGAAAAATTCATATCTGATTTCGTATGACACCACATCATTCACTTACTATGAGTTGGACTGTGTGTCGTTTGTCACACTTTCTTGTATGAAATTACCACCACTTAACATCAGGTGGTATAGTAGTCAAATACTGGCTTAGAAAAATTGAAAAAGTTCTTCAGTTTCACTATTGTTGTAATTAAAACTATATATAATTTAAAATTTACTATACTCACTGCTATGACTTAATTATGCAGTTGTCTTATTTGCCACATTTTTTATCGCAAAGCAACGTCAGCCTCTTGCTCTGAGCAGTGCTCGTACGTGACGTGCACGCGGCTCATTAAAAGTCTATTGTATTTGTGGATCAGGTTCTCTATCTTTATAGCAAGCAAAAATATTAGCTAATTTGTTCTTTACCTTACTTTACCCAATCAACCTTTTAAACCTACAAACTCGACTCATTCTACAAAAGAGTCTGTTTTCTATTGTATTTTGCTTGCAATAGTAAAATTGCTGCCCATTTACACTTTAATAGATTTATTTTCGTATACATATTTTAATAAATATACATAAATTTCAATCAAATCAATTTTAAATTCAGTAATGATTTCTTATATTTACGCGAGCACTACACATTTAAATAAAACTAATTTTAAGGATTTACCTTCAGATTAAAAATTATTATTAATAGTAGATCGGAACAAAAATTAATTTTTGTTCCGATCTACTATTAATTTTTGTTCCGATCTACTATTAATAATAATTTTTAATCTGAAGGTAGCCGTGGTTAACTATGACATTGGGACGTCATACACCTCAGTCTTCCCCGTGACCATGGGTGCTGAAAAGTGCCCGAAACGTCGGGAATATAAAATAAGTTAATATACGCGATAAAATCCGTAAAATTAGTTTTATTTAAATTCAGTACATATATTAAGGTTTTTCGGCTTAACAATCTGTTTACGCATGGACCAGCTTTGTAATATTTTTGCCAAAAAATATTTTATTTATTTATTTGTTTATACTGTATTTAAATAGTAGTGAGATGTTATATTATTGATAAGTTTTTTCATGTGTAACAGCTTGTCAACGGGACTAACTATTCCACTTTTCCCAACCTATGTTCAGCAGTAGACATTGTAAGTATGTAATGAATTTAGATTGGGAACCATGTGTATGTGTTTATCGTAGCCAACTAGCTTAATTAACGGCGCCGTGCGACTTATGGTCTGAATGATATTCAGCCGATGCATCATATACAACATTGCATCTATATTGTAACACTAGCTGTACCCCACGGTTTCACCCGCGTATATAAGGCGTCTGAACCGCGCGTTATGACACCACGCTTTAAGTTAAAATTACAGCCTATTATACGTCCCACTGCTGGGCACAAGCGTCATCTTACTCCTAAAAGGGTTTTAGGGTAAGGAAATGTCCGTCGCGCTACCCCAATGAGCGTTGTTGGAACTCACGTCTTGGAAATATTAATTTCTTATGGTTTAGATATATTTTGTGATATCAACACTTTGGACAACAACATTTAGGAAACACAAACACAAGATGTTTGTGTTTCCTCACGACGCTAGCATGTGGTAAATGTAATGGCACGTGGACACCTCGCTTACGCTTATATGTTATGACACCACGCGCACCGGCGTTCACTGCTGGTTTATTTCGGTTCTCATCGGTCGGAGCAGTTTTAATTATTGCATGCCAAGCGCAACGCGAATAGATATGTTCTACTAGCGCCTAAAAATCAAGAATCCAACGTTTTGTCGCATGAAACCGTATCTAGCAATCATATTCTACATATAAATGATGTAAAAAGCACATTGTCAGAAAGATAAATGATTGTTGAACTTATTAATATTTTTTTTAAATCGATTAATTGCTATTTTTACATAAAAAAGGTGTTTTAGTGGCTTATGGTGTGGATTTATTAAGTCCGTATGGCATTGTAAACACGATAACTTTTAAAATATCAATTGTTCAACTCAATCTATTTTTAAAACTCTTTATATATCATGTGGGAAGCAATTGAATGTCAATGGCAGTTTAATTTTGTTTTGTTTAGTTATAATTAATTTTTTTCGTCTGCTAAAAATGTCGAAATTTTCGGTGTTTTCGCAGCCTTGTGTTAGAATTTATTTCAGTAAATAGAGAATGTCTGTGCATCATAAATAATAGTAGTACGTACTAAAAGTAAGTAGGATGTATTTATTCATACTTAAATACGTCTTGAACTTTATGGAGTGACATGAATGATGATATGATGATCATATGAGCATTATGAGTCAAGCACTTTGGATTTTCCAAACTTTTTCAAATTGAAGTTTGACATAAAATTATCGGGAAATTTGAAATATAATAAGGTTATTAGTGAAAACTTGCGTGTATTTAAACTACTTTAAAAAAACCGTATAATCATGCTATACGTAATTTTTTTTAATGCGAAGGCATGCTCAATTGGATTTACCAATAGTTTTAACTTATTTTAATTTTTCAATATCTCTTAAACTATGCGTCCAAATAACATGCTATAATAAGAAAAGTTTATCTCCATAAAATTGTCTTGATGATGAAGTAACATTCGTTAGAAAGGATTAATATGCCATGCCTAATAATAACGCATAAAATTTTTTTGTCACAAAATAACATATTGTGGTTTATTTATAAGATATAGGCGGTGGTGTTGCGGACTTTTTTATAGATAAAATAAGGAACTATATTTTTGTAGAACATTGTATTCAAGTATCACTAACTATTACGCCAGCGCACTTTTTCTTCCGACTTGCTTGATAAAAATTCATATTTAAGGCTAGCTGTGAGGTGTATACTTGTGCTAGATAGCCTCTACTATCCCTCATAAACCTTACTATCATATAAAATTATAACTTTTCAAATCGGACTGGTAGTTCCAGAGATTAGCGTGCTTAAACAAAAAAAAACTTCCGCTTTATTATATTAGTATAGATTAGCAACAGTACGTTAATTTCATATTCTAGCAACTGCAGACGGGCGAGACGATGGCAATTTAGCAGATTGCAAGACGCAAATAACAGTCCATAGATTTTAAGAGGATTCATTCAAGTCGAGCGTCCCAGGCTTTATATACCTAATGTGCTGAATAGATACTGTTGCGCGCCACAATTAATAAATAGTGCATGGCGATACTAGTTACCACTAGTGCCTTCTAGTATCGAGTAGTAGAACTAGGAGAGTCAAAATCCTTGTAGAAATTTCCATGGAAGAACTTTCTAGAACTATCGACATCTGCGTACGACACTGACTAGTCGGGATCGGTATGTATTCGAACTTTCTAGATATTTCTACAGTAGAAGGTTCTGGAAATTATCTAAGGCCCTATATAAGAACGCTATAGACCGCGACCCAGGCGGTGTTGAATTGATACAAGCGAATACTTCGAAGCGATAGAACTGCGAGCTAAAGTGATCATCAGTACAATTGTGTTTTGTTATTAGTGTGGTTTTGAGTTGTAATAAGCGGTATAGACCGCGAACTAGGTAGTATTTAATTAGTGATACAAGCGAATACTTCGAAGCGATACAACTGTGAACTAAAGTGATCAGTAGTACAATTGTGTTTTGTTATTAGTGTGGTTTTGAGTTGTAAATAGTGTTCTGTAATTAAAGTGTCAATTTTGGTAATTCACTCGGCATTTTTAATTTTACTCGAACCCCAAGCTTGTAAGAATACCAACGATTGCCGCATAATGCCGCATACACCTAAGTGTAGCGATCGTTCTTCGTAGATTTTATACGTTAGGGCAGGTGGATTTCGTAGGAAAGAACGGTCATTTCTCACTTTACACGATATTAGCTATTGTAGTGAAGTATGCAAGGCACAAGGTCCCGTAGCGGGGTGCTGCGCTACTTATAAATTATGTATTGGCTCTCCCCAGTGGGTCGAGGGTAGTGCCTGTCGTACGAATCCTCTTTAACAGTGCTTTTCTCTGTAGTACGTGTGGTAACGTAGGACTTTATAAGTCAAAAGTATTTGTCTTCCACTGATTATTTAAGTCTAACTTTAGCTTTATTGCAGGTAAATGTAATTCTTTCATTTGTTATTTTATAATAATTTGATGGGATTTTTTTGTTAGCCGTTTCCAAAAAAGGATGGGTCTCAACTCGACTTATGTTCTTTTGTATGTGTATATTACGTGATATATTTTTCGATTGTGAAGCGATTTATACGTGCGTGCGTGCGATCGTGCGTGAGTGCATGAGTGAAGGCAACATCAAATATTTCATCTAAATAGTTACATTGAAACCTCAAAAAATCCTTGCACACCCTTAAAGGTGGAATTTTTGCTTCAAATTTATATGGGACCACCTCTGAAGTATATTTTTTTTAATAGGATAAGGGTGACAAACGAGCACATAGTCCACCTGATGGTAAATGGTTGATGCGGCCCATAGACATCTACATCTATCCTCTATTACAAATCAAAATGCAGATGCGTTGTCACCCATGAGGACTAAGGTGGAATGCCTCATTTCCAGTAAAAAGGGCCTCCGGCCACCTGCACTCACCAAGCGAAATGCAGAGGTAAACCGCTACTTCACGCTGGTATTCTGTGAGGTCGTGGTACCACCCCGGTTCGAGCCCGCCCATCCGTGCGACAGCAAAAGCTGCCGCGTGGCTCTACCACTGTTGTAATATTATAACCTATTTAAATTTAAATTAAAAAAAAACGGGAAAAAAAATTAATATTAATCGGTGAACGTACATAAACAAGTCAAAGGGTAAAACTGTAATTAAAACCCGACTGCGTAAAATACTTTAATGAAAAATATAAAAGTTTAATATCTTACGTCACTTCCACATATGTAAAGATCAATTGAATACGAGTAATTAAGGCTTAAGAGCGTGCCAAAGTAATAAACATACATACATATATACATTCGAAAAACATTAGTCTTCTTTTGGGACAGTCGGGTAAAAACATACGCGTGGAAATTAGATCATCCTTTTCTGAATTCCGTTAGAAATATCATTTAAAATACGTTAAACTTAAAGTTTTTTAATTTCAAGTCGCTTAAAGTTGCTGAACGAATAATTTGTAATAAAGCGATTTGATACAACATGTTATTTGCATAATAAAAGGAATCGTAACACAGAAAGAAACCTTCTTTGAATCAAAGAGTCGGGCGTAAGGTCTCAGAGTTCTCCTTTTTAATAAATCTTAGCTTCGGTTGTGTTGTTTCATTTTAATTTTATAGCAACCCTGTGAACTACGTTTCAGAGCTTTTCATTACAGAACGAACATTATTGTGTGACGTATTAGAATGATATAAGGATTAAGTGTAAACACCGGCTTGACTTTAGGTAAATTATTAATTAATTAATAATTTAATTATTATGTTGCTAACAAGATTACCAAAACAATCGTATTATTTATTTATTTATTTAATTAGACCACCACAGAACAGGCTTGGCCTAGTGCGGGGTTCACCAGACAAATTATATAATTTGACGTTTATTTGTTTGGATTAACGTTATTACTGTAAAATTTAGGTGAAAGGGAGAGAGGGTGGAAGGATAACAGGGGACATCGGTACAGCCATTACGAGAAATCTGTGAAAATACATAAAATTATGCGGAGAATGTTGGACCTTCTCGTTTATTGAAGTCGGTTAATCAAAGATGTAAAATTATGATAAATTTCTGCTTAAGGGCGTAACTTTTAATTAATTAAAATAAATATAAAAGGTATATTTTTTAAATTAAATAATGTTTTTGCATGTCTTTAATAAAATAATTTATTTCAAATTCCAATGATTCTAACTACAGTTGTTATTAAAATATAAAAACAACAAACAGCTGCTGTTAACCACTTTCGTAATATCTGCTGTCGACAACAATAGTGGAAAAGACGCAAACCAAGTGTGCGATGTTATAAGAATTTCTTGTCATTCCTAAGTTTTGAAAATAGGTTTGGCAATCATGACTTGCTGTAATTGATTACAATATTGGGGACAAAAAGTACAATTATTGTGCTAATTTGTTGTTTACTCTCTCTTGCATTATTTAGTATATTTATTGCAGAACACGTGTGGCATACCTTGGGGAGGCCTTTGTTCAGCTGTAGAATTTTGAAAGGCGGTCAATATATCTGTAATAATGGTGATGATGATAAATAGAATAAAATATTTTTTTATTCAATTTACATTACATGAGTAATTCTTATTGAGTCATTTTTTACTTTATCACTGATTTCAAAAAAAACCTGTCCTTGGAAGAACCGACCAAAAACCCAGCGGGACTTTTTTTTAAATAAATTTCACAATATAAATGATTACAAACTATTTACGAAGTTTATTTTAGAAACTGCTTGAAAGCGACCACCTCATTTCCAGGTGTTATTATTAACCATATATTAATTTAAACTATAATAACCCTTTTTATACAGTTTCAGCTTAACAAAATATTTAAGCTTAGTAATAGAGAGAGCCTGTACACTTTCCGGGACCTTGTTGTAATAGCGAATACATTGCTTCAAGAATGAATTATTAACTCTGTGGAGCCGAGAAACTGGTATCACTAGCTTGTGTTTGTTCCTAGTGTTTACAGAGTGTACATCACGTTTTTTACTAAAACTATCTTTGTTTTTATGAACATACATTAAATGATGATTATTGCATAGCACTGGTTGATTAATTAAAATATATTTTTAATAGTTACATAGATAGTATGGCAAATGTCCTCTTATTAGGCAATCTATGGAGAGGTATATATTCAGTCGTGGATTTTATTGGCTGTAATTGGATGGATGAATAGATATTATTATACCTTGTTGTCTGGTGGTGGCGTGGGAAAGTCTACTAGCCCATTTCTTGCCAAGTGCCATGCCAAAAAAACTTATAGCTTCCGATAAATAACGGCAAAACCATATCATTTACGCTCCGCTTAAAACACCCAGACTGACAATGGGGAGCATTGTCAAAGGCACCAGGCGTCTGATACTGGAAATTTGATCTTTAATATCCCTGCCAAGCGTGATGACGAAAGCAGTTCTTCCCCCAACGAAAAAGCTCATGTCTAGCAGTGGACACCCAGGGAGCGATGAAGAAGATGAACAAGATAGTGTCTTGCATGGTGGTAACACTGTATGATGATGAAATTGATGGTTTTTAATGGTTGTCTCTTAAAACAGGTTTTTGTACATTAAATTTTAAAACTTTTATATATAACCTCAATAAAACCTTTACAATAGAATAGAATAGAACATTTATTTGCTTAAAACATGGTTCATAAGATGGTCAATGATGAGGAACTGACATGTTTTGCCATAATAGGCATGCAAAAATTTATGAAATACTTAATAAAAAACTAATTACGCTAAGCCAATCTTACATTTTAAAATTACTTCATCATTACGTAAAAATATGAACAAATATTATTTTTGAATTCAAATATTATGTACAATTAAATGCTTATACAGACTCATTCAAATATAAAGAATTCTTGAATTCTTATACAATATTTAAACTATCCTTAACATATTTTACATCCACTTTTACACTTGTACATATATCTGTCTCATTCATCACGTGTCGTACCACACGTTAATTCCTTAATTCATCGTCATCATTTTTCGTTGTCTGTATGCATTGTTTTACCCCATTAGTAAAGAGGGAGACCAAACGACGAAAACATGTATAATAATAATAAACTTCATTACATTTAGGTCAACATTATTTTTAGAAAGGAGGTTAATAAAGTTATTATTTTCAAAATAAACCAGTTATATTAGATAGGAATAACTTAACATTTTTCTTACTGGATCTGAATTTTATTTGATGTAATCAATAAATAAATAATTTAAATAGAACGTACTTGAAATCATTAGCGTTTGACGGAATTCGTAAATTCAGAAAACAAGGTCGAGGGGAACCTCGACAGAATCCAATATACGTAAAGGCTCGTAAGGTGAATTAGTAAAAATTGAGGGGCACTTAAAAAAATGTATATTTAATTTGCAATCGTTACTGTGACTTTAATTTAGTTTACAAAGTTAAAATAACAGACTAACTTAGGTTAACCTGATGATGACCACTGAAACAGAAACAGAAACTTTTATTCAATATATATTATAAATAATACTTACTGAAAGTCATTATTTTGTTTAATAATCACTGTTTCGAAAAAAAACTCTGTCCTGGGAAGAATCAGCAGGAAACCCAGCGGGAATTTTTTTAAATTAACAGCTTACAATCATGTATGTTAAACAATTAACAATACAAAACACATTAGAAATAGCTTGGTAGCGATTACCTCATTCCCAGAGGTTATTATCATCCATAAATTCCTTGATATTATAATAACTCTTTTTATACATATTTTTATACATATAACTTCGTTTAATAAAGTTTTTGATATTTGAGCACGACAAATTTTGTATATTTTCTGGGAATTTCACCTCATAAGTCACCCACGGAACAATGTGAGGTGGTGGACACTTACATCGCTACTATACGGTAATGTAGACCATGGATACCTATAAAACATGAAACAAATAAAACTTACGATGCGCTGTTACCATTGAGAATTATGATGTTATAGATTAAAATAACACATTAGTTATTGCGTCAATACCATTTAGAACGAAATTAAAGAGTGTATGCGCTCCTACTTGACGGCGGCAATACGGACGAGGATGGTGCCTGCCTAGACTAGCTCATAGGCAAAAAAGATCGCTTACCACCTTGTAACATATATTCTATAGGCGCATTCTACTCGTATGTATGCAAGTTCGCGAGAACCACTATATTCACTGCTGTGTTCCAGTAAGGAAGATAAGGGATCCAATATAATTGCACCACGTGAGATAATTCACTTTTTTATACAAATAAGCCGTGGTAGCTCAGATGGTTAGCGCTCGCTGTAAGCTTCATAGTACCCGAGCAACCCGGGTTTGATCCCCGCCGGCACCAATGAAATTGTTAATTGCAAATTTAAGTGCTGATGTACCACGTGCTCGGCGGTGAAGGAAAACATCGTAAGGAAACCTGCATATCTGAAAAATAAAATAAAAAATATTTCGAAGCTATGTGAAGTTCGCCAACACGCATTGGGGCAGCGCGGCGGACATTTCCTTGCCCTAAAACCCTCTCAGAAATGAGAGGAGGCCTGAGCCCAGCAGTGGGACGTAAATAGGCTGCAACTTTACTTTACACTTTACTTTACTTAACTTTACTTAACTTTCCTTAACTTTACTTAACTTTCCTTAACTTTACTTAACTTTACTTAACTTTACTTAACTTTACTTAACTTTACTTAACTTTACTTAACTTTACTTAATTTTACTTAACTTTACTTAACTTTACTTAACTTTACTTAACTTTACTTAACTTCACTTAACTTTACTTAACTTTACTTAACTTTACTTAACTTTACTTAACTTTACTTAACTTTACTTAACTTTACTTAACTTTACTTAACTTTACTTAACTTTACTTAACGTTACTTAACTTTACTTAACTTTACTTAACTTTACTATACAAATAAGGATGACAAATCAACCAACAAACTTGAAGTATGTTGTTAGTTGACACTTGATGGCAAAAACATGCTGCGGCCAATTACTAACCGTATATTGCAAATCATGCAAAGAAATTCCAGGCTCGTTTAATGACCCTAAGCTTCCAGAAACCGTCGGTAGTGAATGACCACATCTCAGTCCCATATATCACCACTAACGACACACACTGGTGTACACTTGTGCAATAATGTATACATCTACCATAATTTCGATTAAACCCGTATAGTCCCGTTTCCGTTGACGTGTTGTACTGGTAACAAAGCGTTCTATCTTAGTCATCAAAGATGACAACGTATCTACATTTTACACGTGGTAGAGCCATGCTGCAGCTACATTATGGTTGTAGCACGAATGGGACGGCACAACTGGGGGAGGACGCAGTTACAGAATACCAGAATAAATTGTAATGAAGTATAAAATGGATGACTATGGGCCACAGCATCTACAGGATCAACTTACCATCAGATGAATTGTTTTCTCCTTTGTCACCTTTATTCTGTACAAAAATATTATCAACCGACATCATTTATCATCGGATCCACTTGAAATTGGTAACACTGTAAAGGTATATATAACATAACATAACATAAACACTCACGCCTGTCACCCAGAGGGGTAGGCAGAGACTATGGAATTCCATTTGGCACGATCCTGACACACCTCTTTCGCTTCCTCCACATCCATATACCTACGCATACACGCTCGTCGGTTAAAGGTACTCTTAATTTGGCCCATTTTCAATATATCGCCTATTTGGTCGATAAACTTTCGCCTAGGGCGACCCTTCCCGACTCTGCCATTCACCTCTGCAACATAAATTTGCTTTGTCACTCTTTCCTCATTCATTCTTTCTACATGACCAAACCACCGAAGCATTCCTTTCTTAATCCTAGTCACAACATCATCTTGCAAACCACACATTTCTCTTATCACACTATTACTCACCCTGTCATTCAGATTCAGCCCTAGCATACTACGTAATGACCGCATTTCTACAGCATTTATTCTACTCTCGTGCTTCTTCTGCCACACCCAACTTTCACTACCATACATTAAAGTAGGCACTAACACAGCATTGTGAATTGCCAAACGTGCCTTTTTGGACACATTCTGACTTTTCATAATAGAGTGTAGAGCCCCATTCAATCTATTTCCTGCATTCACTCGTCGTTCTATATCCTTATCATATCTACCATCCCTGCTAAACACACATCCCAAATACACAAACTCATCTACTTGCTCTACCAACTCCCCTTCTATTCTTATTTCACATATCGTTTTACTTTCTTCTCTTTCAAAAACCATAACTTTCGTCTTACTTGCGTTCACTTTCATTCCCTTTTCTTTTAATGTCCTGTTCATTAATGTAACCATCATTTGCAACTCGGCCGCCGACGACGCAAGTATGACTTGATCATCGGCGTACAAAAGGCATTTGACGGTTAACTCACCCATTCTTAACCCGCATTCTTCTGCTTTCAAATTTTCCAAACAACTGTCCATAAATAGGTTGAACAGCCACGGGGAAGCCACACAGCCCTGTCTGACACCTTTATGGATGCCAAACCAGTCCGAGTAGGCCCCGTTGATCCTGACACAAGCACTAGAGTCCCTATATAGAGACTTCAATGCCTGTATCAAGCCAGCGCTCAACCCAAATGAGTTCAGTGTTTGCCATAACACATCCCTGTCCACTCTGTCATAAGCCTTCTCCAAGTCTATGAATATATATATATTATATTATATATATTATAGTATATTCTACTGATAAATAAAATCCGCTAAATCGATTTACTAGCCTAGGAAATATATCGTGTTGCTGGCGTAATTAAGTTTTTGCTTTAAGACGTGATAGAGCCATGCTGCAGCTATATTAATAGTATAGTTGAAGCACGAATCGGTCGGCTCGACCGGGGAAGGACCACGATCTCACAGAATACCAGCGTAAAATAGCAGCTTAATGCTGCTGTGTTTCATATGGTGAGTGTAGAGAACCGGAGACCCTTTTGTTGGAAAAGATACATTCCATCTTAGTCTTAACGGGTGACAACACATCTGCATTTTGATTCTTAATCGAGGATAGATGTAGATGTCTATGAGCCGCAGCAACCACTTACAATCAGGTGGACTGTGTGCTCGTTTGTCACCCTTATCCTATAAAAAAATAATGTGTGAACCTATAGTGGTGTTTTTATATTTTAAATTGCATCAAGACATATTTAGTAATTATTATTTCTCTCTAAATGGTACCCTTAACCGACGAACATGAATGTGTAGGTACAAATATGGACGTGATAGAAGCGAGATAGGTGTCTCAGGATTATGTCAAATGGCAGTCCGTAGTCTCTGCCTACCCTTCTGGGAAACAAGCGTGTGAGTTTATGTAAGTGTAGTATACTACCTTTCTTTATTCTTAACCCAGAACATGGCAGCGAGTTCAATTCTGCTACATAAGTATGTCAAAAGGTGGTATTAATCGTGATGATAGACAGCATTCTTACCAACATACTAAGAAATATAACCATCGGTTAAAATAAATACTACGAAGTTAAAGTTAAATCACAGTGTACAATCGTGGCGGGTTGTACAGCAATGAGGGTTACTTTTACTGCTCACTAGGTGTCGCTAGTTGGGAGGTGAAGTTATTCATTAATTATACAGTGTCTCCATAAAATTTGCGTTGCCAATAAAATTTTTTCGGTTTCGAAACACAAAACAAAGGCTCACTGTTTGCATTTTATTTCTTTGCACATTTTTAACTCTCTGTTTATTTATTTTACTTTAAGGAATATCCGTAGTGTGGTTTATTCAACTAAATCTATTTATTAATTAACATAAAATATGACCAATATTTCAGATAGAAACATTAAACTTTATAATTGCCTAACAAGTTAACTTCTCCTCCACGAAATCTGTCAAATATTTCACCTCACTCCAAAGTGGCGCCACGCACGTGGCAGAAAGAGTTGCGGAAGCCCTCATAAACCTGCCGCAAATAATTTAATTCAAAACATATTATCCCTCTATTTTGCGTTGATCCGTAGCAATATAGACTACTGTTCCTTTGTTTGGTATCCTAGTTATCAAAACAATATACAACGTATAGAAAAGGTACAAAAAAGAATGTTAGCTAGACTAAGTTACATCGAAGGGACTTATCGCACTTTTAATAGCTATAAGAAAAGACTTGATCATTACCATATGATACCTTTAGAAAGGCGTAAAGATGTATTAAGTATAACTTTCTTGCACAAGCTCTTAAGTTTTAAAATTTACTGTCGGTCTCTCTTACTTGATATCGATATCACTGTTCCAAGAATTAGTGCACGTCTATATAACTACAAACCGTTTCATATTAAAAAAGTCGTAATGAATATGGCAGAAACACACCTTTATCATCTTTGTTGAATGCATTCAATTCAACATTTCAAAATTGTGATGTGGATATCCATTTTGACAGCTTAAATGTTTTAAAGAGAAAGGTACTAACACATTACACAGCCAAATATTTTTTTTTATTGTTTGTTCTAATTTTGTTATTTTTTGTAGTGATAGTTTTATAGGTTACTGTTCTCCTTAAAGGAAGTCTTTTATTATATGTTGTGTTTACCTTTAATTTAAATGCATATATACAAATTTTTTTAAGTGCACCTCATAATAATTGTTTCTATATGTATTTAGTTGGTAAGCCTTATTAAATAAATAAATAAATATTAAGTATCGAGAAGGTTCAGTTAAAGGTTCAGGCCTTCTCTCAATTCTGAGATTAATATGGAGCGATTAGTTCGACGCACTTCTCGAAATTCACTTACCTCCACAGTATTTTAATTCCTCATATATGTAGGTTTTCTAACGATCTCTTTCTTCAACGCCGAGCATTTACTGTACTATAATTTTATTTGTGGTTGCGGGGTTAGAACCCAAATTGCTCTGCAAAATTCTTTCTTAATTCTTTCTTTTTAAAAAAGGTCACTTCCACACTAGGATTTTCTCCAGTATCGTGGATGCAGTTTACACACATACATTTCACAAGGACAAACATCCAGACCCGGAATAATTATTTGCAGGCCATACAAAGTACTTGTTCCGAGCGGGATTCGAACACGCGGCCCTCGGCGACATTACTCATTGCTATGGCACTGCACCAGGGTGCAGTCAAATAAAAAAGAATTTACGGTGACCGTTTAGCCCCTAATATACCACGGCTCAAAATGTATAACACTGAAATTGATTTTAGATACATTAGTGTTTAAAAACAACTTGCTCGTAAAAATAAATTATTTGTATCCACAACCAAAGCCTTTATAATAGTCTCTCAACAGACATGTCACATAAATCAGACGAGTAGAGAGTTATGCTGTACTGCGACTCTTAGTTGTTCTGATCATTTCTGTCGGATAAGCGATAAAATATTATCGAAGTGAATGTATGAAGTAAAAATGATTCAATAATAGTGTAAAAGAGAGATTTTATCTCCAGATATGGACGTAATAAACTAGTTTTAACACAGATCATATATATGGTCTAATTTCTGACAGTGGTTTAACTATACTCGATAGTGAAACACATGCGCTTTACTTTTTGTCATCATCACCTAGGGTTGTCTCCCGTATCGTGAGGTCAGTTAACATACATAAATTTTACATGGACAAACATCCAGAACTGGAAAAGTTATTTGTAGACCATACAAATATTGGTCCGTGCGGGATTTGAACTAGTGGCCCTCAGTGCTTAACTCACTGCTAAGTCAGTTATAAAATATAATTTACATAAACAAAAATAAAAGTTGTTTTACATATATAAGTGATATTCATTCACTTATTACTAAGAACAGACGCAAGCTAGTAGTGCCAGTTAGTTACTCGACCCCATCGAGTCAGTAATTCATTCTTGGGGCGATGTATACGATTTGACAACAAAATTCCAGAAAATATACAAAATTTGATGTGCTCAAAGTTCAAAAACTTTATTAAACTAAATTTATATGAAAAGTGTTATTATAATATTAAGGAATTTATGGATGATAATAACCCCTGGTAATGAGGTGATCGCTACCAATCTATTTCTAATTTGTTGTGTTGTTAATTGTGGAACATACATGATTGTAAACTGTTATTTAAAAAAAATCCCGCTGGGTTTCTTGCTGGTTCTTCTTAGGACAGAGGTTTCTTCGAACCAGTGTCAATTAAACGAAAGCGTGAATTTTAAAAAGTATTATTTATAATCTATATTGAATAAAAAAGTTTCTGTTTCTGTTTTAAGCCAAAGCACCGCGGAGCCGTCAGCAAGTCGTTTGCTGAACAAAGGACTCCCCAAGAAATGCCACGAAACACCATCCAACCTGCAATCTGCGTGTCTCACTAGGCTGTCGTTCCATGAGGGTCCGCCTTACACTCTGCTTACATGTACTTGGCAAATATCTCCATTGTTAGGCCATCTCTGGGGAGGCCTATGTACAGAAGTGGAATTTAATAGACTGTAATGTGATCCTTCCTATGTAATGTAAATAAATACTTATTAAAATGAAAAAAAGAACTGGGTCTATCAAGTTAATTGGAATATTAATATTCAAGTCACTACCTTGTAAGCGGCCTATCTATGAATATGGATCTCTCTGACAGTAGTCAGGATGTGAGATAATGGGTCACGCTCAGCAGGCGTACAAAGTAATTTCATGTGACGGCTCTATAAGGCAGTGGCTAAGCGTTAAGCTGTGACTTTAGGGCTGCAGGTTTGATTCATGTAGCTAATAATTAAAAATGGAAAAATAACTTCGTTTATTCAATATGGATTTTAAAATTAAAACTCATTGAAATTCATTCATAAGTTTAATGTACCAATTGTTTGGAAAATACCTCTGTCCTGGGAAATACACTACTAGTAGCTCAGGGGCTAAGTGTTCGCTGTAAATTTCACAGTAGGCGAGCAATTCGGGTTCAATGCACGGCACGGCATCTAAGAAAATGTTTATTGCAAATTTTAAGTGCTGATTTACCTCATGCTCGCCTGTGAAGAGAGACATCGTGAGGAAACCTGCAAGTCTGAATATAAGAAAAAAATATAATAAGGTTTCAGAGACATCTGAAGTTTGACAGCATGCATTGGACCAGCGCGGCGAACATTTTCTTTCCCTAAATCTGCAAATCAGAAATGAGAGGAGGCCTCTGCCTAGCAGTGGGACGTATATATTATTGCTTCACTCCTGGACCGTAGGAGCGTTAAGACGTATGCACTTATAGTGTTTATTTAAAAAATATTATATTTGAAAATAAATAATTGATATAGTTTTGACCAAGTACTAGACGCGCATAAAACAGTGAAGGAGCCACAATAGCAATCAGCAACGCAGAATGCAGTGAAGCGGCACGAGCAAGACAACAACTACTGAGAGCTGAGACGGGGAGCGCATTCTAACGTACTCTCCACACACGCACGCTCTGTCGCTTACCACAATTTATAAGCGCCAGCGATTCGCGGGTATATATTGGTGTGTAGTCTAAAGTGATTATTAATTTATTTTACTACAGTGTTATAACTTTGGTTGGATTGAGTTAGTCAAAATGTCCGTTTCACGCACACCTACGAAAAGCAGTTCTAAACCTATTTCTCCCACACATTATGGATCCGACTCAGGGCTCTATACTCTCGGGAGTCAGGAACATAATATAGATGTTAACGTTAAAAAAAGATCTAAACGCCGGTTGAATAACCCAGCTAGCGCTACTGATTTAACATTATCGGACCTAATGATAAGGTTGGATGAAATAAATAAATTGCAAGACTCTAAGTTCGCTTCCTTGGAGTCATCTATAAACGCCCTATCAAATCAGAATGATGAAATCAAGGACACAGTGATACACCTGTCCGCTAAATATGATGATGTCCTAAATAACTTGAAAACACTTCAACAAGAAAACGATTTTTTTAAAAACCACATTTAAACGCTAGAAAAGAAGCTTGAGCAATTTGAAAAAAATGCACGATCAACCACAATTGAGTTGAGAAATGTTCCGGTATCTGAATCGGAACACAAGGAAAATTTAATTGAATTTACTAAAAAGTTAGGTACAGTAATTAACGTTCCGATTCAGGACTCAGACATTCGTGATGTGTTCCGGATGAAGTTAAAGAACAAGCCAAATGGTCCTATAATTGTTGATTTCACATCAACTTTTAAGAGAGAAAAGATTATTAGAGCTGCAAGAACCTACAATAAAACGAACACTGATCAACGTTTAAGTACCGCGAGTTTCAATATGAATGGACCTGTAAAACCTATATATGTGTCAGAACACCTCACTGCATAAACCAGACGCCTATTTTACCTTGCTAGAATGTTTGCTAAAAACACAACTACGAAAACTGTTAGACATCGTTTGGCAAAGTATATCTGAAACGTAACCACAACGAATCTCGCATACACGTGAGCTGCCAAGAAGATATTTTAAACCTCCAAAAAAATATCTGACTATGCAATTCTGCTTTTTGCTTTTTTGAATTGCTTAGTTCTTATTTTATTGCATGCATGATATATTTCTGCTTTTATTTAAAAAATCTCTCTTACAAAGCAATAAGGACCGTGGCCGAGCTCACTTGACTACTCTAGCGCCATCTATTATCTATCTACGGAAGCGGTTGCGATGTATATCGATATGAAAATTTGACGCGCTAAATACATCGTTCTTTATTTAATACATTTCCATAGATGTCGCTACATGGTACCGCTAAGTAAGATTGACGAAGTCATTGGGCTCTAGTATTAAATATTTTTCTTTAAATGTTAATAAGCCTCATATACACGATCACGTATTTAACACAAACATAACAAACACATTTACTCATATATTTATTTCTATAATTGTTAAAATATTAATATTATTTGTCATATATATAAAAAACACACTTCTCAAACTTAACGTAATTTATGCCTTATCTAGCTCAAAAAATGGTACCTGCTACGTTTTATACATGTTTGTTATAATGAATTGCCGTAGTTTCGTATTCCTAGTATTTATTATAAAAATCGGTTGCAAGGTTCACTTGCCTCGTGAATATTATCCTTCTAATAGCTCTCCCCGTAAAATTCAGTGAATTAATTACAATACAAAACGAAATCGACTTCTACAACGTAGCAGATTCCAATATATGTGATGCTGAGGATTGCGTGTCTCTTTTACCTAACTCGAACAAATCTCTTAAAGTATTCCAACAAAACATCCGTAGTTTAAAATGTAATTTTTCTGGATTATTACCAATTCTTGTACGAACAAGAGTGGATTGGGACTGCATTGTGCTTACTGAATGCTGGCTATCATCCACTCATTGCATACCTCCTTTGGATGGATACAATAACTTTGCTTCCACTAACAATCTTACTCAAAATGAGGGTGTCGTTGTATATTACAAAAAAGATTTGGTAATCTTAGTTGATGAACCTATAACATCAGATGCAAATTGTCTTATAATTACTCTAAATAGAGATACGGTAGCTATTGCTGTTTATCGACCTCCTGGATACAAAAATATTAATAATTGTATTCAATCCCTTAACAGTATATTACTAAAATATTCAACTAAGCAAAATATCATATTATTAGGTGATATTAATATTAACATAGCAAAACAAAGTGGAGATTCAAATCTTTCTATGTACTTAGATATGCTGGCATTTCACGGAATGTTACCTGCATACATATTTCCGACGCATAATAAAACATGCTTGGATCATGTAATGTTAAAGACAAAATTGCAAGCTCTTTGTCTCATCCTCCAAACATATCTAACTGACCATTATAGTGTTGACTTATACATTGCCTCTTTTTCTAAGCAAAAACCTGCGAAAGTATTTAAATACGTAAATTTAGAACTTTTAAACGCAGAACTAAAAAATAAGGATTTCAGTTCTTTGTACAAGATCAAAGATGTAAATGAAGCTGCTGTTTTCTTCCACAATATACTTCAGTCAGCTATAATGCCTAATTTAAGAGGAGTAAAAATTTCCAGACGTAAGAAAATCTTTAAACCCTGGATTACTTTAGGTGTCCTTAAATGTTTAAAAAACCGTGATAACCTATATAAGAAACTAAAAAAGACCCAAATAATGAGACGCTAAAGACTATTTATAAGAGATACAGAAACTATTGCTCATCTCTGTTGAGGAAACTTAAAAGAAATCATGAAAAAATCCAACTTCAAAATGCAAGAAAGGACAACAAAAAACTTTGGAAAGCTGTTAAAGAGATTACTTACACAAACAAACCTAAAGAGATTCCATTAGAGCTGATAGCTACAAACAATCCGCAAGCATCGGTGAATAGTATTAACCATTATTTTGCAAATGTAGGCAGAACTTTAGCTGAAAACCTGTGTAAAAATAAGGCCCCAATTGAACCCCCTGCTTTAAAGTTGTTCGTTCTACTACAATATATACGCAAACTTGTTATTTTAAAGTCAGTCGCAATTAAAGAATCAAAGTGCAAAGACATAGTGGTTTTCTTTTACACGTAATACAAACAAAAGTGCATCTTAATTACACCAACATATGGTCGCAATCGAGCCGGACCGATCAGCATAAAAGGGTCGAGTGCAGGTAAAAATTCCGGCCGACCGCGTGAACAATAGATCTCGGGCGCTTCAACTCGTAAACAAGTGACGTAACGCAGCTAACACATAATTCTCGACTTTTAATAATTGGATTAAATCATGGGTTCTTCGGCGGAATTACTTAGTGTTTTAGAAGATACTGCGGCATTACTTAAGAAAACACAAACCAACTTGAGGAAATGTCCAAAGACTCGTCTTACAAAAGGATATATTGAAACTAGGTTAAAAACTATAGACGATTATTGGAATACATTTAAGCAAGCACATCAAGAGTTATTAAAGATTACGCCGAAGGAAAAAAGGGGAGTATTACCTTACTTTCTCAATGAAGAGTTTTTCATATATGAAGATTTATACATCGTTTTACAAGCCGATTTACGTGATATGTTAACTTCCGTAAACTCGCCAGCAACATCAGCTAATACCTCTTCATCCGAGCATAATATGGAACAAATAAAAAAGGAAAATTCTCTCGTAAAGCTGCCGAGAATTCAATTACCGACATTTAGTGGTAATTATGAAGAATGGCCGACCTTTGAAGATTTGTTTACCTCACTTATACATAACAATAAGACGATCGAAGACGCACAAAAATTACATTATTTAAAATCGAGTGTAAATGGTGAAGCAGCTTCATTAATCCGACATATTCAAGTTACTCACAAAAATTATACGCAGGCTTGGGAGGCGTTAAAAACAAGATACGGTAATAAACGCTTAATTGTTAACTCAGTGCTAAAAAGATTGTTTCTTCAAAAGAAAATTAACTCTCAATCAGCAAATCAATTAAAATGTTTATTAGACACAACGACAGAGTGTTTAAATAATTTAAAGAACTTGTCTATAAGTGTTGATTCTTGGGATCCTATTATAATTTTTCTCGTTGTGCAGAAAATGACCAGGAGTCTCATAAGGAATGGGAAGAATATGCCTATAAAAGTGAGTCTGAAGATTTACCGACGTGGAGCGACTTAACAAAATTTCTTCAATCAAGATATCGAACTTTAGAACTTATTTCATCAGGCCCACGAGAGAAGACGATTAGAGAGCGATCTTTCCACGTTAGCACCGCTTCATCAGACAAATCTATTGAATCTTCAACGTTAGCCCTGCCGCGGTCGTCGGAGAAGAAATGTATTATGTGCAAGGATAACCACACGTTATGTCACTGCAAAGAATTTACCAATCTGCAACCTTCACAACGAGCGGATTATGTGAAAGAACACAATTTATGCTTCAACTGTTTAGTACCGGGACATGCGGCTCATAAATGTCGACTCCGTATGTTCTGTCGTATATGCAATAGACGTCATCATTCTCTTCTACACCAAGCTGAAAGGAAAGAAAACGATACTACCACCAAAGAAACATCACACCAATCAGCGTCACATTACACCTTAGAAGAGAGGGAAGACATTCAAATCAATTCAATGATAGCGTCACATCACACTACCAAGCAAGGCATTGCATTATTAGCAACCGCTATGGTGAGCGTTCGAAGTGAGCAAAATTGCACCATGGTGTTACGAGCGCTCATAGACCAAGGATCGCAGGCATCATTTATAAGCGAAAGAGCGGCTCAAAGATTAAGGCTTAACAAACAACCTGCAAGAGGAACTGTCGTAGGAGTGGGGTCTACTAGAACAAATGTAAATCACGTGGTACAATTTCAAGTAAGTTCCCAAGATACAAATGATTTCAACTTACCTGTTAAGGCGTATGTTATGTCGAAGCAACTTACCACGAAGATACCCGCTAGAACAATTGCTGCTAATCACTGGTCACATCTAGAAGGTCTGAACCTGGCCGATCCAAGCTACTATGCACCAGGTTCCATTGATTTACTTCTTGGAGTGAAGGAATACGCACAGATATTACAACCAGATTTAATCAAGGGTCCACCGGGTACACCAAGCGCTCAGAAAACCAACCTTGGCTGGATCTTATTCGGAGATGTCGATGATAATTCGCAGCAAGACACGTTCTTCCATTGGTGTTCCCCGAAGATGCTGATACTTACCAACGAATCCTTTGGCGCTCAGACGCATCCGAAGATATCAAGAAGTATAGAATTCTTCGTGTAACTTTCGGTACAGCATCTGCTCCCTACCTTGCGGTTCGAACGCTTCATCAAATCGCTGATGATGAAGGCAAGAATCATTCCGAAGCAGCTCAAATAATTAAAGAAGATTTCTATATGGATGACTTGATGGGTGGAGCCGATACTGTGGAAGAATATGATCATATAAGTATAAGATGATCATATAAGTAATTATATTTGATTGTGCAGATTGTTATTGTTGATTTTAATATTTTTGGCTTATATCACTTAGTTAATTTGAGCTATTGTATTTTCGAAAGAAGTAAATATTCTTTGGTGGGCGGCATGTTCGTTCTACTACAATATATACGCAAACTTGTTATTTTAAAGTCAGTCGCAATTAAAGAATCAAAGTGCAAAGACATAGTGGTTTACTTTTACACGTAATACAAACAAAAGTGCATCTTAATTACACCAACAAAAGTCATGCTGTCATTCTTTTACTCTTTTATCTACGGATAAGGATGAAGTTAGGAATCTTATAACGGGTTTAAAGAGTAATTGCTTTGTTGGCCTGGATTTAATTTCTAGTGAAATTATTAAGGCTAACAAAGATGTGCTAGTGTCGCCGATAACGTACATTTGCAATTTATCACTTTCAACTGGAGTGTTCCCGCAGATATACAAGAAATCGCGAATCCACCCGATTCATAAAAGCGGAAACAGATGCTGTGTCAGTAACTATAGACCGATCTCTATTCTTCCCACTATCTCAAAAATTTTAGAGCGTTATAATGCGCTTTTAAATACTTTTTAATTATAGATT
>JAVANC010000018.1:45920857-45970806 GCA_033319125.1 Parnassius glacialis
CGAAATGTTTCGCTTCAGTGTTCATAGGATTTATCACACCTTCTATTGTACTGTTTGCGGTGTCAAAAACAACGTTTGCAAAAGCTCCGAAAATATTCTGGTAAAAAGCGCGTAATATTTTGTGGGACAAATTGCAAGCAGTTTTGTTTGCTATGTAAACTTTTGTTCTCATTATTCATGTAAAAGTTAAGTATTGTAACAGTCTATAATAGGTGTACTATTCATTATACATGTGTTCTTGTATCTCGCGTAATGACAAAAATTGCAAAACCTAGTTCACACATTACCAGGGTAATATAACGTCCGCATTTTTATGACCATGCGTTAGTTCATTCCTATTCCCTTTGTTGTGACACATTAAACAAATGGGTCCCATTTAGCTTAATGCGGCAGTAAAAAACTAAAGAGAGAAATTTTAATTGACAACTTTATGCTCCAAAAGTCTTTGAAAAAGAGAAAACCACCGCCCAACAATGAGATGTGGTTGTTTCTCTTTTTTTTTGACTTATTCGTAATATAACCTACCTGCCTAGCGCAGCTTTTACGTTTAAACCATTATCTGAAAACAGGAGAAACAATATAGGTTATTAAAAATATACTCTTGGTTATTTACTATTTATGCACTGCTGTAATAACGAATTTTAATAAATAAGAAGTTATTACAGCCTAATAAAAGTTCACCAAGGGCCATCTCTTAGATAGAGGAGATATTTGCCTTAGTTGTCACGCTGTGCTGGTTGGCAACCGCATTCTTTGTTATTTTCAACTGTTATTGTGGACATTAAAACATACATTTATAGCGTTACGCCCGAAATTCAGCCAGCTACTAGGACCATGTGGCGCCAAAAAATATAGGTTTAGATGGAAAACAGTGAAAGAAGCCTATCAGGCAAGCTAATATCCTATTAGTCACCTTTTGTGACATGCTAGGCAAAGTAACACTGTTGGCACTTTCTTGTTCATTATAATTCCCACATGAATAATGGACCGAAAAGGTATAGATCATTACCGGTTAATGTGCATTTATGTAATAAAATAAAGTTTGAAACTCATTACAAGTACGATGTTATCTACTCTCACCCCAAGAGTTTGCGCTGGCATTTCCCAGTTTTACGACAGCTGCCGACCAGTCATAAACTGTAGCGAAGTTATCGTTGATAAAACAAACAAAGTAAGATGAATTACGTTTGTTCCAACTTACTCTACCACGTACGGTTGTGAACCAGCTGGCCACGATGGCAAATATTAATTATTAAGCCCCCTATTAAGCAATCTATGAGGGTAGACAATGTTCAGCAGTGGACTTTAATAGGCTGTAACGGTAAGTAAACAAATGGTTGTACGGTTCATAGGGGAAAATTTACCATAGCGGCCAGCTGGTTGATAACCGTAGATTATATATAGATACCAGCGTAAATACCAGCTTAATGCTGCTGTGTCACAAATGTTGAGTGTAGGGACCTATAAGTAATAGTAATAATGCAGCCTATTCACAGTCTACTGACGGGCACAAACCAGTCTCCTATTTGCAAACAAACCAAGAAATGGGCAGCAGCATCTTCCTAATAACAAATAGAAATTAAAAAATTCCGCTTTCCTACCCCCCTATGAGACATTCCATGGAGATGCCTAGGTTTATTTTATAGCATAATTATGGCATACAGTCTACCTGATGGTTATCAAATGCTGTGGCTCATAGATATTCTCCATCCAATCTCGATTCAGATTTAAAATGGAGACGCGTTGTCACCCCTGAGGGCTAAGACGATATACCTTACTACCAGTATTTTGGTCACGGAGGCCAGACTCACCATATGCTTAGGATAAGATTATAGCGCCTGATGAAACGATGATTCTGATGAAACGGAAATCTGACATGATTGGAGAGAAATCAAGCGCAGGAGCAACGAGTTTACGTGCTTTCCAAGGCATGGAATTTTCTTTTCAGAAAAAACTCAATAGCTTTTGATCTGCCCCCGAGATCTGAACCGGGAACCTCAAGATTATTAATATCGTTTACGACTACTAGAACAAAGAGGCAGGCAACATTTAATATAGTGACTCACAGAATCAATGTAAAGACGTGTTGTTTGCCGGACGTCTTCTCTCAACTGAGTTGCGTAGCTTATTATATATTTATTAAAACAAAACATTAACATATATGAAAAAACATAAATATTTAGATTTTTTTATTTCAGAAGGCCATTTTGTCTTTCTGGCTATTTGAAACTCTAGCGTACGGTAATAAACTAATCATTAACAAATTCACGAAGTAACAAGATTTTCATGCATCTAGAAACATTATGGTATTTGATGAACGGAAGAGCCACGTTGCCTATATAATACTAGGTGGCAGTAACCGGAAACCCTTTTCAGTGGTAATGGGGCCTTTAATTATTTTCTTCGGGGGTGACAACGCATCTACATTTTGATTCTGAATCAAGGATGAATATCGGGTAGACTGTGTGACTGTGTGTCACTCTTATTCTTTACTAAACATAATATTTCTTTACTATACATTTTATTCTTTACTATACACTATAAACTCAATATACAAATACTCGCTTACAAATACGCCGGGGATATTTATTTTAAAAAATACGTTCGACGTAAAGTGTTTGTGTCTCTAAAATATGACGCGTGCAACTCAGTAGCATTTGCATTGATTTAGCGGTGTTCGTTGTAGCGACTGCGTTCATGTGTAAATTGTTTTCCAAGCGTCGCTTTTGTTTAGACTGAAAATCGCGGTGCTTCCATGCTGTTTGTCACTAGACTGCGACAACTTAATGAAAAACTTTCCATTAAATAGTAAAATACGTTTAAGAAATATGTCTATGCCATGAAAAACATAACTTGTAAAAAAGCCAAGTCTCGCAACTCAGTTCTTCTACCGTAAAAATTTGTGAGATCCATGTAATAAAAAGTCGGTTAATTTATTCAGTTCATAGATTGATACATAGATTGACTTGGCAATCGCATAAAAACACAATATATCTCATAAGTAATACATATTATTTTAAATTAGATTGTTTAGTGCGATTGCCAAGTCAGTCTATGTATCAATCTATGGACTGAATAAATTAACCGACTTGGTATTACATGGATCTCACAACTTTTTACGGTAGAAGAACTGAGTTGCGAGACTTGGCTTTTTTTACAAGTTATGTTTATGATGGCATCTCATATCTTTTTGTAGATAGTTATATCTAAGTAGCTATTTACATCTATTATTCCATTATATGTACATATATAGGTACACTGATTCATTCACTGCAAATGTAACTTTGTAATACTATATATTTATATGGGATTACAAAGTTATTTATGCAGTTGGTGTATCTCGAAAACTGGACCGAAATTGTAAAAAAAAAAAAATTTCCTTGATTTATATACTAAACAATAATTAAATTCCAAATTTGAAGTTTCTATGTCTGCTAGAAGTGCCTTAGAGTTTTGATGATCGGTCAGTCAGTGAGTGACAAAATTAAGAAACTTTGACTAGTTATAATTCTTAAACTACTGGTTCCAATTTAATGAAATTTAAAATATACTGAGTTCATACTACAATGCCTACTTGGTTAGTAAAAAATTCAGGCTTCTAGTTTGATCCATAACGAAGTTATAGGGTTTCGGAAATGGCCTGAACTGCTTCGAGAAAAGGATGGTACGGCCGTGCCGCTTTTCTGCTCGACTTGGCGGGGGCACTGCCGTGCCCCCAGATTAATGTTTCTTTAAACTGATACACACACACACACACACACACACACACACACACACACACACACACACACACACACACACACACACAAACATCTCATCCAGAATTCCAAATATAGTGTTTATTTCCAAATATAACTTTCGCAGCCATGTCTTTATACGAGAGTAAAATTTTGTTTAAAGATTTAAACGTGGTAGTGCCACGCTGCAGCTATATTATGGTAGTAGCACGAATGGGTAGGCTTGACCACGCGTTCATATAATACCAGCGTGTTTCATGTGGTGAATGTAGATAACTAGACCTTTTTAACTGGATACGAGGTATTCTATCTTAGTCCTCAGAGGTAAAAACGCGTCTGCATTAAGATTTTTAGTTGAGGATAAATGTAGATGTCTATGGGCCAGAGAATCCATATACCATCAGGTGATCTCTATGCTCGCTAGTCACCCTTTAATTGTTAAAAGAAGTAACATATAAATAAATTTCTAATAATTTTTAATTTTTTTAAAGTTGAGAATTTCCCTAACAATAGCAAAGGAATTCTTATTATCGTAAAAACAAATATTTCATTAATTTATTTGCTATAAAAGTAAAATACAGCTGTACCAAATATATTTCTTAAAAGGAAAAGTTTTCGACATCATTATTATAAAGTTTTTTCTTTTTCATAAAATTAAAAAGCATTGAAAACACGGCCAAAACTAGCTTCAAGCTGTAAATCTATGCATCAATTTATGTGAAATGAACGATAAAATACCCTTCATAAAATAAGCTTTCTTGACTCAGCGCCTCGAATATAATGGCGTGCCCGCGGCTTAAATTTAACAAAACAGCGATCTTTACGATGATTTTGATAATGAAGGCAACAGGTTTCCTCTTTAGGTGATACTTCTCACTGAATATAGTAAATTAGCAGCTTAATGCTGATGTGTACCATATGTTGACTGTAGAGAACTGGTTCTTAGGGGAGACAAAATTTTTGATTATTAATCTAGAATGGTGGGTTCTATGGACTATAACATCCAAACGGGTGAAATTTCTGTTTATTTTTAACCTCGTTATAAAAAAAAAATATTTTAAAATCCGTGTGTGGTAAACGGATTAATGCGCATATAATCATAATATAATATATACACATAACATAAATGAAGACTATATTAGAATACAATTAAACTACACCTCCACTGCTGAACGTCCTTCCTCAAGGAATGCCACAAAGTATGGTCCTGAACCTGAACCTGCATCTATCGACGCATATGAATTATTGTATGTATGTTGTATATAAACACATACTGTATAATAAAAATAAATAATATAAAGAGACACATGTATGGTTCAGTAACGGGGCTTCAGGGACTCCTTCTATAAGCCATTTATTTAAATTTGATCTTATACAATTATTGCGATCGATTACAATTTTTAAACACGTATAGATATACCTACTAGTGATGACGGATGTTTTGTTCGTTTAAAAAAAAAACTGTCACTAGATGGAACTAGTAGTCACCTGCAACGACATGTGTATATATATATATATATATATATATATATATGTATATATATATATATATATTAACTAAAGATCGTTACTCGCAGCTAAAACAAAATGAGTTACCTCGTGTTCGCTTAATTTTGTCAGCTAGGACCCTGGCTGCGGCACCAGCTTAGTGCGTACACAACGACAGCTTTAATGTTTATTCTTTACGTATTCGTACGTAATTCGTACGTGTACGAATTCAATAAACTTTTTTGTGGCCAGCATTCTAAAAGAAAAGTTTTTACTGTGTGACAATACTTATGACCTGACTGTGTATATTTATATGTATGTTAATTTATATTTATATTCCAGTATACATATTTTCATGTTTTTTGACACCCAGTGTCAGTAATATTTTCCTGTTAAATTAAAGTGACACATGAACTCACAGTCCACCTGAAGGTAAGTGGCTACTGCAGCTCATGAACACCTACAAACAACTTCAAACAATGATGGTTACAGACGTGTTGTCATTAGACAAAGAACTAGTGACAACGCTCTGTAACCTTAGCTCTAAGATACTGTCTTTGGACCGTAATACATGTGTGCGAAATTAGGTAAGGAATACCTACTAGTAAGTATGGGTGAAAACGAAAAATTAATCAAGAAATTTTCACTAATATAGGATAATATAACATAAATTGTGTGGATTGAGGGACCACAGTTTACTATTGAGTAAAATAAGCTTTACGAATTCCTTACTAAATATGATTTCAACGGTATTTGCAGTGCGAAATGTTTCGCTTCAGTGTTCATAGGATTTATCACACCTTCTATTGTACTGTTTGCGGTGTCAAAAACAACGTTTGCAAAAGCTCCGAAAATATTCTGGTAAAAAGCGCGTAATATTTTGTGGGACAAAT
Organism: Parnassius glacialis; assembly: GCA_033319125.1. Taxonomy (NCBI): domain Eukaryota; kingdom Metazoa; phylum Arthropoda; class Insecta; order Lepidoptera; family Papilionidae; genus Parnassius; species Parnassius glacialis. The sequence goes on from JAVANC010000018.1 coordinate 45,926,976, forward strand.
TGCAAGCAGTTTTGTTTGCTATGTAAACTTTTGTTCTCATTATTCATGTAAAAGTTAAGTATTGTAACAGTCTATAATAGGTGTACTATTCATTATACATGTGTTCTTGTATCTCGCGTATGACAAAAATTGCAAAACCTAGTTCACACATTACCAGGGTAATATAACGTCCGCATTTTTATGACCATGCGTTAGTTCATTCCTATTCCCTTTGTTGTGACACATTAAACAAATGGGTCCCATTTAGCTTAATGCGGCAGTAAAAACTAAAGAGAGAAATTTTAATTGACAACTTTATGCTCCAAAAGTCTTTGAAAAAGAGAAAACCACCGCCCAACAATGAGATGTGGTTGTTTCTCTTTTTTTTTGACTTATTCGTAATATAACCTACCTGCCTAGCGCAGCTTTTACGTTTAACCATTATCTGAAAACAGGAGAAACAATATAGGTTATTAAAAATATACTCTTGGTTATTTACTATTTATGCACTGCTGTAATAACGAATTTTAATAAATAAGAAGTTATTACAGCCTAATAAAAGTTCACCAAGGCCATCTCTTAGATAGAGGAGATATTTGCCTTAGTTGTCACGCTGTGCTGGTTGGCAACCGCATTCTTTGTTATTTTCAACTGTTATTGTGGACATAAAAACATACATTTATAGCGTTACGCCCGAAATTCAGCCAGCTACTAGGACCATGTGGCGCCAAAAAATATAGGTTTAGATGGAAAACAGTGAAAGAAGCCTATCAGGCAAGCTAATATCCTATTAGTCACCTTTTGTGACATGCTAGGCAAAGTAACACTGTTGGCACTTTCTTGTTCATTATAATTCCCACATGAATAATGGACCGAAAAGGTATAGATCATTACCGGTTAATGTGCATTTATGTAATAAAATAAAGTTTGAAACTCATTACAAGTACGATGTTATCTACTCTCACCCCAAGAGTTTGCGCTGGCATTTCCCAGTTTTACGACAGCTGCCGACCAGTCATAAACTGTAGCGAAGTTATCGTTGATAAAACAAACAAAGTAAGATGAATTACGTTTGTTCCAACTTACTCTACCACGTACGGTTGTGAACCAGCTGGCCACGATGGCAAATATTAATTATTAAGCCCCCTATTAAGCAATCTATGAGGGTAGACAATGTTCAGCAGTGGACTTTAATAGGCTGTAACGGTAAGTAAACAAATGGTTGTACGGTTCATAGGGGAAAATTTACCATAGCGGCCAGCTGGTTGATAACCGTAGATTATATATAGATACCAGCGTAAATACCAGCTTAATGCTGCTGTGTCACAAATGTTGAGTGTAGGGACCTATAAGTAATAGTAATAATGCAGCCTATTCACAGTCTACTGACGGGCACAAACCAGTCTCCTATTTGCAAACAAACCAAGAAATGGGCAGCAGCATCTTCCTAATAACAAATAGAAATTAAAAAATTCCGCTTTCCTACCCCCCTATGAGACATTCCATGGAGATGCCTAGGTTTATTTTATAGCATAATTATGGCATACAGTCTACCTGATGGTTATCAAATGCTGTGGCTCATAGATATTCTCCATCCAATCTCGATTCAGATTTAAAATGGAGACGCGTTGTCACCCCTGAGGGCTAAGACGATATACCTTACTACCAGTATTTTGGTCACGGAGGCCAGACTCACCATATGCTTAGGATAAGATTATAGCGCCTGATGAAACGATGATTCTGATGAAACGGAAATCTGACATGATTGGAGAGAAATCAAGCGCAGGAGCAACGAGTTTACGTGCTTTCCAAGGCATGGAATTTCTTTTCAGAAAAAACTCAATAGCTTTTGATCTGCCCCGAGATCTGAACCGGGAACCTCAAGATTATTAATATCGTTTACGACTACTAGAACAAAGAGGCAGGCAACATTTAATATAGTGACTCACAGAATCAATGTAAAGACGTGTTGTTTGCCGGACGTCTTCTCTCAACTGAGTTGCGTAGCTTATTATATATTTATTAAAACAAAACATTAACATATATGAAAAAACATAAATATTTAGATTTTTTTATTTCAGAAGGCCATTTTGTCTTTCTGGCTATTTGAAACTCTAGCGTACGGTAATAAACTAATCATTAACAAATTCACGAAGTAACAAGATTTTCATGCATCTAGAAACATTATGGTATTTGATGAACGGAAGAGCCACGTTGCCTATATAATACTAGGTGGCAGTAACCGGAAACCCTTTTCAGTGGTAATGGGGCCTTTAATTATTTTCTTCGGGGGTGACAACGCATCTACATTTTGATTCTGAATCAAGGATGAATATCGGGTAGACTGTGTGACTGTGTGTCACTCTTATTCTTTACTAAACATAATATTTCTTTACTATACATTTTATTCTTTACTATACACTATAAACTCAATATACAAATACTCGCTTACAAATACGCCGGGGATATTTATTTTAAAAAATACGTTCGACGTAAAGTGTTTGTGTCTCTAAAATATGACGCGTGCAACTCAGTAGCATTTGCATTGATTTAGCGGTGTTCGTTGTAGCGACTGCGTTCATGTGTAAATTGTTTTCCAAGCGTCGCTTTTGTTTAGACTGAAAATCGCGGTGCTTCCATGCTGTTTGTCACTAGACTGCGACAACTTAATGAAAAACTTTCCATTAAATAGTAAAATACGTTTAAGAAATATGTCTATGCCATGAAAAACATAACTTGTAAAAAAGCCAAGTCTCGCAACTCAGTTCTTCTACCGTAAAAATTTGTGAGATCCATGTAATAAAAAGTCGGTTAATTTATTCAGTTCATAGATTGATACATAGATTGACTTGGCAATCGCATAAAAACACAATATATCTCATAAGTAATACATATTATTTTAAATTAGATTGTTTAGTGCGATTGCCAAGTCAGTCTATGTATCAATCTATGGACTGAATAAATTAACCGACTTGGTATTACATGGATCTCACAACTTTTTACGGTAGAAGAACTGAGTTGCGAGACTTGGCTTTTTTTACAAGTTATGTTTATGATGGCATCTCATATCTTTTTGTAGATAGTTATATCTAAGTAGCTATTTACATCTATTATTCCATTATATGTACATATATAGGTACACTGATTCATTCACTGCAAATGTAACTTTGTAATACTATATATTTATATGGGATTACAAAGTTATTTATGCAGTTGGTGTATCTCGAAAACTGGACCGAAATTGTAAAAAAAAAAAAAATTCCTTGATTTATATACTAAACAATAATTAAATTCCAAATTTGAAGTTTCTATGTCTGCTAGAAGTGCCTTAGAGTTTTGATGATCGGTCAGTCAGTGAGTGACAAAATTAAGAAACTTTGACTAGTTATAATTCTTAAACTACTGGTTCCAATTTAATGAAATTTAAAATATACTGAGTTCATACTACAATGCCTACTTGGTTAGTAAAAATTCAGGCTTCTAGTTTGATCCATAACGAAGTTATAGGGTTTCGGAAATGGCCTGAACTGCTTCGAGAAAAGGATGGTACGGCCGTGCCGCTTTTCTGCTCGACTTGGCGGGGGCACTGCCGTGCCCCCAGATTAATGTTTCTTTAAACTGATACACACACACACACACACACACACACACACACACACACACAAACATCTCATCCAGAATTCCAAATATAGTGTTTATTTCCAAATATAACTTTCGCAGCCATGTCTTTATACGAGAGTAAAATTTTGTTTAAAGATTTAAACGTGGTAGTGCCACGCTGCAGCTATATTATGGTAGTAGCACGAATGGGTAGGCTTGACCACGCGTTCATATAATACCAGCGTGTTTCATGTGGTGAATGTAGATAACTAGACCTTTTTAACTGGATACGAGGTATTCTATCTTAGTCCTCAGAGGTAAAAACGCGTCTGCATTAAGATTTTTAGTTGAGGATAAATGTAGATGTCTATGGGCCAGAGAATCCATATACCATCAGGTGATCTCTATGCTCGCTAGTCACCCTTTAATTGTTAAAAAAAGTAACATATAAATAAATTTCTAATAATTTTTAATTTTTTTAAAGTTGAGAATTTCCCTAACAATAGCAAAGGAATTCTTATTATCGTAAAAACAAATATTTCATTAATTTATTTGCTATAAAAGTAAAATACAGCTGTACCAAATATATTTCTTAAAAGGAAAAGTTTTCGACATCATTATTATAAAGTTTTTTCTTTTTCATAAAATTAAAAAGCATTGAAAACACGGCCAAAACTAGCTTCAAGCTGTAAATCTATGCATCAATTTATGTGAAATGAACGATAAAATACCCTTCATAAAATAAGCTTTCTTGACTCAGCGCCTCGAATATAATGGCGTGCCCGCGGCTTAAATTTAACAAAACAGCGATCTTTACGATGATTTTGATAATGAAGGCAACAGGTTTCCTCTTTAGGTGATACTTCTCACTGAATATAGTAAATTAGCAGCTTAATGCTGGTGTGTACCATATGTTGACTGTAGAGAACTGGTTCTTAGGGGAGACAAAATTTTTGATTATTAATCTAGAATGGTGGGTTCTATGGACTATAACATCCAAACGGGTGAAATTTCTGTTTATTTTTAACCTCGTTATAAAAAAAAAATATTTTAAAATCCGTGTGTGGTAAACGGATTAATGCGCATATAATCATAATATAATATATACACATAACATAAATGAAGACTATATTAGAATACAATTAAACTACACCTCCACTGCTGAACGTCCTTCCTCAAGGAATGCCACAAAGTATGGTCCTGAACCTGAACCTGCATCTATCGACGCATATGAATTATTGTATGTATGTTGTATATAAACACATACTGTATAATAAAAATAAATAATATAAAGAGACACATGTATGGTTCAGTAACGGGGCTTCAGGGACTCCTTCTATAAGCCATTTATTTAAATTTGATCTTATACAATTATTGCGATCGATTACAATTTTTAAACACGTATAGATATACCTACTAGTGATGACGGATGTTTTGTTCGTTTAAAAAAAAAACTGTCACTAGATGGAACTAGTAGTCACCTGCAACGACATGTGTATATATATATATATATATATATATATATATATGTGTGTATATATATATATATATTAACTAAAGATCGTTACTCGCAGCTAAAACAAAATGAGTTACCTCGTGTTCGCTTAATTTTGTCAGCTAGGACCCTGGCTGCGGCACCAGCTTAGTGCGTACACAACGACAGCTTTAATGTTTATTCTTTACGTATTCGTACGTAATTCGTACGTGTACGAATTCAATAAACTTTTTTGTGGCCAGCATTCTAAAAGAAAAGTTTTTACTGTGTGACAATACTTATGACCTGACTGTGTATATTTATATGTATGTTAATTTATATTTATATTCCAGTATACATATTTTCATGTTTTTTGACACCCAGTGTCAGTAATATTTTCCTGTTAAATTAAAGTGACACATGAACTCACAGTCCACCTGAAGGTAAGTGGCTACTGCAGCTCATGAACACCTACAAACAACTTCAAACAATGATGGTTACAGACGTGTTGTCATTAGACAAAGAACTAGTGACAACGCTCTGTAACCTTAGCTCTAAGATACTGTCTTTGGACCGTAATACATGTGTGCGAAATTAGGTAAGGAATACCTACTAGTAAGTATGGGTGAAAACGAAAAATTAATCAAGAAATTTTCACTAATATAGGATAATATAACATAAATTGTGTGGATTGAGGGACCACAGTTTACTATTGAGTAAAATAAGCTTTACAAATTCCTTACTAAATATGATTTCAACGGTATTTGCAGTGCGAAATGTTTCGCTTCAGTGTTCATAGGATTTATCACACCTTCTATTGTACTGTTTGCGGTGTCAAAAACAACGTTTGCAAAAGCTCCGAAAATATTCTGGTAAAAAGCGCGTAATATTTTGTGGGACAAATTGCAAGCAGTTTTGTTTGCTATGTAAACTTTTGTTCTCATTATTCATGTAAAAGTTAAGTATTGTAACAGTCTATAATAGGTGTACTATTCATTATACATGTGTTCTTGTATCTCGCGTATGACAAAAATTGCAAAACCTAGTTCACACATTACCAGGGTAATATAACGTCCGCATTTTTATGACCATGCGTTAGTTCATTCCTATTCCCTTTGTTGTGACACATTAAACAAATGGGTCCCATTTAGCTTAATGCGGCAGTAAAAACTAAAGAGAGAAATTTTAATTGACAACTTTATGCTCCAAAAGTCTTTGAAAAAGAGAAAACCACCGCCCAACAATGAGATGTGGTTGTTTCTCTTTTTTTTTGACTTATTCGTAATATAACCTACCTGCCTAGCGCAGCTTTTACGTTTAACCATTATCTGAAAACAGGAGAAACAATATAGGTTATTAAAAATATACTCTTGGTTATTTACTATTTATGCACTGCTGTAATAACGAATTTTAATAAATAAGAAGTTATTACAGCCTAATAAAAGTTCACCAAGGCCATCTCTTAGATAGAGGAGATATTTGCCTTAGTTGTCACGCTGTGCTGGTTGGCAACCGCATTCTTTGTTATTTTCAACTGTTATTGTGGACATAAAAACATACATTTATAGCGTTACGCCCGAAATTCAGCCAGCTACTAGGACCATGTGGCGCCAAAAAATATAGGTTTAGATGGAAAACAGTGAAAGAAGCCTATCAGGCAAGCTAATATCCTATTAGTCACCTTTTGTGACATGCTAGGCAAAGTAACACTGTTGGCACTTTCTTGTTCATTATAATTCCCACATGAATAATGGACCGAAAAGGTATAGATCATTACCGGTTAATGTGCATTTATGTAATAAAATAAAGTTTGAAACTCATTACAAGTACGATGTTATCTACTCTCACCCCAAGAGTTTGCGCTGGCATTTCCCAGTTTTACGACAGCTGACGACCAGTCATAAACTGTAGCGAAGTTATCGTTGATAAAACAAACAAAGTAAGAAGAATTACGTTTGTTCCAACTTACTCTACCACGTACGGTTGTGAACCAGCTGGCCACGATGGCAAATATTAATTATTAAGCCCCCTATTAAGCAATCTATGAGGGTAGACAATGTTCAGCAGTGGACTTTAATAGGCTGTAACGGTAAGTAAACAAATGGTTGTACGGTTCATAGGGGAAAATTTACCATAGCGGCCAGCTGGTTGATAACCGTAGATTATATATAGATACCAGCGTAAATACCAGCTTAATGCTGCTGTGTCACAAATGTTGAGTGTAGGGACCTATAAGTAATAGTAATAATGCAGCCTATTCACAGTCTACTGACGGGCACAAACCAGTCTCCTATTTGCAAACAAACCAAGAAATGGGCAGCAGCATCTTCCTAATAACAAATAGAAATTAAAAAATTCCGCTTTCCTACCCCCCTATGAGACATTCCATGGAGATGCCTAGGTTTATTTTATAGCATAATTATGGCATACAGTCTACCTGATGGTTATCAAATGCTGTGGCTCATAGATATTCTCCATCCAATCTCGATTCAGATTTAAAATGGAGACGCGTTGTCACCCCTGAGGGCTAAGACGATATACCTTACTACCAGTATTTTGGTCACGGAGGCCAGACTCACCATATGCTTAGGATAAGATTATAGCGCCTGATGAAACGATGATTCTGATGAAACGGAAATCTGACATGATTGGAGAGAAATCAAGCGCAGGAGCAACGAGTTTACGTGCTTTCCAAGGCATAGAATTTCTTTTCAGAAAAAACTCAATAGCTTTTGATCTGCCCCGAGATCTGAACCGGGAACCTCAAGATTATTAATATCGTTTACGACTACTAGAACAAAGAGGCAGGCAACATTAATATAGTGACTCACAGAATCAATGTAAAGACGTGTTGTTTGCCGGACGTCTTCTCTCAACTGAGTTGCGTAGCTTATTATATATTTATTAAAACAAAACATTAACATATATGAAAAAACATAAATATTTAGATTTTTTTATTTCAGAAGGCCATTTTGTCTTTCTGGCTATTTGAAACTCTAGCGTACGGTAATAAACTAATCATTAACAAATTCACGAAGTAACAAGATTTTCATGCATCTAGAAACATTATGGTATTTGATGAACGGAAGAGCCACGTTGCCTATATAATACTAGGTGGCAGTAACCGGAAACCCTTTTCAGTGGTAATGGGGCCTTTAATTATTTTCTTCGGGGGTGACAACGCATCTACATTTTGATTCTGAATCAAGGATGAATATCGGGTAGACTGTGTGACTGTGTGTCACTCTTATTCTTTACTAAACATAATATTTCTTTACTATACATTTTATTCTTTACTATACACTATAAACTCAATATACAAATACTCGCTTACAAATACGCCGGGGATATTTATTTTAAAAAATACGTTCGACGTAAAGTGTTTGTGTCTCTAAAATATGACGCGTGCAACTCAGTAGCATTTGCATTGATTTAGCGGTGTTCGTTGTAGCGACTGCGTTCATGTGTAAATTGTTTTCCAAGCGTCGCTTTTGTTTAGACTGAAAATCGCGGTGCTTCCATGCTGTTTGTCACTAGACTGCGACAACTTAATGAAAAACTTTCCATTAAATAGTAAAATACGTTTAAGAAATATGTCTATGCCATGAAAAACATAACTTGTAAAAAAGCCAAGTCTCGCAACTCAGTTCTTCTACCGTAAAAATTTGTGAGATCCATGTAATAAAAAGTCGGTTAATTTATTCAGTTCATAGATTGATACATAGATTGACTTGGCAATCGCATAAAAACACAATATATCTCATAAGTAATACATATTATTTTAAATTAGATTGTTTAGTGCGATTGCCAAGTCAGTCTATGTATCAATCTATGGACTGAATAAATTAACCGACTTGGTATTACATGGATCTCACAACTTTTTACGGTAGAAGAACTGAGTTGCGAGACTTGGCTTTTTTTACAAGTTATGTTTATGATGGCATCTCATATCTTTTTGTAGATAGTTATATCTAAGTAGCTATTTACATCTATTATTCCATTATATGTACATATATAGGTACACTGATTCATTCACTGCAAATGTAACTTTGTAATACTATATATTTATATGGGATTACAAAGTTATTTATGCAGTTGGTGTATCTCGAAAACTGGACCGAAATTGTAAAAAAAAAAAAAATTTCCTTGATTTATATACTAAACAATAATTAAATTCCAAATTTGAAGTTTCTATGTCTGCTAGAAGTGCCTTAGAGTTTTGATGATCGGTCAGTCAGTGAGTGACAAAATTAAGAAACTTTGACTAGTTATAATTCTTAAACTACTGGTTCCAATTTAATGAAATTTAAAATATACTGAGTTCATACTACAATGCCTACTTGGTTAGTAAAAATTCAGGCTTCTAGTTTGATCCATAACGAAGTTATAGGGTTTCGGAAATGGCCTGAACTGCTTCGAGAAAAGGATGGTACGGCCGTGCCGCTTTTCTGCTCGACTTGGCGGGGGCACTGCCGTGCCCCCAGATTAATGTTTCTTTAAACTGATACACACACACACACACACACACACACACACACACACACACACACACACACACACACACAAACATCTCATCCAGAATTCCAAATATAGTGTTTATTTCCAAATATAACTTTCGCAGCCATGTCTTTATACGAGAGTAAAATTTTGTTTAAAGATTTAAACGTGGTAGTGCCACGCTGCAGCTATATTATGGTAGTAGCACGAATGGGTAGGCTTGACCACGCTTTCATATAATACCAGCGTGTTTCATGTGGTGAATGTAGATAACTAGACCTTTTTAACTGGATACGAGGTATTCTATCTTAGTCCTCAGAGGTAAAAACGCGTCTGCATTAAGATTTTTAGTTGAGGATAAATGTAGATGTCTATGGGCCAGAGAATCCATATACCATCAGGTGATCTCTATGCTCGCTAGTCACCCTTTAATTGTTAAAAAAAGTAACATATAAATAAATTTCTAATAATTTTTAATTTTTTTAAAGTTGAGAATTTCCCTAACAATAGCAAAGGAATTCTTATTATCGTAAAAACAAATATTTCATTAATTTATTTGCTATAAAAGTAAAATACAGCTGTACCAAATATATTTCTTAAAAGGAAAAGTTTTCGACATCATTATTATAAAGTTTTTTCTTTTTCATAAAATTAAAAAGCATTGAAAACACGGCCAAAACTAGCTTCAAGCTGTAAATCTATGCATCAATTTATGTGAAATGAACGATAAAATACCCTTCATAAAATAAGCTTTCTTGACTCAGCGCCTCGAATATAATGGCGTGCCCGCGGCTTAAATTTAACAAAACAGCGATCTTTACGATGATTTTGATAATGAAGGCAACAGGTTTCCTCTTTAGGTGATACTTCTCACTGAATATAGTAAATTAGCAGCTTAATGCTGATGTGTACCATATGTTGACTGTAGAGAACTGGTTCTTAGGGGAGACAAAATTTTTGATTATTAATCTAGAATGGTGGGTTCTATGGACTATAACATCCAAACGGGTGAAATTTCTGTTTATTTTTAACCTCGTTATAAAAAAAAAATATTTTAAAATCCGTGTGTGGTAAACGGATTAATGCGCATATAATCATAATATAATATATACACATAACATAAATGAAGACTATATTAGAATACAATTAAACTACACCTCCACTGCTGAACGTCCTTCCTCAAGGAATGCCACAAAGTATGGTCCTGAACCTGAACCTGCATCTATCGACGCATATGAATTATTGTATGTATTTTGTATATAAACACATACTGTATAATAAAAATAAATAATATAAAGAGACACATGTATGGTTCAGTAACGGGGCTTCAGGGACTCCTTCTATAAGCCATTTATTTAAATTTGATCTTATACAATTATTGCGATCGATTACAATTTTTAAACACGTATAGATATACCTACTAGTGATGACGGATGTTTTGTTCGTTTAAAAAAAAAACTGTCACTAGATGGAACTAGTAGTCACCTGCAACGACATGTGTGTATATATATATATATATATATATATATATATATGTGTATATATATATATATTAACTAAAGATCGTTACTCGCAGCTAAAACAAAATGAGTTACCTCGTGTTCGCTTAATTTTGTCAGCTAGGACCCTGGCTGCGGCACCAGCTTAGTGCGTACACAACGACAGCTTTAATGTTTATTCTTTACGTATTCGTACGTAATTCGTACGTGTACGAATTCAATAAACTTTTTTGTGGCCAGCATTCTAAAAGAAAAGTTTTTACTGTGTGACAATACTTATGACCTGACTGTGTATATTTATATGTATGTTAATTTATATTTATATTCCAGTATACATATTTTCATGTTTTTTGACACCCAGTGTCAGTAATATTTTCCTGTTAAATTAAAGTGACACATGAACTCACAGTCCACCTGAAGGTAAGTGGCTACTGCAGCTCATGAACACCTACAAACAACTTCAAACAATGATGGTTACAGACGCGTTGTCATTAGACAAAGAACTAGTGACAACGCTCTGTAACCTTAGCTCTAAGATACTGTCTTTGGACCGTAATACATGTGTGCGAAATTAGGTAAGGAATACCTACTAGTAAGTATGGGTGAAAACGAAAAATTAATCAAGAAATTTTCACTAATATAGGATAATATAACATAAATTGTGTGGATTGAGGGACCACAGTTTACTATTGAGTAAAATAAGCTTTACAAATTCCTTACTAAATATGATTTCAACGGTATTTGCAGTGCGAAATGTTTCGCTTCAGTGTTCATAGGATTTATCACACCTTCTATTGTACTGTTTGCGGTGTCAAAAACAACGTTTGCAAAAGCTCCGAAAATATTCTGGTAAAAAGCGCGTAATATTTTGTGGGACAAATTGCAAGCAGTTTTGTTTGCTATGTAAACTTTTGTTCTCATTATTCATGTAAAAGTTAAGTATTGTAACAGTCTATAATAGGTGTACTATTCATTATACATGTGTTCTTGTATCTCGCGTATGACAAAAATTGCAAAACCTAGTTCACACATTACCAGGGTAATATAACGTCCGCATTTTTATGACCATGCGTTAGTTCATTCCTATTCCCTTTGTTGTGACACATTAAACAAATGGGTCCCATTTAGCTTAATGCGGCAGTAAAAACTAAAGAGAGAAATTTTAATTGACAACTTTATGCTCCAAAAGTCTTTGAAAAAGAGAAAACCACCGCCCAACAATGAGATGTGGTTGTTTCTTTTTTTTTTGACTTATTCGTAATATAACCTACCTGCCTAGCGCAGCTTTTACGTTTAACCATTATCTGAAAACAGGAGAAACAATATAGGTTATTAAAAATATACTCTTGGTTATTTACTATTTATGCACTGCTGCAATAACGAATTTTAATAAATAAGAAGTTATTACAGCCTAATAAAAGTTCACCAAGGCCATCTCTTAGATAGAGGAGATATTTGCCTTAGTTGTCACGCTGTGCTGGTTGGCAACCGCATTCTTTGTTATTTTCAACTGTTATTGTGGACATAAAAACATACATTTATAGCGTTACGCCCGAAATTCAGCCAGCTACTAGGACCATGTGGCGCCAAAAAATATAGGTTTAGATGGAAAACAGTGAAAGAAGCCTATCAGGCAAGCTAATATCCTATTAGTCACCTTTTGTGACATGCTAGGCAAAGTAACACTGTTGGCACTTTCTTGTTCATTATAATTCCCACATGAATAATGGACCGAAAAGGTATAGATCATTACCGGTTAATGTGCATTTATGTAATAAAATAAAGTTTGAAACTCATTACAAGTACGATGTTATCTACTCTCACCCCAAGAGTTTGCGCTGGCATTTCCCAGTTTTACGACAGCTGCCGACCAGTCATAAACTGTAGCGAAGTTATCGTTGATAAAACAAACAAAGTAAGATGAATTACGTTTGTTCCAACTTACTCTACCACGTACGGTTGTGAACCAGCTGGCCACGATGGCAAATATTAATTATTAAGCCCCCTATTATGAAATCTATGAGGGTAGACAATGTTCATCAGTGGACTTTAATAGGCTGTAACGGTAAGTAAACAAATGGTTGTACGGTTCATAGGGGAAAATTTACCATAGCGGCCAGCTGGTTGATAACCGTAGATTATATATAGATACCAGCGTAAATACCAGCTTAATGCTGCTGTGTCACAAATGTTGAGTGTAGGGACCTATAAGTAATAGTAATAATGCAGCCTATTCACATTCTACTGACGGGACCAATCTCCTATTTGCAAATAAACCAAGAGATGGACAGCAGCATCTTCCTAATAACAAATAGAAATTAAAAAATTCTGCTTTCCTACCCCCCTATGAGACATTCCATGGGGATGCCTAGGTTTATTTTATAGCATAATTATGGCATACAGTCTACCTGATGGTTATCAAATGCTGTGGCTCATAGATATTCTCCATCCAATCTCGATTCAGATTTAAAATGGAGACGCGTTGTCACCCCTGAGGGCTAAGACGATATACCTTACTACCAGTATTTTGGTCACGGAGGCAAGACACACCATATGCTTAGGATAAATGCGCCTGATGAAAAGATGATTCCGATGAAACGGATATCTGACATGATTGGAGAGAAATGAAGTGCAGGAGCAACGAGTTTACGTGCTTTCCAAGGCATAAAATTTCTTTTCAGAAAAAACTCAATAGCTTTTGATCTGCCCCGAGAACTGAACCGGGAACCTCAAGATTTTTTTTTAATAGGATAAGGGTGAAAAACGAGCACACAGTCCACCTGATGGTAAGTGGTTGCTGCGGCCCATAGATATCTATATATATCCTCTATTAAAAATCAAAATGCAGATGCGTTTTCACCCGTGAGGACTAGGATGGAATGCCTCATTTCCAGTAAAAAGGGCCTCCGGCCACCTGCACTCACCAAGCGAAACGGAGAAGTAAACCTCTACTTCACGCTGGTATTCTGTGAGGTCGTGGTACCACCCCGGTTCGAGCCGGCCCATCCGTGCGACAGCAAAAGTAGCCGCGTGGCTCTACCACTGTTAAAAACTTGTCTAAGTTTGTCTCTTAATATTTTTTTGCTTATTCCTTCAGACGAAAAGTCCCTTGAGAACGATTGATGAAAATTCATTTTATCGTTTTCTGTGCCTAAAGTAGATAATAATTTTTTTTTTTTTTTTAAAGAAAGCTCAAGTCTTGTTAGTAATTTAAGGCTCAACACGAACGAAAACACGGAGGCCTTTTGAAATAAGCAATAAGTTGGTCTCCATAATGTATGAGGGTTAGCAATTTATATGCGATATTGAAGCAAATGACATCACATTTGTCATTTTCCTGCGGCTTTGGAAAATATAATCTCCAATATTTTGTATGCAATGTGATACGAAGTCCATTTTCTTAAAAAGCAACGAAAATTTTTGTGGTGAACGTGAAGATCTTGTAAGCCTTTTGAAGTAAATGCAACACCGTAGAAGTAAGAAGGAAGTATCGCTAGCTATCACATTACATTAACAAAAATAAAAGTCTCCTCAAATTACATGAAAGTCTAATAAGTCAATCGGTACATTATTATCACTAATATTTAATTATTATAAACCATCATCAAATTAATTACAATAATAATAATATACTTTAAATGGCGTAGGGATGTGACGACCCCACCGCCCGCTGATGTAACAGTTAAGTGACAAAACTGTTACGTCAGCGCAGTTTGTCAGCGCCTTGCCAAGAGGTGTGTTCGCCATGCCTCGGCAGAATTGAGTCCGTCTGTGCTTATGGCCGCACAACAAAACGGTGCCGGGCCTGGGCGTCTCCCGTTAATTGACGCCCATTCAATGGATGACTGACAATGAAAGAGTGCGTAAAGAGCCGCTGCCTGGAGGTCGCCAGGGCGGGTTTGGAGCTGGCGCTGAACGCGACAGCATGCGGGTCGTCAGCCAAGCGCGGGGGTTGCAAGACCACCAAGTAGCCACCCGCATCCATCATCCCCACCAGAGGGCTTGGTGTCGGCTGGGTCTTCTCGGACTCAGCAAGCAGCACCCGCCGCTGGTGGAACACGTCGCATGCGTTGGACGAAAATTATGAACGCAAACGCATTGCGAGCGTATTTTAGGGCAAAAGGGGAAGAAACGAGAATATTAGCGTATCGGGTTTGGATGCATCGCTTTTTCGCGGAGCTGGAGCCATGTGTTCATATATCAGAGCAAAACCTGGCAGACCGAGTTCGGTATATCCTGCGCTCCAACATATTTGGTGACGCAAAACTCGAACGACTAAGACGTGAGGCTGTTCCCTCATCGGATGAAAATGCTACAGCTGGTAATGCAACACCAAAAATTGCAGAGCAATCTGCACACATAGATGCCGCCGCGGATTTTCCAGTTGTGGTTGATTCAGACGATGGTGGAATGGTCACCCAAGAATAAGAGCATATGAGGAGTAAATTGGATGAGGCGATTGTGGAAACGCGCAGTACACCTCTCGAATATCGACTGCGACTCCCGCGCATACCCCTAAGCAAGCGGAATCGGGCTGTTGTGAGGGCTCTTAACCCAATGCTGGTGACCTATTTGGAAGCCAGCCGGGACCTTTGCGAGACGGACTTAATTCTTTTTGGCGCCGCACTGGCTGTTTGCCGTATTATTGACGCCAAACTTTCCACGGCTGGACGCGCTACTAGACACAGTAGCGGCATCCCAGTCTGGAGAAGAAGGACTGAGGACCGTATTGCAAAGGCAAGGGCCCTTATCGGCAGACTGATAAGCTTCAGGTCGGGCAATAATAGGCCGAGAATTGTACGCACCGTCAGGATGGCGTTTGCTTAGACAAATATCAGTTTGTTCCAGCCGGATATAACGAAAACACTGACGGAGCGCATAGATGACCTGAAGCAGAGAATCGCTGCTTGGGGGAAGAGGATTCGGTGATATACCGAGAGGTCGACAAGGTTGAACCAGAATCGTCTCTTCCAGAGTGATTAGAAGAGGCTCTATGAATCATTGTAGTGACCAATGGTACATAGAACGGGCCCAGCACCGAATCAGGCCGATACTATCGCATTCTGGCGCGGTCTGTGGTCAGAGCCCGTAAACCACAGCGAGGGTCCTTGGACGGAAGTTGTGGCTAGTCAGTGTGCGAATGTAACGCCCATGGACCCCGTCATCATAACGCCGGATGACGTAGCTGAGGCGGTCCGTAGGGCCCCGAACTTGAATAGTCCGGGACACGGTGGACTGCAAAACTACTGGCTGAAGGGGTTCGTGGTGTGTCACGCTGTGCTCGTCCGACAGTTTCAAGAGGCTCTCGACCAAAAGTCGCTCCCGAGCCTCTTCACTACTGGGATCACTCATTTGGTTCCTAAAGTCTGGGATTCCACAGACCCGAGCAAATACCGCCCCATAACGTGTCTACCTACCATATACAAGACACGTAAATCCATTTTGAGCACGAGAATCACTCGTCACCTGAATTCAAATCAGGTGATGTCGCGGGCTAAGAATGGATGTCAGGGCGGTGGTCGTGGAACCAAGGAACCACTCCTCATTGACGCGGTCATTGGCAAGGTGGTTAAACGCAACCGTCGGAACCTCTCCGCCGCCTGGATAGACTATAAAAAGGCATTCGACTCGGTGCCTCATACGTGGCTTAAGAGGGTCCTCGAGCTGTATAAGGTTAAATGTACAGTTCGAGACTTCCTCCTGCAGTGTATGGAGCAATGGAGTACGATCCTTTGTCATCTAGGCGATCGGATGACTGCTGCGGAGAACCACATAAGGATAAGAAGGGGTATCTTCCAGGGCGATTTTTTGAGTCCAATCTGGTTCTGCCTCTCTCTGAACCTTCTCAATACCTTACTGGAGGGCTCCGGGAGGGGATTTTAAGCTTCGGAAAGGAGGTACAAAAGTGACCCACCTTTTATATATGGATGATCTCAAGTTATTCGCCTCCAGTCGCTCTCATCTTATGGAATTGCTAAACATCACTTGTGATTTTACCAACTCTATTGGAATGGAGCTGGGGATGGATAAGTGTGCGGTCCTCCATGTTGAAAGGGGAAGGATTGCTAAAAAAGACTTATGCCCATCAACATAAGGACCCTTTCCGAGGCTGAAACATATCGATACCTGGGTATGTCACAGAACATCGGTGTAGATGAGGCGGGTTTGATACAGTCAGTTTGCGATGTGTTTAATGCACGCTTGACCAAAGTATTTAACAGCCTTTTGTCCGGTGTGAATAAGACGCACGCATATAACGTTTGAATCACGCTTGTTCTCATGTATACCTTTGGCATGCTCAGGTGGACTCAGATAGAACTGAAAGCTCTGGACAGAAAAGTCCGCACTATAATGACGTCCCA
The DNA here is from genome assembly GCA_033319125.1 of Parnassius glacialis. Taxonomy (NCBI): domain Eukaryota; kingdom Metazoa; phylum Arthropoda; class Insecta; order Lepidoptera; family Papilionidae; genus Parnassius; species Parnassius glacialis. Next base: position 45,944,387 of record JAVANC010000018.1, read on the forward strand.
CAGGATGCATCATCCGAGATCGTCAGTAGTGAGGCTGTACTTGTCGCGGAAGCATGGTGGGCACGGCTTTTTAAGCGCGCTTACCATGCCTAATTGCGAAGTGTGCAGCGTCCGTAATTACTTTCTGACGAGAGCGAATGATCCATACTATAGGAACGTTATTTCTTGTAATAAACGACTTACCCCCCTATCCTTAGCCAACGAGCAATGGCAAGACCCAGCAGTACAAAGCATTTCTGACCGGGAGACCGTGTGGAAGGAGGAGGAGCTCCACGGGAGGTTCTACAAGGCTCTACATGAGCCTTTCGTAGACACAGTCGCCTCCCTCCACTGGCTACGTTTCGGTGACCTCTTTGGTGAAACCAAAAGTTTTGTCTGTGCGATACAGGTTCAGGTTATTAAGACCAACAATTATCGGAGATACATCCTAAAGAATGGTACTGTCGACGACTGTCGAGCTTGTCGCCATCCCGGTGAGTCACTTAGGCATGTCATCTACGGTTGTTCGGCGCTTTCTAACTCTGAGTATTTGCACAGGCACAACTTAGTAGCAAGGATTCTACACCAGGAGCTCGCTCTGAAATACGGTCTCGTGGATCGTAAACTGCCGTATTATAAGTAATTGCCAGAAGCCGGATTCAGAAATGACCGCGCCAGGCTCTACTGGGACCGGGTCATCATCACAGACAGGACTATTCTTGCGAATAGGCCTGATATTGTGCTGATGGACCCGGCACAGTCAAGGATATTTTTGGTCGACATTACCATTCCTTATGACGAGAACCTCATGAGAGCCGAAACAGATAAGCTGACAAAATTTCTGGACCTGACTCACGAGGTAACCGACATGTGGGGTGGATTGCCGGCCGAAATTATACCTGCAGTCTTCTCTACGACTGGGTTAATTTCAGTCAGCCTCTCGGGTCATCTGAGGCGACTGGGACTCCGTGACGGACCGCTCCAATCTCAAATGCAGAAGGCAGTTCTCCTCGATACCGCCGCATCGTCCGCCGGTTTCTTTCGGAGGGCTTCCATCTGGTTGGGTTTTTATATATTTATGTATTTTTTATGTATTTATTTTATTTTATTGATATTTATGTACGTTTACCATGGTTAAATATAATTATATATTTATATTGCCCAACCAGATGAAAAAAAATTTATAGATACCACATAATATAATTTATAAATAAATATTCATGCGACAAACGTACAAATTTTAACATTATATTTTGTCCATTAAAATGCATTAAAATTATAGTACACATTGTCTGCTAAAAAGTTTCGTAGCCTTGTCTTAACAAAGGAAGAGTTGAGATCCCTCCATAACTTAGGTAATTTTTTGTAAACAACTGGCCCAATGCAGCAGAAACTGTTGCGTATTAGTGCTGTTTTCCTTTAGGAATGTAAACTCTACTATTGTCGCGTCTGTTTCTTGGGGCAAGTTCTGCCAGGCACTTAAATCGGTTCTGGTTTGACTTTACAAAGACTGACATCTCTAATATATATATATACAAGGTAGAGTTAATATTCTATATTGTTTAAAATATGGCTTACAGCTATCTGTACTCTTCATCTTAAACATGGAGCGTATACACCTTTTTTGGACCGTGAATACCTTTCTGTTTCGAAAGAGCTACCCCAAAATATTACGTAATATCGTAGGTATGTTTCTACCGTACCACAATACGCAGTAAGGAGTCCATCCGTGCAAATTATAGATGACAGTATACCTAGAGAATAAGCAGATTACTTATATTTTTACAAAGATTCCTAATGTTCGATATCCAATTCAATTTTTCATCAATTTGCAGCCCCAAAAATCTCGTGCTTTTGACTTCGGCAACCACCGGACTTCTGCTCCACGCCTCTGGAGTAGCACCACCATGGAAGATGTATGACTAAATGATGACTAAATATCATAATAACTCTTTTTGACACGTCAAATCTGCTGTACTAAGCCATTATATTGCTCTTACGTCTACTATATAGATATGTGGTCTAAAAACAATTTCTGACGCTCTAGCTTACGACAAATGATATTTTGCATTTTATTCAATTTATTTATTATACCACATTTTCAGAAGATTATTAAGTCAAAAATAAGTTGAAAACTCAAATAAAGTTCTAGCTTAATCTGTATCACTGAGAGAAATTTATAAATATAATGCCACTGTTGAAGACTCTTAAATTTCAAGCATCGTTAAGCAGAAAAGAAAGGTCTCAACGCTCGCAACGCGCTACGGACTTGACATTGAAGAATCGTTAAAGTTCAGTAAATATATTTCATGATAGAATATGTATTTTATTTTAACAATAAGCCTCGTGACTATGTTTCTCCTCGATTAAGAACTAAAATGCCGATATAAGAAAGCAGCCTAAGCTGCTGTTACGCTTCTGTGTGAGCATGGTCCCACCCGGTCGAACCGGCCCATTTGAGCTACATCCTTATTATAACTGCAACGTGAATCTAGCACATGAAATTGTAGTTATTTAGTATTTAGTAGCCTGGAAATTTACCTAATTCTTGAGCAATAATATATACATTATTATATAAATATATAAATTATTTTAGAATTACACTAGGGCATAGTTGCAGTCTACAAAGCACCATTATAGTAGAGCTTTAAAAAACTGAAGTCCTTTGTAAAACAAGTGGCTTGTAAGGTAAAACTGCTGCAGCTGGCCTGCAAGCAAATTGAAAATAGCTTTCCGTTATGTTTACAAATTAACGAAAGAGAATAGCTTAATTAAAAGAAAGACATCGTAATCGGAATGAAGAACATGCGAATATATATTCATTATTATACGATTAAAAACTAACTTCTGTTTTTGTAACATTTTTTTATGGAAAGTATATGTTGCAAAGACTCTTTAAAATTCTGACACGACGATGAAATGCTTTTGAATACCACACATAGAATACTCAATCGTTGAGCACGGGTCTGAAAATTCTTATTATTCTTCCAAATAAAAAGATATTTTTTTATATTAATCTATGAACGTAGAGGTACTTTAATTATTCTATTGAGATGTTAGAATCTTGCTCCTATCAGACTGATTTTCGAGAAGAAAAACTAAAAGAAAATTTAATATTATACTATCAATCTGCCCTGGCTTCGCTTGGATAGGCTCCATTAATGTGTTTTTATTTAGATTTGAGATAAGCATACGATCATATTATTGTCAATTTTTCGTTTTTTTTAAATCTTCAACATTTAACTGATACTAAGTTTTACGGATTTTAGTGCGTATATTTACTTATTTTACAGCAGTCATGGAAACGAGGAGACTCGTGGAAACGTCGGCAATTTAAAATTTGTTAATATACGCGATTAAATTCCTAAAGCTTTGTTTCATTTAAATGTGTTGAGTTTGCGTAAACATAAGAAATAAAAAATCTACAAGGATTTCTGATTAAAATATAGCCTAGATGCCTTCTGGCATAGCTCCCTATCTATTCACAAAGTTGCATCACAATCTGTTTATCCATTCCGAAGAATAGCCCGGACAGACGGACAGAGAGACAGTTTAACAGTGGTAGAGCCACGCGGCAGCTTTTGCTGTAGCACGGATGGGCTGGCTCGAACCGGGGTGGTACCACGACCTCATAGAATACCAGCGTGAAGTAGAGGTTTACCTCCGCGTTTCGCTTGGTGAGTGTAGGTGGCCGGAGGCTTTTATTACTGGAAAAGAGGCATTCCACCTTAGTCCTCACGGGTGACAACGCATCTGCCTTTTGATTCGCAAACGAGGATAAATGCAGATGTCTATGGGCCACAGCTTCCACTTACCATCAGGTGGACTGTGTGCTCGTCTGTCACCCTATCCTATAAAAAAAAGACACAGACAGGCAGTCGAATATTTTAAGAATTATTGTTTATGTTTTAATAGTATGCAAATAAACCTCTGAGCTTAACAGAAGGCAGTTATTTCAATATTACAGAATGACACATTGATTTTATTTATATGTATAAAAGAGCATTTTACAGACAACAGTTGTAGCACATGGGAGGTTCCACCTGCGTGCGGCACGCACGGTTGTATTGTTTCTTGCTAATGAACACGTATCATTATGTGATACGTTATAAGAATCCACAGGCACTAATTCTTTAATGGCGCAATTTATTATTACAATAAAATACCTGAAAAAATATATAATACATGTTGTATTATATATTTATATATTTTTTTAAACGTTACATCCACAATAGGATTTTCTGTTGTATCGTGGAGTATGTGTGTTTGTATCTGTTTTTATGGTGGTATGGTGTTGTTACGTATGGATCTGGTGCTTTTTTCCAGTAAAGTGGAGTTTACGTACATAAATTACACAAGGACAAACATCCAGACGCGATACAGTTATTTGTAGGCCATACAAATACTTGCGGGATTCGAACCCACAGCCCTTGGTGCTGCAACTCATTGCTAAGCCACTGCGCTACGGAGCATTATATAATGACTGTCTCTCTTTTCAAAATGCTTTAAGTTTTATTCAACATAGACAATGTGAAAACGGTTATTATCTTATTCAAGAATACATTATTGATAGCCCATGGGAATGTGAGGTGATCGCTACTCAATTGTTTCTAAATGTTTTGATAATGAAGTATACGCCATAGTATACAGTTTAAGTATGCACTATATAAATGAGATGATTGTTATCTTACTCAAAGGCTAGTTTAACCATTCAGTGAGGAAACACAGCCAGCCTTCTTGGCACTATACCACGAAGTTCTCCCTGAATTACTAGTCTATGATAATTTAAGTTTTTATTTATTATAGTAATAAAGATTGTATATTTTAATGGTCATTATAACAGATCCAAAGCGGCGCTAGGTTCCTGGGTCGTTCTTACCAGAACAGAGATTTTTAATCTATATTGAAAAAAATCTATTTTATTCTCATTAATAGCATGGGCTATTAATGAGAATAAAATAGTTTTTTTCAGCTGTAGAGGCCCTTGATCAGGTGGACTTCTATGGAGAAGTCCACCTGATCAAGGGCCTCTACAGTTGTAAGGTGAAATGATCGCAGTGCTAACGTCCGCACCTTGGATGCTGCTGCCCGTCGTTTGACTTGATATTTTATGTCTGACGTAAATAAAAAGTTACAACGCCATTTTTCCAGCGTTTCCCTCTATCGCCTTTTATGACATGCAAGGAACCTTATGAAGTAGTGGATATTCTTACACCGCCAATACACGGTTAAATATCCCCCTATGAAGCAATGTTACGGGAGGCCTAGGTTGAGCAGTGGACCTTCATAGGCTCTAACGGTAACAGAACGGATTGGATGTTTATTTAATAGGAGATAGGAACCACAATTTTCTCTTCTCCAAAACTCCCTATCCTGCTAACAAGTAACACATGCGCCGTTCGTGCTGTACGTGAGGTTTTCCGCTCTGCAGTGTATAAATAATCAGTATTTTTTTCAGGCTCTGAGATATTCTTTGTCTTGAGTGGTGACAATGTTTCTACTATAACTCTCTTTGTTTGTATTTGGTTGCAAGTGTTCATGTGCTGCAGGAGCAATTTACTGGACTTGGACTGTAAGTTCAATCCAATTAAAAAAAATATCATCAGCAATATAGTCCCTAAGTTGCCTACTTCTGAACATAGGTCTCCCCCAAGGAATGCCATATAATACAGTCCTGAGCTATCTGCATCCATTGTTTTAATGTAAATCTTTCCATATAGGTAGTGGATAATATTTACTATCAGTAAAGTAACAAATCAGTTTAAGGCTGATTTCCTAATCGTCAGATAAAAGTTATCCATCGAATACGTTACAACCTTTAAATGAAACTAATTTTTATAAAACGGATTTTATCGCGTTTAATTTAACTTTTTGATTCCCGACGTTTGGCGTGCTTTACAGCACCCATGGTCACGGGGGGACTGAGGTTTTTGACTCACGATTTCATAGTCAGCCCGGCTACCTTCAGTTTTTGAGTATTAATTTTTGGTCCGATCTACGCAGAATGAGCTTACAGTATCTTGAAGTCTTGTAGCGGTATATATGGGGTTTAAATTTAATTTTATTAAATATAAGATCCCAAGCAGAGATGGCAGCACCCACCCATCTTCTTTATTGAAATAAGTATGTTTTTTTTAATTTCATAAGCCTCGCGAATCATCCTTGGTAGGAATCCGTGTTCTTCTGCTATAGGATTTGTGGTCTATCAAATCTGATGTGTAATGGCGGGGACGATATAGAACGTGTTCACACACTGCAGACTTCCCGGAATGTCGGTGGTTCAAGTCAGCTATATGTTTTTTCACGTGGGTTTTATAGATCTTTGTGTTTGTCCTATGTAAGAGAGACCACATTCACCATCCAGCTTATACACTCCTGCAATTTGTAGAGGGATATGACACTTTACGAATGGTAAAAATTGACTAATCTTCTTTGGGGGCTTGAAGAATGTTTTAATGGAAGTTCGCTTCAAGATGTAGCCAACCTTGTCTGTGACTCCTCAGACATAGGGTAGTACAGCAGGAACACTCTCGACTGTGGCTGGCTTCACTCGGTCACTGTGACGTAGGCGCGGGACCCGAAGCTTGTTGTCTTGCAATACGGGCTCGACGTGCTAAAGCTCGGCGGCCAGATGTTTTCTGTCACAGATCCCTCGTGCTCTCTGAAGCAAAGATTTTCCCACGGTAATCTAAATTAAAATTATGATGGATGATGGTGCGATTCACCATTTAAATACCGGTATGTATGGGTCTTTTTCCTATACACACTGTGACTAATAGCGTTATCAGAATTTTGGATGACTAAAACATCTAGAAAAGCAAAAGAATTGTTTGTATCTTACTACATTGTGAATTGTATTTTAGAGTTAATGGGACTAAGATGGTCAAAAAATGCCGTTACATTATCACATGCTAAAATTTTACTAATACCATTTTTACCAATTAGTTTATTAACTGACATTGAGAAGGATTTAAAAGCCAAATTTTACAACTGCTTGAATACGAGCCCATTAAACTCTAGCCTAGTTGTTTTTGTTGCTATTGTCTGTGGCTTTGTTTGCGCTGCATACAGAAAACCGTCGAATTTTCCCATTTTACAACTCACGTATTTAACAGAATGCTATTCCGTCCCGGTATTTTAACATTGTTGTTTTGTCAATACAATGAAATGCAAAAAACTATTTCATGGAATTTAACCTTCAATAATTTAATCATTGGAATTTAACCTTGCCGTGTAGTGGCGGCAAACACCCCCCAATGATCAAAACAACACACAGACGGCCTCCAGTCCCCGGCGGCCCTGCTATTCCTGGCTACGGTGGCGACCATGGTAACGGCGGGGCAGGGGGTGCTAAGAATCTCCGGTGGAGGTTCGGTTGCCACCTACGACGACTCGACCTGGCAACGTACAACGCACGCACCCTGAGTATTGACGAGAAGATCGTGGAGCTGGAAGAAGAGATAGACAAGTTGCGCTGGCATATTATAGGATTATCCGAAATCCGAAGAGAGGGGGAGGACACGGTAATCCTCGAATCCGGCAACTTGCTCTATCACCGAGAGGGCGACCATCTGTCCCAAGGAGGTGTCGGATTTATCGTTCACAAGTCTCTCGTTAACAACGTTGTAAAGATCGGGAGTGTGTCGACGAGGGTTGCGTACCTTATACTCAGAATCACCAAACGGTATTCACTGAAGGTCATACAGTTTTACGCACCAACCTCGGCACACCCCGATGAGGAGGTGGAGGAAATGTATGAGGATATTTCTAGAGCCATGCATTCCTCCAAAACCCAATATACGGTGTTAATGGGAGACTTCAATGCAAAACTAGGCACAAGAGAGAACGGTGAGCTGAAAGTTGGGAAATTTGGAATAGGGCAACGGAACCCAAGGGGCCAGCAGCTGGCCGACTTCATGGAGAAAGAGGGACTCTTTATGATGAACTCTTTCTTCAAGAAGCGGCCCCACAGGAAGTGGACCTGGTCGAGCCCCGACGGTTCGACAAAAAATGAGATTGACTTCATTATGACGACCAGACGACAACTGTTCAGTGATGTCTCAGTGATCGCGAGGGTGAAAACCGGCAGCGATCACCGAATGGTTAGAGGCACACTGAACCTAAATGTAAAGTTGGAGAGGTCTCGTCTGATGAAGTCAACGCTCCGTCCCCCTCGTGCTCTAATCCAAAGTCCCGAAACCTTTCAGCTCGAGTTACAAAACCGTTTTCAGTGCCTAGAAGACTGCAATGAAGTGGACGATATGAATGACAAGCTCGTGGAAACTGTCCATGCGGTCGGAGCTAAGTTCTGCAAGACCCGCCGCAGAAGAACACAAAAAATCTCCGAGCACACTCTTAATCTCATGGCTGTTAGCCGGGAGATAAGGCTACATTCTTCAACAGATTTGACAGCATACAGGCAACTGAACAGACAGATCTCCAAATGCATGCGGCGGGACTTACCCAACTTCAATACAGCTCGTATTGAAGAAGCGATCGAGCGGAACCAAGGCTTCAAAGTCTTTGCCAGAGATCTGTCTGCCAGAAAGAGCCAACTGTCAAAGCTGAAGACCGAATGTGGCAGCATCGTTTCCGGGGCACCTGAGATTTTGAGTGAGATTGAGAGGTTCTATGGGCAGCTGTACACGTTATCGTTGGAGCCACACGCAAGTGTGAATAACGATCCAAGAGCGAGTCTTATCCGACACTATTCCGAAGATATCCCGGATGTAAGTCTGAGCGAGATTAGAATGGCTCTCCTGCATCTTAAAAACGGCAAGGCCCCAGGCGAGGATGGAATTACAGCGGAGCTTCTGAAAGCGGGTGGAAGACCGGTACTTGAAGTCCTTCAGAAGCTCTTTAATTCCGTCCTCCATGGTGGCATTACACCGGAGGCGTGGAGCAGAAGTGCGGTGGTCTTGTTCTTCAAGAAAGGTGACAACGCTCTCTTGAAGAACTACAGACCGATTTCCCTTCTGAGCCGCGTATACGTGCTGTTTTCGAGAGTCATTACGAATCGTCTCGCGCGCAGACCTGACGATTTCCAGCTTCCCGAACAAGCCGGTTTCCGAAAGGGCTTTAGCACCATAGACCACATATATACCCTACGGCAAATTGTACAGAAGTCCGAAGAGTACAATTTGCCACTATGTCTGGCGTATGTGGACTATGAGAAAGCCTTTGATTCCGTCGAAATTTGGGCGGTGCTGCAGTCCCTTCAGCGGTGCCAAGTTGACTGTCGGTATATCGAAGTGCTGAAGTATTTGTACAGTAGAGCTACGATGGCTATCCGAGTACAGAACCAGAGTACGAAACCTATCCAATTGCAGAGAGGTGTAAGACAGGGTGACGTTATATCCCCGAAACTCTTCACCGCTGCATTGGAAGACGTTTTCAAGCTTCTGGACTGGAAAGGATACGGAATTAACATCAATGGCGAGTACATCACTCACCTTCGATTTGCCGACGATATAGTCCTCATGGCAGAATCGCTGGAGAAACTAAGCACTATGCTCAATGACCTCAATAGTGTCTCTCAACGAATAGGTCTTAGGATGAACATGCACAAAATAAAGATCATGTTTAATGTCCATGTCACACCTATGCCGGTAGTTGTTGGGAGCACTAAGCTGGAAGTTGTTGACGAGTATGTTTACCTGGGACAAATAGTCCGACTAGGTAAGTCCAACTTCGACCGAGAGGTCAGTCGACGGATTCAACTCGGCTGGGCAGCGTTCGGGAAGCTACGACACATCTTCTCGTCGGAAATACCTCAAAACCTTAAAACAAAATTGTACAACCAGTGCGTGTTGTCAGTGATGACTTACGGAACTGAGACGTGGTCCTCCACTGCTTGCCGTATGAGGAAGCTCAAGGTCGCTCAGCAAGCTATGGAGAGGGCTATGCTCGGAGTTTCTCTGCGTGATAAACTTAGGAATGAGGATATCCGCAGTAGAACCAGAGTAACCGACATAGCCCAACGGATTAGTAAGCTGAAGTGGCAGTGGGCAGGCCATATAGCTCGAAGAACCGACAACTGATGGGGAAGAAAGGTTCTCGAGTGGCAGCCTCGTACCGGTAGACGAAGTGTAGGGCGTCCCCCCACAAGATGGAGTGACGACCTGGTAAGACATGCAGGAAGTCGATGGATGCAGGTGGCTCGGGACCGTGCTTTGTGGCATTCCTTGGGGGAGGCCTATGTTCAGCAATGGACTTGTGAAGGGCTGTAATGATGATGATGAACCTTCAATAAAATATACAAGCGACTATGAAGACGTTTTTTAATTTTACTAAAAGTTATAAAAGGGTAAATAATCCCTTTTGAGTGATCACAACTTGAAGCTTGCGAACTTGCAGAAGTTCAACGTTATTTATTATTCATCCCTTATTTTTCCACCCTAGAGGATGGATTTTTTTATTTAAATGTTTTCTGAACCATCCCTCAAGTACAATTCAAAGTAAAATTAATATTTTAAATCTGTTTAATCAAGAAAAAGTGAACCCGTTAAAATTCGAGAAATTAGTGAACAAATATAAAAAAATACATACACAGCGTATACAGAATCTCCTATTTAGTAAAATACAGAACCTCCTAGTTTTTGAACTCGATTAAAACATTATTTTTGTTATTTAGTATGTACATGGGTTGACTTGCATGCAGTACACCCGTCGGTAAATGGGTGCTGTGCCCCATAGACAAATTCATCTATCCTTGATTAAGAATTAAATGCAGATGCCTTGTCACCCCTAAGGTCTAAGATGGAATGCCTCGTGTACAGTAAAACAAGTCTACAAATCTTTGCACTGACTCATTTCAAACACAGTTTTCTTTACGCTTGTATTCCGTGAGAGCGTGGTCCTTCACCGGTAGAGCCAACCCATTCGTGCTACAACCATAATATAGCTGCAGCTTCACTCTGCCCCACAAGACTCGTTAATAATGCAGACAAATCCATAATTTTGTCATTTATTATGGGTATAGGTATAATATATTAAATGGTGAATAAAATAATAATTAAAAAAATATTAATGTACCATGGCAGCCGAGCCGTAGAAGCTTTGAAATTATAAGTGGCTGCCAACACTCACTTATAATTTCAAAGCTCTCGCGTAATTGCCACTGATTTCATTTCATCATTTATTACAGGCCTTCACAAGTTCACTGTTGAACTGTTTTTAGTGGTAGAGCCACGCTGTAGCTATGGCGAAGGACCACGCTCTCAGAGAGTACCAGCGTAAAATAGCAGCTTAAAGCTGTGCGGTGTTTCGTTCGGTGAGTGTAGAGAATCGGAGTCCCTTTTTACTGAAAACGAGGAAATCGATCTTAGTCCTCACGGGTGACAACGTATCTTAATTGAGGATAAATGTAGATGTCTATGGACCACAACATCCACTTACCATCAGATGGACTGTGTGTTCATTTATCACCCTATTCTATTAAAAAAAACATAAGCCTCCGCCAAGTAATGCCATAAAACACGGTCCTGAACATCTCGTCTCGTTTTTTCTGCTGGGAGGCCGTCTTACTCATCGCTTACTGGCACTAAACTGCCACGCGAAAACTTTCTCTCGTTCTTCCACATTGGCTTTCGGTTCTTCGACGTATATGGCCGGCTTTTTGCTTCTTAAGCTGTCTTGTCTATTAGGCTATATCGGCTTATCTGTTTCTACGATGGATATCCTCACTATTAAGTCTATAACGCAGAGAAATTACTAGCAAAGCCCTCTCCATAGCTCGCTGAGCGACCTTGAGCTTTCTCCTACGACCAGAAATGAAGAACCACGTCTCAGATCTATATGTCATCACTGGTACCAAGTCATTGAATTGCAATAATTCTTATTTATTTTATCATAATTTATTTAAAAATTGACTCGAGAAAATTCAAGAGCGATGATTTATTATGACTTTCAAAGTGGTTTAACATAAAAACGGTGTATTGACCGGATGATTTCTGCATTTGGTGATGAAGCCCCATCCAAAACCACAATTTATCGCTAATTTGCTGAATTTCAACGTCGACGTGTCAAGCTCAGTGATGATCCTCGTCAAGGTCATCCAAAAACTGCAGTCACCCAAGAAAACGTTGATGCTGTGCGTAAGCAGATTGAAGAAGATCGACATGTGACATACCGCAAAATTCAGGCAACTTTAGACATTGGCATGAGTTAAATACAAATAATCTTGCATGAACAATTAGGTGTAAAAAAGTTGTTTTCCCGATGGACACCGCATTTGCCCTGTGAAGAGCAAAAGCGGCTCGCGTTACTTGGTGCGTTCAGAACTCTTGAAAGATTCCCCGCAGGATCCTCAAATGCTGTATACAATATCGTATCAGGTGACGAATCCTGGATATACGCGTACGAAATCAACACTACAATGCCTTAGCACCGTCTTCGTAAATTTTTATAATAATATGTTATGTGAAATTGTATTATTTTATCAATGCCTTGAAGTCTGCTCTTGGTTTTTACTAAAAGCCCTACTCGTACATTGTTTCTCAGGAGTAAAACTAATATTTTATATTAAATGTTTGTTGGTATATGTTTTTTTATTTATAAATTATGACAAAGTTCTTGTTCGAGAACAGGTGATAGTAAGTGACTTACTGACTTATCAGAACCGCGTGGTTCATTTACTCATAATAAGGCATTTGATCCTAGTTCTCAGGGGCGGTAAAGTATAATTGCATTTTGATCATTATTCGAAGATAGTCTGGATAGAGGTTCTTTGATTCTGATGGTGTTACCCTTAGTTATAAATTAAATAGGCGAAATCGGAGCCTTGGTAGCTCAGGGGCCAAGTGCTCGCCGTAAATTTCACAGTACGCGAGCAACCTGACTTCAATCTCCACCAGCATCAATTCATTATTGTTAATGTATTTATTTACCATTTGCTTGGCTGAGGAGAAAACGAAGAGAAAAATGCTCCATGATTACGAAACGAAAATGATTAGGAAGACATGTGAAGTCAACACGTGGGTGTCTTCTTGGCAAGAGTGAATAAGGTATAGACTTTTGTTAAGTCAGTGCGCTTCACCATCTTCGCCTTCATCACCACATACTATCCATGGTAGTAATTAAACGCTGGCATAGAAGAGTTAAAAAACCCATTATGGTAGCGTGGCTCCAGAAGACTTTTTTTACCTTAAATTATCATAACTAGAGGAGGATATTCCCCTCTGTGCTACAATCAATGGGTGAGTTAAAAATATTGAGGGCATATACGAAAATTTTACCCTTTTTTTACTTTTTAAGTGAAATGAGGCATTTCAAAAAGGAAATAAATATTTAAAAGCGTTGTCCCATAAAAATTTCTTTATGACATTTGTTTGTTTTTTTTTACAATATTTACAAATTTGACCAAGGAAAATAAGATGTGTTATTCACAAATATTATGCCAAAGTATGTTTTTATTAAAAATCTTTATAATAAGTATTGACCGCAATCCCTATGTCATTACTTTGCGCCTCCGGTCGACCGGCAGCTGCGATCCGAATTATTTGAAACTAGCTGTTGGCCGCGACTTCACCCGCGTGGATTTTTTTGCGCGGAACTTTAAAATAAAAGAAGCTTTATGACATCAACTATCTGCCAGTGAAATTCTAAGAGCTAAACACAATAATATAATTTCCAAGAGAAATTATTTTATGCTTTAAGTGCTTTGAAGTTTTTAACCATTTAAGTGAACTAAGGAATATCACAAAATTAATTTTGTTGAAATAGTTCCTTTAAAATTTTTATTTCTTTTCGATTTTTTCAACAAACAGTTTTATAATTGACGTAGGTATCTTGTAACGTAATCACAAGAAAAGACGTTCATAAGTTACAGTCCACTGCTTGTAAGTGGCCACTGCTGTCCATGGACACCTGCAAATAACTTCAAACCGCAAACAAAGAAAGTAACTGCACCTACACAAGTACATAAGTTTCAAGTAATCGTAAAATAGTTTCGCTTCGCTACTTGCAGTACAGGCAATGCTTAACTTGCAATAAAGGCCAACGATCCACGGTATAGTCTAACGAAGTTAAAATATAAAACGGAATACAATGTCGTATTGTAAGACTTGGGCTTGACCTTTCCTTGTTAGTTGTGTAATGTACACAACAGACTTGGTTTTTTTTTTAATAAAATTGAAATGACAAATGAACGTGTAGTTTACCTGATAGTAAATGGTTACTGCAGGCCATGAACACCTGAAATCAACTTCAAATAAAGAAGCTACAGGCGTGGTCACTTCTGAGGACTAACAACACCTGAACTTGGACACCTGAACACCTCACAACCTGTAATTTAACAAGTTTTTTATACCATTTAGACCATCACACAACTTTGGATATACTGCTATTTGGTAGCAGAAATGTGTATCAGGGTGAACCTACACAGAAAAAGAGTTATTTCACCTAGTAAGTGGTTACAAGAACAAGTATCTTTACAAAACTTAAAGTGGTCTTGCAACTTACAAGATTTTACTAAAATACCTACCATTTGCTGCCTAATCCGAGAGGTAGCTATTGCATACCTTAAACGAAAGCGCAAAGTTCTACTATCGCCTAAAAATTAAGATTCCAACATTTTATCGAATAAAATCGTATCTAGCAATCATATTATACATATAAATGATATAAAAAGCACATTGTTAAAAAGATAAATGATTGTTGAATTATTAATAATTTTTTTAAATCGATTGATTGCTATTTTTAAATAAAAAAAGGGTTTAAGTGGCTTATGGTGTGGATTTATCATGTCCCTGTGGCTTGTAAACACGATAACTTTTGAAAATATCAATTTTTTAACTCAATCTTTTTTGACGGCTCCGTGGCGCAGTGGCTTAGTAATCGGTTGTTGCGCTGGGGGCCGCGGGTTCGAATCCCGCACGGAACTAGTATTTGTATGGCCTACAAATAATTGTTCCGGGTTTGGATGTTTGTCCTTGTGCAATTTATGTTTGTAAACTGCCTCTACGAAACAGGAGAAAATCCTAGTGTGGGGGTAACGTTTTTTTAACTAAAAAAAAAATCTATTTCTTAATCTCTTTATCTATCATGTGGGAAGCCACTGAATGTACATGGCAGTGTAAATTTGTTTAGTTTAGCTATAATTAATTTTTTTCGGTTCCAAAATGGCGATATTTTCGTTGATTTGGTAGCCTCGTATATAAATTATTTCTGTAAATGGGGAGCTACAGCCACAGAATAGTTTAGCTTTAGTTCGGCTTCAGTCGCCGTCATGTACTCTGTGGTCGCCGTCGTGAGTGGACATTGTTTCGGTTGTTTGCAGCGGTTCAAAAAGATCGCTGTACAAATACACAATATTCAAATAACCAAATTTTTTAAATACTTGATTATAATAATAATAAGAGATTTTTTTATTACAATATTTAAAAGCATAGAATAAATAATATAGTAGTACGTACTAAAAGTAAGTAGTATAATTTTTTTTGACATGGGTGACATTTTCATGGTTTTCGAGGGTGTTGAAACCGATAGGGTTGTCGAAATGTAAATTCAAGATGGCGGCCGCAATAGGTATCAATTTTGTCATCATTGGTGTCATTTTCATGGGCTTCGAGGGTGTTGAAGCCGATAGTGCTGTCGAAATGTAAATCCAAGATAGCGGCTGAAGTAGGTACCAATTTTTTCATCACGGGTGTTATTTTCATGGTTTTCGAGGGTGTTGAAGCCGATAGTGCTATCGAAATGTAAATCCAAGATGGCGGCTGCAATAGATATAAATTTTTTCATCATTGGTGTCATTTTCATGGTTTTCGGGGGTGCTGATGCCGATAGTGCTGTCGAAATGTAAATCCGAGGTGGCGGCTGCAATAGATATCAAGTTTTTCATCTTGGGTGTCATTTTCATGGTTTTCGAGTGTGTTGAATCCTATAGTACTGTCGAAATGTAAATCCAAGATGGCGGATGAAGTAGGTACCAATTTTTTCATCTTGGGTGTCATTTTCATGGTTTTCGAGGGTGTTGAAGCCGATAGTGTTGTCGAAATGTATTTAAACTACTTTAAAAATTCCGTATAATCATGTTAAACATAATTTTTTTAATGCGCTTAAGGTATGCCCAATTGGATTTACTAATATATTGTAATATCTAATCACAAACTCGGAATCTTTATATTGACCGAATAAATAAGATCACGAGCATGTGCTAATATAATGAAAGTCATGAATTTTGTAAGGATTTTAACGTTTCGTGTTTAGCTGTTTATAAAGATCTTTGAAAGAAGGCTCTCACGTTAAGATGAAATGTTAAATTAGGAGTGCCTTTTGTTCAATTAGGGAACATGAATAAAATAGGCGAATCACACGATAGGCAAATTGTATATTTAAAAGGAATAAAAAATACAAAATATTTGGTGGCGATCGGGTCGCGAGCTAGCGGCGAGTGCCGGTCTTAGGCGCGGTGGTGAGAAACCCCCACGCACTTCACATACTCCCCGCAAACACCGTCGGTGCTGTCGTAACGGCGCCGACATACTCCCGGCGCTGGAAAGCTTAACAGCTTTCAAGATCTTCCAACTCATCGGGCTTCGGTAGTAGGACGATTCTGTTTAGGGCGCGCCGCACAATTCTTCTTGCAGTGTCTATATCTGCGACGCGTGTCAATCCGTCAGATCCCGTGAAGAGTTTTCTTATACGTCCGAGACGCCAATAGAGCGGTGGAGCGTTTTCCTCTTTCAAGAGGACTAGGTCGACAATTTGTAGGCTCTCTTTGGACTTCGTGCGCTACTTCGTCCTCAACTGCAGCTCCGCAATGTACTCGTGGCTCCAGCGTCGCCAAAAGTGTTGCTTAAACTGCTCGATGCGCTGGAATCTGTCGAGACGATTGGCATTAGCGAATTGTAGACACGGAGATGGCAGCGAGCTTAGTGGTCTACCAATTAAAAAGTGGCCCGGAGTTAAGGGATAATAGTCAGTGGGAAAGGAACTTAATGGACATAGGGGGCGGCTATTTAGGATACATTCTATTTGTGTGAACAAAGATGACAATTCCTCATAGGTTAGGTGCGTAGTCCCTAATATCCTAGCCAGGTGGAATTTGGCTGACTTTACACCGGCCTCCATCAAACCATTGAAGTGAGGAGCGTATGCAGGCGAAAAACAAAATTCAACGCCTTCGTTAGCGGCAAAATTAGCGATAGTTTTGGCATTAATTTCAAAAAACTCTTTAAGTTCCTTTGAAGCAGCTACAAAGTTTCCACCATTGTCGCAGAATATCTGCTTTGGTAGCCCTCTCCGTGAAACAAAGCGTCTCAAAGTTAATATAAAAGCATCCTTGGACAGCTCACTAACAGCCTCCAAATGGAGGCACTTATACCTAAAACATATGAAAATACACAAATAACATTTTGTAATTTTACAACCACGACCTTTGCGATCCGTGACCATAAATGGCCCAGCGAAATCAGTCCCTACTGTAATAAAAGGAAAGTCAGGCATTAGTCTTTGAGCAGGTAGGTTGCCCATTATGTTTTTCATAGACTGACCCTTAAAACGCCTACATACGGTGCAATTATGCACAGTACGTCTAGCCAGACTTCTTCCACTAATGGGCCAAAAACGCGTTCTAATAGAAGCCAGTAAGGCTTGGGGCCCTAGATGTAGAAGCCTTACGTGTTCTTGTTGGAATAAAAGTTGAGTAAAATGGTGTTTAGAGCTTAACAACATAGGATGCTTCATATCGAAACTATATTCAGAAGCCTGAATTCGACCACCTACTCTTATCACTCCTTTATGTAAAAATGGATTAAGTGCCGAAATGTGCGACTTAGGACTTAGGGAATTTCCTTTTAATAATAAATCGTATTCTTTAGGGAATGCCTCTAATTGGGAAATATACACTAATGAATTAAGAGTTTTATTGAGCTCGGCGGTAGTTAAGGAACCTGTAATTTTAGTTTTAGAATTTTTACAGTTATTAATAAATCTATGTACATAGGCTAAAATGTGTTGTAATTGTTTTAATTTAGAATATTTGTTAAAATTAATAATTGATTGATAATTATCACAAATAGCAACTGGATGTGCTTTAACTTCCGGCAAATTCTTCATCTCAATAGTCTAAGTACTAGTCTGCGACTGCATAGAAGGCCACTCGGACTCTGGCAACGATAAAAACCTAGGTCCATACCACCACATATCACATGCAGCGATCTGTTGTGGGTTCACGCCACGGGATAGCAGGTCAGCTGGGTTGTGTTCTGTAGTGAATTTGCGTCAGTCAACTCTCTAATGGCGGCGACTCTGTTGGCAACGAATGCCTTCAAGTTAGAAGAACCGCAGCGCAACCAACTAAGAGCTACGCTCGAGTCAGTCCAATAGACATGACGCGATATTTTACGTCGCAAGGCTTTGGTCACAGATGAGCTCATTTCAGCTGCCAGAAGAGCACCTGAAAGCTCCAAACGAGGAATTGTAATAGGGCTGGATGCTGGGGCAACGCGAGATTTCGCACATAAAAGTTTTACATGTATTTGTCCTTCTTTATTTGTAGAGCGAAGGTACAACATGCACCATAGGCGCTTTGCGATGCATCGCAAAAACAGTGGATTTCAGCAGAGACTGGATATTCTATTGATACCCATCTAGGTATATTTAGTGAAAAAAGGCATTTAAGTCCATCAACAAAAGGTCTCCAGACATCGACAATATCCTTTGGAGCGGGCTCATCTCAGTCCAATTTGAGAGACCATAAGGTCTGAATTAAAATTTTGGGAAAGATAGTGGACAAGGATAGGAGGCCCAAGGGATCGAAGATCTTGAAAGTTGAAGAAAGTATAGTGCGCTTAGTGACGACCTCAGACTGATCCACTGCAATGGGAAAATTAATGCTGTCGGTCGAAGGACTCCAATCTAGGCCCAGCGTATTTGTAGACTGACTCAATGTCAGGTTGCCGGATGACTGGACAACTTCTGAAGGCAGTAAAGAAGGTAAGTTGGATCGGTACTTACGTAAATCAAAACCAGCCATAGAAAGAGCCACATGTGTTGATTTCTGTATAGACCGTAATTGATCTTCATCATCGCTAGAAGTTAGTAAGTCATCAACATATATGTCCTCCTGTATGACTGCCTTAATAACGTCATCGTCACACTCCTCGCCCACTTGCCAGAGACACCTGGTGGCAAGGAAACTAGCGCTAGCAAATCCGTAGGTGACCGTGTTAAGCCTGAGTGTCTGTAATGGTTTGTCCTCCGCATCACGCCATAAAATCAGCTGTAGGTTTCGGTCAGACTCATCTATTAAAACCTGCCGGTACATTTTTTCAATGTCCGCTGACAACACATAACGATATTGCCGGAACCGGATGAGGATATTGAAAAGAGAGTCTTGAACTGTAGGGCCTATCATTTGAATGTCGTTTATAGACAAACCAGATGAAGTGCGAGCTGATGCGTCAAAAACGACGCGTAGACGTGTTGACTCACTGTCTTCACGAATGACAGGATGATGCGGAACAAAATAGGCAAGCTCAGGTCGGTCTACCTCAGATATTGCTAGATGTCCTAGTTTGCGATACTCCTCAATGAAATCAACATAGGCGGACTTAAATTCCGGTTGCTTGCGAAAGCGACGTTCCAGGTTTATAAATCGCCGCCTGGCCATGAAATAGGAAGTGCCTAGGCAGTCTGGTTTGTCGATCAATGGCAGCTTGACACAAAAACGACCTTCTTCAGTGCGTTTTGTGTGCTATAAAAAATGTTGTTCGCAAGCTTTCTCTTGGTCTGTAAGAAGGGGCTTTTGTGGCAAGCTTTCAAGCTCCCAAAACCTCTTCAAATCATTGTGAAGCTCAACTAAAGTATTGTTGCTTTCAATACTTGCAAAATTACATTTCACTGGGGAATTTAAATTGAGATTGTCATTTTGAATATGGTGCATGGGACCTGCGATAAGCCATCCTAATTTAGACTCATGTAGAATAGGATTTCCTTTGCCTAAAGAGTGCTGTTTGGTTCCAATAATGGACCAAAATAGGTCAGCACCGATGAGCAGTCCTATGTCAGACGGCTCATAAAAGCTGGGGTCTGCTAATGCAAAGGACTTCAGGTTAAGGTGTGTAATAGACACAAGAGACTTAGGTATCTTACCTGATATTTGGGGTATGACTAAACATGACGTCATAACGCTGAAAGAACCTACCTTTGAATGAATTCGAACATTGCAACGTTCAGCATTAAGCTTGACAATAGTGTTACATATGCCGACCACATTCCTAACATCAGACGTAGAAGAAGTTAAATTTAACTTTGATTTAAGTGCTTCTGTAATAAAGCTAGACTGACTACCGTTGTCTAAGAGAGCTTTAGTGGTAATGTAATTGATTGTTTTGGGATTAAAAATATCAACCAAAGCCGTACATAGTAGCGTCTCAGAAGCAGAAACAGCTGACATTGAAACTGGCTCAGAGACTGCACCATTAGTGACTGCCACATTGGTATCAGAATCCGTAGGTTTGTGTAGAAAGGTATTGTGACGTTTTTTGCATATTTTGCACGTACCTGGAAGCTTGCATGCGCGCGTATTATGCCCTTTGCGCAAACAGTTGGGACACAACTTTAGCTCGGACACTAATGAAAGTCTATCATCAATAGATTTCGATTGAAATTGTGAGCACTCATAATTACGATGACCTTGACCACAGAAAATACACTTGTGAGAGGCAGTTGATGATGAGTCGCCCTGCTCAGCGCTGACGAATGACTTAGTATTTTTTTTATAGGATAAGGGTGACAAACGAGCACACAGTCCACCTGATGGTAAGTGGTTGCTGTGGCCCATAGACATCTACATCTATCCTCTATTACAAATCAAAATGTAGATGTGTTGTCACCCGTGAGGACTGAGATGGAATGCCTCATTTCCAGTAAAAAGGGCCTCCGGCCACCTGCACTCACCAAGCGAAACGCAGAGGTAAACCTCTACTTCACGCTGGTTTTCTGTGAGGTCGTGGTACCACCCCGGTTCGAGCCGGCCCATCCGTACGACAGCAAAGCTGCCGCGTGGCTCTACCGTATGAGAAACGGGATTTTGTTTGACGCCTTGATTGTGATTCGGGTTTGACTTTATATTTTTGTCTTGTTTACTGCGATAAACAGACTCTAAAACTTCAGCGCGGCCCTTAATAAAAGTCATGAAATCATCTAGGCTAGGCATATCCGAAGCATTAACTTTAGCTTGAATGTACTCCTCCCATTTAACACGCGTGTTGCTGTCTACTTTCGCTGAGACTATGAATATGATCAGGGTATCCCAATGATCAGTTGGCTGTTTTAAAGTATTTAAAGCACGTAGGTTTTTTGTGACGTGGTGTACTAGAAATCTTAATGACTTGTCAGACTTACGCAACGGCTCAATATTAAACAAAGATTTCAAATGATTATTTATTAATTGACGAACATTATTAAAACGCTCACAAAGAAGACTCCATGCCTCAGGATAATTATTGTCGCAAACTTCTAAATTACATATTACACGAGCAGCTTCACGTTCTAGATAGGAATTTAAATAATGAAATTTGTGTATATTTTTTATTTTTGTATTATTATGTATCAGAGAACTGAACGTATCACGAAATTCCAACCATTTGTTGAACGTACCATCAAACTTATTAATTTTAATGACTGGTAAACGAAAGCCGATAACTTCGTGATCATCTTCATCAGCTGTGTAAATACTGCTATGCTGAAGCGACGACTTTTTTGTCGTACTGCTTACGGAAATAATTTCCTGAGCCAATGCGATCGAATTGTGGAAAGCTTGTTCGATAACTTCTCTGGTATCCAATTCTAAGCTTAAATTATTTTCCTCCAATGCTTCAATCTGATTTTGCACGTTATCGAATTCGCCAAATAAAGTCCCAAGTTTAACTAATCGCTGCGATAGCACGCTAACTTCCGTAGGAGTAAGCTTTTTACCTTTTAATTCTTCTAAATGGTTATTAAAGTTCGTAACACGGCCTCTAATTGAAGCGCGTTTTAAATTAAGAGTTTTATACTTTGCCTCCATACTAGCAAAGTTAACGCGCAGACAATCAAAACAACTAGTTATGCGCTGTACTAATCAAATAAATAAGAATTGCATACAATACGCTCCTCGCTTCGTAGCCGCTGTGACGGAAACCGGTTCAAAATCAGCAGAAGCGCGGTGAAAGGTGGGATTGATGACGCGCGACGCCCGCGGTCCAGTACCACGACGTGAGCCCGCAGTGCTGGCAGTGACACGGGATGCGATGATAGTCTCGAGCGACCGCTGCACCGTAGCTGAAATTGATTGTTGGAATGCTTTGCAAATATCTACGTACATAACATAATAACGGGAAGCAAGGTTGATCGTAAATTTAATTGATTTGTGCAAATAATGGTTTAATTAGCGTAATATAGGGCTTAGCGAATGATTATGCTATAGTGATGACTAATTTATTTGCGTGCATAAACAGCTAACAGTGAATAGCGAGAAGTGAATTTACTTGCATTGAGAAGTTAAGCTCAAATTTTTGCGTAGCTATGTACATATGTATGCTTACGTTAAAGAAATAGGTTCAGCTATTTAAATTCTAACTATTTAACAGTGGCTACTAACTAATTAAATGCTAGTGAAGACTTTCAAGTCGTAAAATAGGCGCAATGAATGCAAATTATAGGCGGCTTGAAAAATAGCACTGATTGCCTAGCAAATGATACGGCTAAATAATAGTAAGAAATAATAGACAATTAGCTGATAGGTAAGCAAATAGGTGTAAATAGGTGATTTTAACTCGTTAGGTATGTAAATTGTCGGTAGGTTTATCTAGGTAATTCTTTTAGGATTGTTTTAATAGGTATTTTATTTGGTAGGATTATTGAGTAGGAATAGTTTATTTAGATTAGCAGTTTTATATACGAAAGGGTATAAGATAGACAAGGAATATAAAGGATGTTGCTTAAGAATAGGTAGGTAGGGTAAGGCAACAAAAAATAGGACTAGATTCCTTGTTTCCCTGTTCACACAAATAGAATTTTTAGGAATAGTGGGACACGAAGAGGTAAAATAATAGGAACGGGCTCACTTTTAGCTGGCAAAACCGCTACTGTGGCGCGTAGACTCCGCTGGACCTCAGCTTGGCCGGTTCTCGATAGCTGCCCTCTTGTCTTCTCTCCGCTCCAAATGAATCCTTCTTGACTGCTTCGTTGTTCTTAGCAATCGGGATGTGGCTTCCTTTGTACTCGTAGCCCGTAGTACTTGCGTTCGCGACGTTGTAAACGCGGGGTAAGTGCTACGAACTTTGGACCGTGTTACGCGGCGGAATCGGAATTTTGTTTTAATTTATCACGGTCGCCACTATGTTCAATTAGGGAACATGAATAAAATAGGCGACTCACACGATAGGCAAATTGTATATTTAAAAGGAATAAAAAATACAAAATATTTGGTTGTGATCGGGTCGCGAGCTAGCGGCGAGTGCCGGTCTTAGGCGCGGTGGTGAGAAACCCCCACGCACTTCACATACTCCCCGCAAAACACCGTCGGTGCTGTTGTAACGGCGCCGACACCTTTTAAGAATCATTTCATTAACAAGCTTGGCGTGGTCAGCAAAGAGGGACAGTATTTCATGCCGGCACACCGCTTGCAACTTTACAAGTTGCAGGTTCGGCCTCACATGGAATACTGTTCTCATCTCTGAGCAGGGGATCGCCAGTTCCAGCTCCCTCTACTTGACCGTATCCAGCGCAGAGCGGTTCGAATCGATGAGGAGCCAGTTATTTTCGATCGGCTTGACTCACTGGCAATGCGTAGAGATGTTGCATCTCTTTGCGTATTTTATAGCATGTATAACAGAGAGTGCTCTGAGGAATTGTTCGGACTAATTCCAGCCGCTCAATTTCACCATCGCACATCCCGACAAAACTCGCGATACCATCCATACCATCTGGATGGTTGGTAGTCCACCACTGTGCGATTTAGAAGATGTTTTCTTCCTCGCACAACCTCTTTGTGGAATCGATTACCACCAGCGAATTTTCCGGACCCTCAAGAAAAGAGCCTACTCCTTTTTAAAGGGCCGGCAATGCATCTGCAATTTCCCTGGTGTTGCAGTTATTCATGGGCGGTGGTAGTCATTTACTATCAGGTGAGCCGCATGCTCGTTCGCCCCCTCTCCTATAAAAAAATAAGCTCACAGTCGTAGTATTTGTTACGTCAAAGGATTTAATTGAATAAAATAATCGATTAAAGATTTTTTTTTTCATTTGTCCATAAACCGTCTTAGTGACTGAACATAGGTATTGCACATTATAATAATAAATATTATTATCATTCATGAAAAATTAAAAGATAATATTTTGTCGAATGAAATGAAAAAAATCGAAATCGATTTTGTAAGAAATTTTATATTTGAGATGAATCTCATAATATCTGGCTCAAATAAAAATCACCCCCATGGGCATCATTACCTACCTGGTGCCGCTACTCAAAAAAATCACCAGAAATATTCATGTTTGGTCGGCTCCTATCTATAGTACATATCATTAGCCTACTTGTCAGGAGAAGGGCATGAAGTCCCACGTTAAGAGGTTCTCAGGCGCAGCCTTAACAATACCCATAACTGCTACACTCTGCAGGCGGACTAGTATTCATACATTGGTAATATTGTTCTCCATCGCCGATCTGAAATGTGACATTTTCTTACATATTATTTGCTAAGCTCCTCGACTACAGTCCCGTCTCATGATAAGCGGAGATGCAGCCCTAGATGGTAAATCGCATCCTCCTTCTTTCTGCCTAGGAGACTGTCTGTGAAAGTACGACTCTCTCATCTATTTCTGCGGGAATATAGCAGTGCTTGTACTGCTGTGTTCCAGTCTGAATATTACAGAGACCCAGAACTTGCAGTCTTATATGTATGAAATTTAACAGCTCCGTAGCGCAGTGTCTTAGCAATGAGTTATGGCGCTGAGTCGCGGGCTCGAGTATCGAACGGAACAAGTACTTGTATGCATACAAGTAATTGTTCTGCATTGGTATGTTGGAACTTGTGCAACTTATAGAGATATTATATATATATATATATATATATATATATATATATATATATATATATATATATATATATATATATATATATATATATATATATATATATATATATATATATATACAACTTGTCCCAAAATTCAACGATAAGCCAACACCGGAGGATAGACCTGCCCCGGACTAATCGGGCAACCTGAATAGTACTGCTATCTACCACAATTCTTAGAAATTCCAGAATAACTCTTGTTTTATCACGAAAATTAATGAAACTTATTTTATTCCCTAAATTTTTTGAAGACTTTTACTTTTAACCAAATTTAACTTATCGTGGTGTAAAAAAAAAGTATGACAACTAGTATGGCAAGTTTTTTAAAAATTGACGCAACTAACCAACATTCCAAAATGGTATAATACTCTAGGAAAACAAGGTATAAAAAAATATGGGCCTATTATTTCTTAACAGGGGCCAAATGACGGTCGGGTGTAATAAAAGTATTAGTTCTTGAAAAATGTTTAATATTTCAAAACAAATGGTACAAACAGTTTCACGTGTAATTTATTAAGTTATTAACATTATAGCAAATGTTCGAACTGTTTTCCACGAGCATTAATACATGCACAACATCGCCTTAAAAATGATCGTTTTATTTGTCTTGCATATCTTCTGCTATTAATGTAATCAGCAGCCTGAGTGATATTTCGACGAAGCTCGTCCAATGTCACAATGGGTTTTGAGTAGATCCTGTTTTTAAGACAACCCCAATAGAAGAAGTCCAGGGGGTTCCTGTAGCTTCTTCTATGGCACGTACCGAAGTAGTCGAGTCATTTTCTATCTCATTGAGAACTTCTTCATCACGATCCAATCTAGGTCTTCCAGCGCTTCTCCTATTGAATGGCATACGACCCTCCGAAAACGCTTGATGCACATTAATAAACACTCGATAATCAGGATATTTTTGAGCATTTGGGTATCTTTCTCGATACAGTCTGCTAGCAGCGTTAGCATTACATCGGCATTCTCCATAGATTAAATGCATATTAGCGTATTCCTGTGGTGTGTACGGTTGCGACATGTTAAACGCCAAACAGTCCAAAATGCGCCAGAACTCTAAATCACAAAACACACAATCGTAGTCCAAGATAATGCCAGGTCAGTTCAGTTTGCAGATCACTTCCAGTCCAAATAATGCCAGGTCAGTTAAGTTTGCAGGTCGATTCCAGTCCAAAAAGCCAAGCCAAAAGTCGATAGTATGTACGAGGGCCACGTAAGTTGAATTGGGAACGGTGCGCAGTAAAAAAAGGAGCAGAGCCTACTGAACCGACTTGCTGAGAATAATAACAGCTTCTCTACCTGCCCTGTTGTTGTCTCTTTTTTAACGTAAATATTTCTATCTATCTATATCTCTCTAACATCTAAGGTATT